>JACSYO010001723.1:30000-95619 GCA_016806645.1 Ophiodon elongatus
TTAAACCAATAAACCGGATTCTGATTCTTGATTAACAACAATAACAAGCTCCTTTTTATCTCTAGTTGTACATGTATCAGGTATAAATGACCAATAGTCTGATTAATAATAGTTAATGTAACATATCAGGTATAAATGACCAATAGTCTGAGTCATAATAGTTATTGTACACGTATCAGGTATAAATGACCAATAGTCTGATTAATAATAGTTAATGTAAAGTATCAGGTATAAATGACCAATAGTCTGATTAATAATAGTTAATGTAACATATCAGGTATAAATGACCAATAGTCTGAGTCATAATAGTTATTGTACACGTATCAGGTATAAATGACCAATAGTCTGATTAATAATAGTTATTGTAACGTATCAGGTATAAATGACCAATAGTCTGATTAATAATAGTTAATGTAACATATCAGGTATAAATGACCAATAGTCTGAGTCATAATAGTTATTGTACACGTATCAGGTATAAATGACCAATAGTCTGATTAATAATAGTTATTGTAACGTATCAGGTATAAATGACCAATAGTCTGATTAATAATAGTTAATGTAACATATCAGGTATAAATGACCAATAGTCTGATTAATAATAGTTATTGTACACGTATCAGGTATAAATGACCAATAGTCTGATTAATAATAGTTATTGTAACGTATCAGGTATAAATGACCAATAGTCTGATTAATAATAGTTATTGTAACGTATCAGGTATAAATGACCAATAGTCTGATTCATAATAGTTATTGTACACGTATCAGGTATAAATGACCAATAGTCTGATTAATAATAGTTAATGTAACGTATCAGGTATAAATGACCAATAGTCTGATTAATAATAGTTATTGTACATGTATCAGGTATAAATGACCAATAGTCTGATTAATATTAGTTATTGTAACGTATCAGGTATAAATGACCAATAGTCTGATTAATAATAGTTATTGTACACGTATCAGGTATAAATGACCAATAGTCTGATTCATAATAGTTATTGTACACGTATCAGGTATAAATGACCAATAGTCTGATTAATAATAGTTAATGTAACGTATCAGGTATAAATGACCAATAGTCTGATTAATAATAGTTATTGTACATGTATCAGGTATAAATGACTAATAGTCTGATTAATAATAGTTATTGTAGACGTATCAGGTATAAATGACCAATAGTCTGATTAATAATAGTTATTGTACACGTATCAGGTATAAATGACCAATAGTCTGATTCATAATAGTTACTGTAGACGTATCAGGTATAAATGACCAATAGTCTGATTAATAATAGTTATTGTACACGTATCAGGTATAAATGACCAATAGTCTGATTCATAATAGTTATTGTACACGTATCAGGTATAAATGACCAATAGTCTGATTAATAATAGTTATTGTACACGTATCAGGTATAAATGACCAATAGTCTGATTCATAATAGTTATTGTACACGTATCAGGTATAAATGACCAATAGTCTGATTAATAATAGTTAATGTAACGTATCAGGTATAAATGACCAATAGTCTGATTAATAGTTATTGCAACGTATCAGGTATAAATGACCAATAGTCTGATTAATAGTTATTGCAACGTATCAGGTATAAATGACCAATAGTCGGTGTGTACCTGAACACACCGTAACGTTGTTAATCTTTCTGACCGTTACTACGGAGATTCTCACGTCTCCTCGCGTCGTGTTCAAACTCCCCCGGACGATCTTCATCCTCTTCGTCTTCATCACCACCAACCTCTGCTGCTGCTGCTGCTGCTGCTGCAGGTGATGAAGAGGAGGCCTGGTTGCTAGGCAACACGTGGGCTCACAAAGCCTCCCACGCGGCTCGGGCCCTGAAGACACACGGGCAGCGGTCACTTTTCTGTTGTTTTTATTTGAATGGAGTGAAACATCTACAGAAACGAGGCCTCTGTTCGCTGGAGGTTCTGTACGTCCTGTGAGATATGTTCTGAACAGAAGTCAGAAGAGGCCTCAGCCCCCCCCCCACCCCCCACACCCCTGAAGCAACCAAAACAAGGATTAAATGAAAGCCCCCCCCCCCGGGGTGAAGGTTCCCCCTCAGTCAAACCGGGTTCTCATGCTGGAGGCTAGAACCTCTTTGAGAGGAGTTCTGGAGGAGTCGGTGAGACCAGAACCTGCTTTGTATGAAAACTCAAGGTCCACTTACTGGCTTCCTCTGGAGCTTTCTACTGAAGAAGGTCTGCCTCGTCTTCCTCATCTTCATCACGCAGACGAAGCCTCAGTGAGCCTTGAGCTGAGATTTAGTTTCATCAGCCTGGAAATAAATATTGACTATTGAAAAATAAAGAGACAGTTGGTTTGTTCTTAATAAACACGTATATAATTGAGCTACCTCGTTGATTGATTTGTCACACTTAAATCCTGCATTAAATGCTTAAACAGAAGAGGTCAAAGGGCCACGATGAGAAGATATAATGTTGGTCAAATGCTGTGGTCCAAATAAAATGACTTCAGTTTTATTGCCATTGAAAAACTAAAAGTTTGATTTTTTTTCATTTAACTACTATAAACCATGTGAGACATCTTAGAAATTAGAGTAGCTGAGCTCTCCATGTTCCAGTCTTATACAATAACAATAACTTATACTTACTTCTTGATCAACACATGCTCACTCTTCCATGTAGCAATATTTGGTTCTAAAATGACACAATTAAAACAAGTATTTTATGTAAACAACTAGGTTGCAAATTAACCACGAACATCAAATATCAGAGGAAATAAACAGCATTAAATACATCGGTATTAATAACCTATATAATGAACAAAGACACAGGTAAATATGACTAAATCTATGGTTTAAATACTGTTAACGATTACGTTATTTTATTTATTAAAGTGTTTTTATAGACTCTTTAAGTTTCTGTTTAGAACTAGGGGGAGAGAAACGATCGACAGAAGTGTGCATGCTCAGAAACTGAGAAATTTGAAATCGCAGACGCCGCACAGACGCCACGCAGACACCACGCGTATCGAGCGCAGACGTTAGCCGTCAGGACTGAGCTCCAATCAACGGTAAACACGGACCTTCAGATAAATTTTTCAGGTTTCCTGGCACCGAGGTTCGGTCGTCGCTCTACTGAGGGGCCCTGGTGCGGTCTCAGAACCGAAACCTGCCGGCGTCCCCCGGCTCTGACGTAGGGGCCCGCCCATGAGCTTTAACCCTTGTGTTTTTTCCACAGAGTGACCCCCGGGTCACTCTGACCCGGGGGTTGTGTTTTCTCCGAGATATCACCCCGCCCATTATGCTCGGGTCACTCTGACCCGCGTGCATATGTGTGTATATATCCCCAAGCCTCCCGTTTTCTTGGGTTACAATGACCCGCAGCACGAAAATGTTTATGTATATTTCTATTATATATTAAATTAGTAAGTTGTGAGTTGTGAGTTCGGGCTATACAAAATGAATTGCATTGAATAGAATAGACTTGAATATATCGATGGCAGAAGAGCAAAACCTCCAATCTGAAAAATTCAGTTTTTTGTGAATACTAAAAAAAAATTGTTGTTTTCCTTGCAGAATGCTATTTGTTAAGGATACCCAATACATAATAAATTATTTTTATTTTTTTTTAAATATACAAATAAAAGAAAAATATACAAAGTGCAGATGGGAGGTTATTCCCCAATTTCCTGGATCATCTTGCAGATAGGAGGTTTTGCACTTTGGTCATTGATATATCCCTCCTGCTGTCCTCGGCTCACTCTGACCCTGTGTATACATCCCCAAGCCTCCCGCTGTCCTCGGCTCACTCTGACCAGCGTGCATATGTGTGTTTACATCTCTATTATATTTTAAGCCCTCTGAGGAGAATGTGTAAGTTGTGAGTTTGGGCTATACAAAATGAATTGCATTGAATTGAATTGACTATATCTATATATCCCTCCCACTTTCCTGGGGTCACTCTGACCAGCGTGCATAAGTGTATATCCCGAAGCCGCCTGTTATACTCATGTCACTCTGACCCGCATGCATATGTGTATGTATATCCCCAAGCCTCCCGCTGTCCTCGGCTCTCTCTCCCTGCCCCTCATATATGTGTGTGTGTGTGTGTGTGTGTGTGTGTGTGTGTGTGTGTGTCTGTGTCTGTGTTTGTGTGTGTCTATGTATATATAATATATTTATACATCTATATATCCCTCCCGCTTTCCAAGGGGCCACTCTGACCCGCGTGCGTATGTATGTATAAATCGTCCCAAGCCTCCGGCAGCGCACGACCAAGAGGGCAGCTCGGTGCGAAACGCTACGCAATTGACCCCGGGCCCCACAGCACACGCGGCGTCCCACGCCTGCGACATAGCCTCGACGTTCTCCATGTTCGTCACACTGGCCACAGAAAGAATCATCCTGGAGATGACAAATCTGGAGAGGGCTCGCAAAAATACGGCGACCGCTGGAAGGGGATGGACGAGACCGACCTGCGTGTTTACATAGGGCTGCTGATCCTAGCGAGGCCGCATCTGTTATGTGGGACGCCGAGAGCGGCAGGGCGATCTTCCGTGCCACGAAACCACTCAAACTCTTTCACACGTACTCCAGACTGCTACATTTCGACGACCGCGAGACGAGACGACCGCGAGACGAGACGCGTGAGACGTGCCACAGACAAACTGGCAGCTGTGAGACAGCTCTGTGACGCGTGGGTGGAGCGGCTGCCACACCTTTACAACCCAGGGCCTGAAGTGACAGTGCATGAGCAACTGGTTCCGTTCAGAGGTAGTCGAAGCAGTAGTAGTAGTAGTAGTAGTAGTAGTAGTAGTAGTAGCCGTAGTAGTAGTGGTAGTGGTAGTAGTGCAAGTGTTATGCATGCGGGTCACTCTGACCCGCATAGATAACTGTGTGTATACATCCCCAAGCCTCCCACTGTCCTCGGCTCACTCTGACCATCGTGCATATGTGTGTGTACATCTCTATTATATTTTAAGCCCTCTGAGGAGAATGTGTAAGTTGTGAATTTGGGCTATACAAAATGAATTGCATTGAATTGAATTGACTATATCTATACATCCCTCCCGCTGTCCTGGGGTCACTCTGACCCGCGTATGTATCCCCGAGCCTCCTGCTGGACTCGGGTCACTCTGACGCTGTGTATACATAACTCTGTCAAATAAATGTCCCTCTGAAATGTAACATAAAAAATCATTGAACTAAAATACTCAAGTAAAGTACATGTACATACTCAGGTACAGTTCATCTGCATACTTTCCACCACTGTGTGAATGTAAATCTTTCAGACCACCTGTCTGACGTCATAAAACTCACCTTTTGGCCAGTTTGCTTGAATCCACCGTATTGTTCAGGGTCTTCAGGTCCTCCAGGTCTCGTATGGTGGCCAGGTCGGTGTACTGCTCTCTGCAGTGACGCTGTGCTTCAGCCATGTTCTTGGGGTCATAAAGAAAATGGTAGCGACGTACAGATGATGATGAGACGGCACACAGCCCTGGATTGACAAACAGCATCTTGATTATATTTAATACTAGAAAATGCATTTCCTGCTGAAAATGTGTTGGAATGCTGAAAGTTGAAATTTGAAGCGGAAATAATGAAAATAACTGAAAATAACGGACAATAACTGAAAATAGCTGAAAATAATGAAAATAGCAGATAATACAAAAAAGGTAAACTACCTGCTGAAAAGTGTTAAAGCCTAAAAGCATTGAACAGAAGAGGTCAAATGGTAACGATGAGAAGATATAATGTTGGTCAAGTGCTATGGTCCAAATAAAATGACCAGTTTTATTGCCATTGAAAAACAAAAAGTTTGATTTTTTTTCATTTGACCACCATAAACCATGTGAGACATCTTAGAAATGAGAGTAGCTGAGCTATGTTTCAGTCTTATACAATAACTCATAAAGTTAACTCCTACAACAGTGTTCAACACAACACAGAGCTAAATCCTTCTTGAGACCAAAGTGTTACATTATGATTATGATCTGGTCAGAGGGGCTAAGACACTGACAGCAGAGTCAGAACAGAACAGGTTAGATGTTGATGATGATGACAGTAACAGTGATGATGTAGTAACGAAGGTAAAAAGGGAAGCACAGGTGGTGCTCTGACTGGGTGGTAACTGAAGAGAGGTCCACTGAAGGCTGCTTCATAAGAATAAATCAAAAGTCTCTTTATTTTTCAATATTCATTAATTATTGCTTCACGATCAACACATGCTCACTCTTCCATGTAGCAATGTTTGGTTCTAAAATGAAACAAATAAACAAGTAAATACATGATGTATACAACTAGGTTGCAAATTAACCATTAACATCAAATATCAGAGGAAATAAACAGCATTAAATACATCTGTATCAATAACCTAGATAATGAACAAAGACACAGGTAAATATGACTAAATCTATGGTTTAAATACTGTTAACGATGACGTTATTTTATTTCTTAAAATGTTTTTATAGAGGCTTTAAGTTTCTGTTTAGAATTTGGGGGAGAGAAACGATCTCCGACAGAAGTGTGTGAGCTCAGAAACCAGGTTTCAGGTTTCCCGGCACCGAAGTTCGGTCGTCCCTCCAGTGAGGGCCCCTGGTGCGGTCTCAGAACCGAAACCTCTCAGCTCTGACGAAGGGGCCCGCCCGTGAGCTTTAAGGGGTCTCGGGTGAGAGCCGTGAGAAGGGGGGGCGAGGAGGAGGTCCAGCGTCTCCCGATATGATTCCCTCACCTGGCCTGAGAGGTGAGTCGTGAGCGGAGAGCAGTGAGTGAAAGGAATAAGGGAAACCCTGTTCCGTGGCCCTGAGGCACCAGCACACTGCGGGCTCCGAGCGCGTCACCCCAAAAGGCCTCGGATGACCTCCGCTGAGAGGAACCTGGTTCTTAATTAGAGTACAGACTGTTTCACCAAGACCCAATAAAAGTTACTAGTTTCATCTACAAAGGCCCAACAGCCACCTGTAGAATAGTTGTTTGTATACCTTCGTTATTTATTTATAGTGGTATAATGCTCTGATAGCGGTCGGTATGAACCCTCAGTTTAATCATTTTTGACAAACCCTGTCAGGAAACTTACCAGTTATAAGTCTCTCTCCTAACCTTTATGGATATTACAATACCAGGGCCAGAAGCCAGGTGTCCTCCAGGTATAATTTCAGCAAATGTTTTCACAATGTAATGTAGGTGTATGTGTGATATCAGGAGTGTGGCCGTGGTGGTGAACCTCAAACTTCCCACAGGGGCTGAGTGGTTGCCGTGGAGACCCCCCTCTCGGACAGGAGACGCTCCATCAAAGAACTGAGTGAAGGAACTAAAGAAGGCTACGAACTCACTGTTTGGTTAAACTGCAATGCAGTTGATTTTTATTGTTAACACAAGATAGAAAACTTATTAAAGATTTAAACGTAACACTCAAAGAAAGAAAATAAGAACTGGATATTAGTGAGCAAAGTGTTTAGCCTCAATGTCCGGAGAAAAATTCATAATTAACCCTGATCTCTTTCACCAACCTCTAAACTTTGCTGTTAGGATATATGTATATATATGTAATATATATATATATATATATATATATATATATATATATATATATATATCGAGGGCCCCCCTTTCTTTTCCTTAACTTCTGCTTTTTGCACCCTTCCAGACTTAAGACCGACACCGTGCTCACTTAATATCCAAATAAGGCAATTTGATTCCAGTACAGTTCTCCTCATGTCACCTGAATACAATATATCATAATTACCTTATTACAAGAAAGTACATGGTTTTACAGAGTATACATGAATACCAGATATCCCGATAACAACCTTAAAAGAAAGGACCGTTTACAAATCATACTGGTCACATTACATTTGCCGAGCATTGATTATATATAGAGTATACTTTTCACATATATGTACTCTTCCACAAGGTGGACCATCGTCTTTATGAGACAGATGTACCTAAACCTGAGCTACTAACTACCGTCTCCCGAGACACATGTATGAGGAGGTTAAACTCTGAAGACTAAACATATCCAGCTCTCGATAGAGGCCCAAGCTCATCCTGTCCACAGCCGGCTCGTCCTTTATGATAATGCTAGCTCCCTATGATATCATGTTACAGTTATTAGTTTTGTTGTCTATGAAGTTCATTGTTTTCTCTGAGTGTTAAAACACGATCAGTTAAAAGTTAATTAAAGGCAAGGGCATTATGTCTGTTGAGATATTCACATTAAAATATTATGTCTTCCAACAATGCAGAACCTTTCCACCTTCTAAGGGGGCAAACAAGATCCCACCCGCGGGTTTCCACCAGGAACCAAGGGTTCTATCTAGAACTCACTCTGGGTTCCTCATGAGGTTCATAACCAACCGGGGCTGACGTGGTTAACATCTGTGCTTTTAAAAATCCTTGAAGAAGGAAAGGGTTCTTCAGAAGCAAATGGTTCTGGTAGAACCTCAGCCCTTCAGGAAGAACCTGTTTGGAACCCGTATTTCTAAGAGTGTAGAAACTACAGCTGACAGATCAACGTATTGGAATAAAAGTCTAAAGTACTATGAAATGGAAATAGGTTACTTCACAGCAAAGGGTCTGTACTTCAGTACTTTGGTACTTTCTACCATTGATTGAGAGGAGGAGGAAGAGGAAGAAGAAAAGGAGGAAGAGGAGGAGAAAGGAAGCCTCTGACCAGAGTGGATTGAAAGAACATTAAAGCTCATCTTTTATCTTCTTCTTTGTCTCCTTCTCTTCCTTGTGGAAGACTTTTCCATCCGCCTGCTTCCTCCAGCTCAGTTTGATGTTGTCATTCAGCCCCTGGTCCTTCATCCTCTGTTTGAGCTGAGAGACAAAAACATTTACTTCCTGAATGTGGCTGACAGAGAAGAACTCTTCACTAAACGCTGTTGTTCATTTACATCCTGCATCCTTTCTCACACTGTCCTCATGTGGAAGCTCTGCTGTAGAACAACTCTGGTTTCCACTACAACAGCTTTGTTGTTTCATGTTTTTTGGACACAAGTCTACCTTCAATAACGACGTGTCCACGAGTCCACTGCACATAGCACATTGACATTGTTCTTAGTAGTCCACTGAATCACATATATCACCTTGTTATGTTTTTAATGTGAGAAAGATGTACCTGCTTCAAGAGGTCCTCCATCACCACAGGGTCATTCAGATCCAGAGAGGAGCTTCTCTTCACCAGCCTCACTTTGATCACTTGCTTTGAAACAGGAACAACATCTAAAAAACAAACAACCTTCATCAGTCACAACATTTATGGCTGATAATAATCAACATCCTTGAATTTTTAACACTTTGAAAGATAAAAGATAAATGTATTGTAATTTTCCATCAGCTCAATCTTTAAATATGGCTGGTGCAAGAACCCCTTAGCTTAGCTTAGCTTAGCATGGACTTAGTATTAGCGCATCACTGAGGCAAGCACTCTCCATCATCTGCAGTTGATCTGTGTATTCAATGTGTTTTCTCTCCATAACTTCAGATCTATAGATTTTATTTTGATCTACTTTTGATGTTTTTGGGTCGTTTTTTTTTTTAACTGCATCTGTTAATGAAGCTAACCTGAATCCACATTTAAAGGCTGAGTGAATGATAGCTTACCACTGTAGCAGATGAACGCTGACGTGACGTTACAGTTCAGGTCCACCCATTGTCCATCGGCACTAAAATCTGCTGCTGCACAAGTCTCAGAGGAACCTTGAGGATCTTCAGGATTCCAGATCCTAAATGAGGAGTCACTTCCATCAGACCACTTCCATCCAACTCTGAAAAGGCCGATCCAGACTCTGTCTCCTGAGGATGTCACATTCTGTACCATCTGGTTCTCTTCCATGTTTCTCACACTGGCCAGGTCTGTGTGGTGTTCTCTGCAGTAGCTCTGGGCCTCAGTCCACGACATGAGTTTGTTTATAAGGACATATGTCTCATTTGACCCTGAAAATAGAGCAGAGAGAAGATCTGAGTAGAGGAACCATAACAGACCACATAGATGCAGACCAGTTGTATTGTTGCTTCATGAATCTCAGCATGAAGGTGAAATCAACACGGAGCTGTGTGAATATGAACATGCAGTCCATTGAGTCCCACATTCATAAAACACATCATAGATATTTTCCCTCCAACAGACATGAAACAAACCGGCTGGATGACATTAATCTGCTTTAAATGATATTCATGGAGCTGAAGACTAGTTCAAGATACTGAGAGGAACTTTAACTGGTTATGAAACTATTTAGTCCTGATCCTCTATAGACCTCCATCAGTAGCCTCCAGCAGAGACCAGTCCACCGTGGACAGACCCAGATCCAGCAGAGACCAGTCCACCGTGGACAGACCCAGATCCAGCAGAGACCAGTCCACCGTGGACAGACCCAGATCCAGCAGAGACCAGTCCACCGTGGACAGACCCAATCCAGCTTCACCTGCAGCCTTGGACCTGAAGTTCCTCTTCCTCCTCTTTTCCTCTCCTCTCCTCCTCCTCTTCCTTCTCCTCTCCTCTCCTCTCCATTCCTCTCCTCTCCTCCTCCTCATCTTCTTCCTCCTCCTCCTCTTCCTCCTCATCCTCCTCCTCCTCCTCCTCCTCTTCCTCTTCCAGCTCAGAGACACTACCTCTTTAGTCCACAGGGGGCGCTAGAACCACCACCTGGTGCTCAGAGACACTACCTCTTTAGTCCACAGGGGGCGCCAGAACCACCACCTGGTGCTCAGAGACACTACCTCTTTAGTCCACAGGGGGCGCTAGAACCACCACCAGGTGCTCAGAGACACTACCTCTTTAGTCCACAGGGGGCGCCAGAACCAACACAGAAGGAAAGTTTCTCATAGTAGTTTTAATATTCTCACCTCTGACATCAAAGCAGACTGAACTGAAGGACCTCTCACAATAGGCGTCGTACCAGAACCCATCTGAAGACATCCATGTGCAGTATTGTTCTAATCCGCCGGAGTTGTTCGGTTGTCCATCCGTCCATCGTCTGAACTCCGTCTCCCCGGGTTTGTAGAAGCTTGGGTTTGACCACTTCCAGCCGTCATCGTACAGTCCTATCCAGGCTCGCTGAAAGCAATATTTCATCGTGATATAAAGAAATAGACTTTCAGATATCTTTACTTCCCATCTACAGTCTTGATACTGCCGATTTGTCTGATATGCAATACCTTTCAAGAACAGGTTCACAATTATTTCAAGTCTGTGTTAAAACAATATTCAGGTGTTAATATGAACATTGAAGCAGGTTTTACTTCCTGTCATCACTCCTGCTGTTCATAAAGGACTAAGCTCTCACAACGTGGTGACGGCTGAGCTGATGGCTAAAGCTAACAATGCTAACAGCGCTAACAGTGCAAACAATGGCAACATTACTCCACTATGTATTTACATGGATGATTTTTGTTTGATGAGATATTAATGCTGTAAATATCCAGTACAGATTAGCAGCATGTTGCATTAAATCAGATGTTTTATATGATAAATCTTAATCTGTAAAGTAACAAAAGTTAGTAAATCTCCCTCTGAAATATAACATGTAAAATCATTGAACTAAAATACTCAAGTAAAGTACAAGTACATACTCAGGTACAGCTCATCTGCATACTTTCCACCACTGTGAGAATGTAAATCTTTCAGACCACCTGTCTGACATCATAAAACTCACCTTGTTGAGCAGTTTGCTTGAATCCACCGTGTTGTTCAGGGTCTTCTGGTCCTCCAGGTCTCGTATGGTGGCCAGGTCGGTGTACTGCTCTCTGCAGTGACGCTGTGCTTCACTCATGTTCTTCAGCTCATTAACTAAATGGTAGCGACGTACAGCAGATGATGAGACGGCACACAGCCCTGGATCAACAAACAGCATCTTGATTACATTTAATATTAAGGAGAGGGGGGGAAGGGGGGAGGGAGGGGAGGGGAAGAGGGAGGAGGGGGAGGAGAGCGGGGGAGGAGTGAGAGGAAAGGGGGGAGGAAGGAGGAAGGGGGGAGGAGGAGGAGGGGGGGGGAGGAGGAAGGAGAGGAGGAGGAGGAGGATGGGGAGGAGGTGGAAGGGGGGAGGAAGGATGGGGAGGAGGAAGAGGGCGGAGAGGAGGACGATGGGCGGGGGTGGAGGGGAGGAGGAAGGGGAGGAGGAAGGGGGAGAGGGTGGGGAGGAGGAGGGGGAGCACCAACCCAAACTGATTCAAATCTCTTCTTGAGTAGATTTTATTATTACATTGCAGGTGCAGATCTTGTGTCTGTGACGAGGCCCCTCTGACCTCTGGACGACCAGCAGGTGTCTCTGGGGGAACCTGAACTCAGACCGTTCTGGTGACAGAGTCGAGGTCCCCCTTGACCTCTGTGACCTCTGTCCCATAAACCAGAGATTTTGTGTGCCGTGAGAGATCATCAAGTGTGTCGTGGGAAAATGTCCAATTTCACTTAATCGGTCAAAAAAAATATTATTTAGTTGCCGCAAATAATTTGCCATTGTTGAGCATCTGAGCCTGCAATAAAGTGGCTGGCCTAGTAATTAAATACTCTTATCTATCTATCTATCTATCTATCTATCTATCTATCTACCACTAATATATATATATATATATATATATATATATATATATATATAGTGGCTGGCCGAGTAATTAAATACTCTTCCAGGCCAGTGGGTGGCAGTAGGTAGCTAGTAGGTAAATATTTCAAAAAGAAAAATGCAGACTCTGAACTGGTCGCTGGGCAACCGTCTAACCAGATGAAAAGCCCAGAATGAGTGGTGATAAAACAAAAGAAAACACTGTGAGCTCGAGGCAGTACAGTGAACGTTATCTTTGGTATGGATTCACTCTCACCGGGGATCCGACTGCACCGACTCCGTTATGCTTGGTGTGAAAAGCTATCAAAGGGAGGGAGGAGGAAGGGAGGGGGGAGGAGGAAAGGGGCGGAGTCGGAGGAGGATGGTGGTAGGAGGGGGAGGAGGAACCGGGAGGAGGGAGAAGGGGGAGGAGGAGGAGGGGGAGTAGGAGGAGTAGGAGGAGGGCGAGCAGCAACCCAAATTTATTCAAATGTCTTCCTGAGTAGATTATGCTCTGGGGGAACCTGGCAAATGAGGTGGGAACTCAGACCGTTCTGGTGACAGAGTCGAGGTCCCCCTTGACCTCTGTGACCTTTGTCCCATAAACACATAAACATGGCCTGTACAGTTTCACTGTTTCAAGATTCCCTAAAACCACCATGTTCCTTGATGTGACCCACACTGGTAGATCTGACATCCATCTCAATACATACGGGTCAAGTTTGAGCTGAAACAGCCTCAGTGTACAAACATGTGTAGCATCTCTACAAAAGTATAACATCTTAAAAGATTTTGATTTTTGTGTATTTTGGGTCACTTTAGTAAAAGTCATCAAGTTTCAGGCTGAAAGAGACGTTTAGGGTGTTTTTACTGATGTCAAATGTCACAACGGGTCAAATTTGACCCAAACAGTTTGTAAGGGTTAAACAGCATTATTATGTTGAAGATGGGAAAATAATAAAAAGATATTAAAGTCTTGCCTGATACGACGACGATGCTCAGAAGAAGTCCGTCCATCCTCGTCTCGTCTCTGATCCTCTCTGTCAGTCGCTGCCTGTTGACCTGCTGCTCATGCAAAGTTAAGGCACCAATCATTTACCTAACAGGTTTCAATATCATTTCACTAACAAAGACCAGGCTGGTAGAGTTATGAGCTTAAAATGGTTTATTGTAGATGGAATGAGGGGTTAGATTTAGGAGGTGGAAAGGGGTCGAGCAAGGAAGGGAGGAAGGGGAGAAGGAACCAGAAGGGTAGAGGGGTCATGGAAAGAAGGTTGGAGGGGTGAGATGAGCTTTTATCACAATTCAACCCCATATTTTAACCAGTAGGCTTTTAGAACAATTTGACTTCAGTCATAACCTTGTGGGTTGGATTCTTGACTTTATAACTCATAGGACACAACGCGTGCTCCTCCACTGGCTCCCCACAAGGATGTGTGCTTTGGCCCCTACTCTTCATCCTCTACGCTAATATGTGTCAGAGCAGGTATGAAAATAGGACCATCTTAAAGTCTGCATATGATTCTGTTATTGTTAGTCGGCTTCAGACCATGAGACCAGCCACGGCCCGGTCATCGTGGTTTGTTTGTTTATACAGGGATATTTATAGATGTACACTATGTGTGTATGTATGTGTGTGTATGTGTGTGTGTATATATATATATATATATATATATATATATATGCATGTGTGTTTATACAGGGATATTAATAGATGTACACTATATGTGTATGCGTGTATATATATATATTTGTGTATATACAGGTGTATTTATAGAAGTACAGTATGTGTGTATGTGTGAATATATATATACATATATATATATATATATATATACATAAATGTATGCTTGTATATATAGTGATATTTATAGATGTACATATATATATAGATATATATATATATCTATATATATAAATATATATAGATATATATATATGTGTATCCAGGGATAGCAATAGATGTACATCATGTGTGTATGTGTGTGTTGTGTTGCTGTGTCTTTCATTGTCCTGGTCCTGGTTCTGGTTCTGGTTCTGGTTCTGGTCCTGGTCCTGGTTCTTGTTCTTGTTCTGATTCTGGTTCTGGTTCTACGTTCTGGTTCTGGTTCTGGTCCTGGTTCTTCTTGGACTATCTCCACCCTGGTGGTGCTCCTTTGTCTCTGAGTTTCCTCACTGGATGAATGTGAGTACAGACAGGTGAGTTATTACATGATTACACCTGCCTGCAAAAGAGAGTTAAACACAGGAGTTATGCCTCAATAGCTTCTTGTTTAAGCGGATATTGATGTTGTTAAGGACCGAAACAAGGATTTAGGTGTGATGACCTCAGGTTGTGCATTGCGTCATATTTACCCGTCGCCCAGAGAGAAGAGGGAACTTCCTGTAAGGGAGGAGGAGACTGGAGGCGTCAGAAGACATGAGACAGTGTGAGGCTTGTCATCATCAAACTAATACACAGAGCGTAAGGCGGATGTGAGAGTATGGAATGGTTTCATGTAAATACCTGTGTGTAGTGAATACATCACCTGAAGATCACCTGTTGCTTCCCAATCTGTGATCGACTGACATTTCAGAACAAAAGGTCCCAAATCTCTCCACTGGTCAGTCTGAAACTTGGACCAGAAGACGTGTGGGGGGGAGGAGTCCACTCTGAACAGCTGTTCTCAAGTGTCTGTGAGGATAACAGAAGCTGCACATCTCTGATGAGACCAAATCATAGTAGAGTATCAATCAAATCATGGAAAAAACACTTTTTCACACTCTTGGTCTCTGCTGGAGAAACGTGTGCGATACAGTGCATGAATGTGAGGGTCATGTGATCTGACTTCAGCACGACAAGGGCACAGTGATGCCTCATGTCCTGAGCCACTGGAATAGGGATAAGCCACTGGTACACATATAAAGGTGTGATAGGCTATGTTGGACCAGGGTCATGTTGGTGGGAGTGCGTACGTCTCTGACCAACAAGTTTACAGGACAGACGTCTGAGGACACAAATGCTTTGTTCTCTCTGGAGGGAGCTCCTGATCTTTGTGTTCACATGTGAGTGGAACCTTGAATTATTTCTTTAACATCAACCCTGAGGTTCCTACAGAATAGACATATTGTCCACTAAGTTTAGGATGAGGCAAATCTTTTGTTCTTACAAACAACTGAGTGTGTGGCTCCTGAATCCACAAGGAAAACACTTTCAAATCCTCTACGATACACATTGTTTCTGGTAATCTTCTAGAAGGCTCAGTGGTATATTTTATATATGTATGTCCCTGCAACTAACTTTGATGCCTGTGTTAAATGTGTGATTGCATCCTATATAGTCTTCAGTTGTTCAGCTGTGTGTGTGGTTAGTAGAACAAGCTTTTCTTCATTTGCATGAGCTGCGTGTGGAAAGGATTTCGCCCTTTCTCTTTGCATGCCCCCTCCTTTTTGGTTTGGTCTGACCTCTGTCCTCCTTGGGAGTGGCTGTCATCCCTCTGCTGACTCTCTGCAGCCCAAAGGCCTCACCGGCGGCACATGAAGCCTCTGCCTTTTCCTCGTCTGTCTTGGCCTGGACCTCCCTAACCACACTGTGGTTGTCCTATGTCCTATGGCCATGGTCTGGACAGCCTGGACCATTGTCAGTTGAGCCATGTGTAGTTGTTGTTTTGATAACTTTTACTCACAAAGGTCTTTAGATCATACTGACCAAATTTGAAGTGGATCTGACGAACTCCCTAGGAGGAGTTCGTAAAGTAAAGCGCATATCAAAGGGGCAAAAAATAATGAAGAAACACCACGTCAAGGTCGTTGAGAAAAAACTGATGATTTTGATAACTTTTCATCAAAAAGGTCTAAAGAGCATCCTGACCAAATTTGAAGTCAACCGCATGAATTCTGTAGTAGAAGTTCATAAAAGTACAAAGAATGAAAACGGCAAAAAATGACAAAAAAAAGGCCAAATTGGCCAAATTACTGTAGCGCCCCCTAATGTCTCAATGGCATGAACATTTTGGGGTATGTTACAGGATGCAATGTGCACATATGCTGCAAATCTTGTGACACTAGGCCCAATGGTTCTGAAGTTATAAGTATTGATGTACAAGCCACGCCCCTAAGAAGTTCATTGGTCCCTATCTTATGAATGCAATAAGATATCAACAATCTTTTGATCAATTTTGATGATATAGTTCCAATAATGATCCACAGCAAATTTGGTATGAATCGGAGACAGCGTGTCGGAGGAGTTTGCAAGAATGGGATTTTCACAAAATTCATAATGGCGGAAAATTTAAGGAGGCAGAGCTTAGGGGTCTCTCAGGCTTTTTTGTAGAACAGGTGGATATGGACATGTGTGTGAAATTTCAAGTCAATCGGACAAACTGGCTGAGGGCCGTCTTTTCCGTCCAACTTCTAGGGGGCGCTAGAGAGAATTTTTTTTGTACACATCAGATGTCTACTTTCACCAAGTCTGACAAGCGTGCCAAATTTGGTGAGTTTTCGAGTATGGCAAGTACCCCAAATATGCCCCCAAAGATCTAAAATAAGAATCATAGGAAAAAGAAAAAGAAAAACTCTTAGAATTTCAATAGGGTTCTACCGGACCGACGTTGTCAGTGCTCAGACCCTAATAAAAGTATTAATGGTATTGGCAATACTAATTTCAATGCAACTAGCAATAACAATGATGATATCAGTAGGTGTCGGACAGGACCACGGTCCAGCTTTAACCACGATCCATGTAAACTTGTGAGGCGAGAAAGCACAAAGAATCTGCGGAAGAAGCAAAGTTAGTAATGTGCATTAATGGGACATGAATTTATAGGAGAGAGGAGCTCAGTGTATCCTAAGATGTCCCCCATCAGTCTAGACCTATGGCAGCATATTTAGGGGCTGGACCAGGGCGAACCTGAACCAGCCCAAACTATAAACCTGAACCAGCCCTAACTATAAGCGCTATCAAAGAGGAAAGTCTTAAGTCTACTCTTAAATGTGGTGACTGTGTCTGCCCCCCGGAGTGAAAGTGGAAGCTGGTTCCATCGAAGAGGAGCTTGGTAGCTGAAGGCTCTGGCTCCAATCCCACTTTTTAAGACTCTCTCGTGGGGTAATATGGTACTATGAGCTCTATAGTGGGGTAATATGGTACTATAAGCACTCTAGTGGAGTAATATGGTACTATGAGCTCTCTAGTGGGGTAATATGGTACTATGAGCTCTCTAGTGCAACGCCGCGCAGACGCCGCGCAGACCCACGCGCAGATGTCAGCCGCCAGGACTGGGTTCCAATCAACGGTGAACACGGTCCTGCAGAGAAAGTTCGGCGAGGTTTACCGGCACCGAGGTGCGGTGATTCCTCTACCGAGGGCCACTTGTGCAGTCTCAGAACCGAAACCTGCCGGCGTCCCCTGGCTCTGACGTAAGGGCCCGCCCAAGAGCTTTAACCCTTATGTTTTGACCTCGGGTCACTCTGACCCGGCGGTTGTGTTTTCTCCGAGATATCAGCCCACCCGTTTGCCTCAGGTCACTCTGACCCCCATTCATATGTGTATGTATCTTGACCCGCCCGTTGACTCGGGTCACTCTGACTCGCAGCATGAAAATGTATATGTATATTTCTATTATATATTAAATTTGTAAGTTGTGAGTTCGGGCTATACAAAATGAATTGCATTGAATTGAATAGACTTGAATATATCGATGGCCGAAGAGCAAAACATCCTATCTGAAAAAGGCACTTCTTTGAGAATACAAAGAAAAATTAAGGATACCCAATACATAATAGAAATTCAAAAATACAAAAATACAAAAATACAA
The DNA here is from genome assembly GCA_016806645.1 of Ophiodon elongatus. Lineage (NCBI taxonomy): Eukaryota > Metazoa > Chordata > Actinopteri > Perciformes > Hexagrammidae > Ophiodon > Ophiodon elongatus. The sequence goes on from JACSYO010001723.1 coordinate 48,321, forward strand.
AAATAGCCAAAACAAGAAAAATATACAAAGTGCAGATGGGAGATTACTCCCCACTTTCCTGGATCATCTTGCAGATAGGAGGTTTTGCACTTTGGCCATCGAAATATCCCTCCCGCTGTCCTCGGGCCACTGACCTGCATGCATAACTGTGTATACATCCCCAAGCCTCCTGCTGTCCTCAGCTCACTCTGACCATAGTGCATATGTGTGTACATCTCTATTATGTTTTAAGCCCTCTGAGGAGAATGTGTAAGTTGTGAGTTTGGGCTATTCAAAATGATTTGCATTGAATTGACTATATCTTTATATCCCTCCCGCTGTTCAGGGGTCACTGACCTGAGTACATATGTGTGTGTATATCCCAAATCCTGCCGCTCTCCTCGGGTCACTCTGATCCTGTGTCTTTACATCCCTAAGCCCCCCGCTGTGCTCGGCTCTCTCTGGCCCTCATGTGTAACGGGGTGAGTTAGGACGCAAGCGCAGTACAACCGACACAGAACTTTTGTTAAAGAAGGCTTTATTGAATGCATAAACAGGGAACAGCCCAAGGCGTCAGGGGAACAGGCAGACGGAGACAAGAGGGAGCTGAGGCTAAACTCGTAGTCGGGGATGGAAGAACAGGGTCGATTACCGGGGCAGAGGCAAGGCAGGGAAGGGAAGGGAAGGGAAGGGAAGTCCAAGCAGGCAGGGTCGGCAACGGGAAGGCAGTCCGAGAGTTAGTGCTGGAAGGTTTGGAATACACGGAGAACGATCTGGCAGAGTATGTCTGTGAAGCAGGGGCTTATATACTGTGAAGGGAGTGAGTGCAGAAGAGTGGGCAGGTGAGTGTGATTAGCTGACGAGGTGGGTGTGACAGACAGGTGCACTGAATGAACTGATTAGTGAGTGAGAGACAGAGTAGCAGAGGAGGAAATTAAGCTGAACTGTGACATCATGTGTGTGTGTGTGTGTGTGTGTGTGTGTGTGTGTGTGTGTGTATATAATATAATATATTTATACATCTATATAAAAAAACCCAGATGAAATAATTAATTCCATCACCTATGACACATGTGTAAAGTTGCATGAGTTTTTGAGCATCCTAAGCCACTTGGCAACTACGTGGCAATGATGTGTCACCATGGCAACGGAGTTTTACGAAAACTCACAATATTCATGATCATGCATCAGCAATGTGTTAAGGCTTTCCATACCAAATTTGAGGTTCAATCTGGTCAACTTGCTCTGAGAAATATATCAAAGTATAAAACGTGTCATTTCCGTTTGACAGTAAGTGGCGTAATGAAATTGTGAACATTTCTTCAGGGAAATGTGCTCAGGCATCATGCATGAGACATTTTGGGTGGATTGGATGATGTACCTTGGAGTTACAACAACTTTCTCTAACATAGCGAACCGCACAAAATGGGAGTGAAATGGGCGCCATGCCCGACTGCAAGTTGATTGCATGAATTCTGTCGGAGGAGTTCTTAAGAGTACAAAGGCTGAAAACGTCAAAAAATGTAAAAAAAACAACTAATTATCCGGATTACTGTAGCGTCCCCTAGTGTCTCAATGGCATAAAGATTTCAGGGTATGTTACAGGATGCAATGTGCACATATGCTGCAAATCTTGTGACACTTGGCCCAATGGTTTTGAAGTTCTAAGTATTGATGTTCAAGCCACGCCCCTAAGACGTTCATTGGTCCCTATCTGATGAATGTAATAAGATATCAAAACGTTTTTGATATCTTTTGATTATATAGCTCCAATAATGACCCACAGCAAATTTGGTATGAATCAGACCCAGCTTGTCGGAGGACTTTGCAAGAATGTGTTTTTCACAAAATTCAAAATGGCGGAATATTTAAGGAGGCAGAGCTTAGGGGTCTGAGCACAGGTGGACATGGACATGTGTGTCAAATTTCAAGTCAATCTGACAAACTGGCCGGTGGGGCGTCGCCTGTTCAACTTCAAAGGGGCGCTAGAGAGACATTTTTTAATACACAAATATGACACCTATATCAGATGTCTATTTTCACCAAGCCTGACAAGCGTACCAAATTTGGTGAGTTTTGGAGCACAGCAAGTACCCCAATATGAGCCCAATTGCGTCTTTATAATTTCAATAGTGTCCTCCCAGACTGACTAGATCGGTGCTTGGACCCTAATTAAAGGAACAGTAAGACACAAAAGAAGACGTGAAACAGATCCTTCTGTTGTGTTTCTTTAAACGAGAGCTCTTGAAGTCCCCTCTCTGGGGCCCGGGTGCGTTAAGGCCGAGCTCGGGGCCGACAGGGGGCCCTTGTTCCAGAGCGCTGCGAGGACACTAACGCTCTCCGGCTCCCCGTTGGACACGGACCAGACCAGAGCAGCTGATTGGTCGGTGGTTCCTCACATGGAGACCAGACCAGAGCAGCTGATTGGTCGGTGGTTCCTCACATGGAGACCAGACCAGAGCAGCTGATTGGTCGGTGGTTCCTCACATGGAGACCAGACCAGAGCAGCTGATTGGTCGGTGGTTCCTCACATGGAAACCAGACCAGAGCAGCTGATTGGTCGGTGGTTCCTCACATGGAGACCAGACCAGAGCAGCTGATTGGTCGGTGGTTTCTCACATGGAGACCAGACCAGAGCAGCTGATTGGTCGGTGGTTTCTCACATGGAGACCAGACCAGAGCAGCTGATTGGTCGGTGGTTCCTCACATGGAGACCAGACCAGAGCAGCTGATTGGTCGGTGGTTCCCTCACATGGAGACCTCCCACATGCTCATCACACTCTACTTCAGGGAGCTGCTTCCTCCAAAAGTTTCTTTAAATATAATCAGTTTTCTTCTCTGTAAAATCAATTGAATTCAAATATGACCCAAGTTAGGTCACATGGCATGTCGTCTTTCTTCTTCCGCCTGGTTGTAGTATTTGTTCTCTGGAAGTATTCAGATACTTTACTACAGTAAAAGTACTAATACCACACGGTGAGAACATTATACAATATAAATATATATAAATACAAGTTTACGTCCTGCATTCGCAACAACACAGATTTATTTTAATGTTTTTATAAAGAAATCACAACATTATAATTTGATTAATGCCAGTCGGAACCAAACAAGTGGTCCTCTTATTGTTGCACTTGGCACATTTGACCACTAGAGGTCACTACAGGCATTAAGTCATGAGTCTGTGTGTTTCAGCTTCTGGTCATTTAATAAAGTCAGAATACTGTAAACACCAAAGATGTCAATAATCTTGGTTAAAGTATATAAAATGTTTGTTTTTTCATACATTTATAACTGACTCATGTTTTTAATGTTCTGGTTTGTAAGATGTGGAATTGTGTTTCACTGAGAGTTCACAAATCCCTGCAGGTCATTAAAGGAACTGTACATAATGTGTTGCATGTTCATAACTAGTTTAATCTACATTAATGTGTTGCATGTTTATAACTAGTTTAATCTACATTAATGTGTTGCATGTTCATAACTAGTTTAATACATTAATGTGTTGCATGTTTATAACTAGTTTAATCTATGTTTTTTATTAATTTGTTGCATGTTTATAACTAGTTTAAGCTACATTAATGTGTTGCATGTTCATAACTAGTTTAATCTACATTAATGTAGATGTTCAGGTGATTTATTTCATTTAATAAAAGCAATCACAGAAAAGACGCTATAGACACTATTCATATTCATGGTCATAAAGCTGTAGGATTGTAATGGAGGCCAGATACACGTCAGACTATTTACTTAAATCTACATTTCTTTGCTGGCTGAGATGTATTTTACCCTCTGTGTGATTAGTGTTGTGCAGCTCTGTTAACGAGCAGAAAGCTTGTTGGCTGTTTCCGCCAACAGGAGCCAGAAGAACCAGTTGCAGAGCCCGACGAGAGCGCAGCCATAACTCAGGGCGTGCTGCCACTATTATGATTAATAAGCAGGAGGAAGTGAGAAGGACAAGAACAAAAAGAACTCTTGTTTGCTTGAAGCGTCCTGCTATTGGCTGTCAGCGTTAATCCTGTGTGACGTGGAGGAGCAGAGACACTTCCTGTTGAGAGACGGTCAACAGCCGGTCAACAGCCGGTCAACAGCCGGTCAGTGACCTCAGGTGAGGTTCATCTGAGACGCCGGGTCTGAAGCCATAAATAGTGTTTATTACTCCTCACATAAATCCATAATGGTGTTGTAGCTTAATGAAATGACAGTCTATATTTTACAGAACGTTTCCGTGTTTCGTGCACTGGAGAGAACGGGCTCCACGTTTCAGTGGACCACCTGTGAGCTCGCCAGGAACCAGGAGCTCTGAGCCTCCTTTCAGCTCCGCTAGGAGAACATGTGATCGGCCTGCGTGTCCGTCCACGGCCGATCTCTCATTCTGCTGCAGCAAACCTCTTCATATTCTAAGTGTCCCGTTATGGCTCCGTGCTCAAGGACCTCTCATGGTGGCGGCCACTCACACTTTCCCAGAACACCTCGGCCCGGTCCCGATGCCCCCTGAAGCCTGAACTCTCTGGGGTCGACGCACGCGCCGGTGCGTTTTCGTGGTGTTTACTCGATGTTTAAATGAATTGCTCCGCGATAATAAGGCACAGAAATATGGTTGAGATGTTGTCGAAATCTGTAGAGTCTCCACTTCCATGTCCTAGTTCTCACGAGATCGTACGTGACTCACACAGCGAGCCGGGAGCATCAACGTGTCGTGTGATTCGTGGGCGTCGAGCTACAGAAACACTGTGTTTACAAACACTGTGTTTACATTCAGTCTGCATCGAGAGCTCAGAGAGAAGAGAGGAAGTACGAAGAGAACGTTTACAGTTAGAGACATACTTTCAGAGATATAGTTAATATTTAGTTTGAAAACATAAACGGTTGTAATGTTCATGTTTCATCTGCACACATCCCATGAAGCTTGATCTGTATATGAAGTATGGTCGACGTCCTGTTCCTTTAAGTCGTCGATGACATCATCACTGATTAATTATTAGTTTTAACAGGATCCACAATAGAAACATATTATGTTAATTATTGATCAATAATGTGAGAACAAACAATAACAACTCGCCCCGTTTGTATTTATTGATTTGTTTTGGTAGATCTTCGGTACGGAAGCCCCGAACGGTCAAATCTCAAACATTTTATTTCTCTGTAATTAAACTGGTTTGATTTGACTTGTGGCGGCTCAGAGCTTCCGTACTTTTGTAAATCAATAACTTTTTAATATTTTTTTTTTTTGTAAAAAATATTTCATACAAAGTCTTAAAATTCTTAGTCTATAAAACACCAGTTTACAGAAGCTGTCGAGGTTTTACTTTAAATAGTTTTAATAATCGTAAACATGAGGAAAATTACATATATTTTATTAGTATATAATTATCTTTTATGTTGAATTTGAGCTTCTCAGTATTTTTATATTTTGCTGCAAATTACATTTTATTTTTTATACATTTATTTAAACATTTGTTTTTGTTGTAATTCATTTTTATTTCCTTTGATTTCTATTTTGTTTGTTATGTTATTTCTTTTAAACCAATAAACCGGATTCTGATTCTTGATTAACAACAATAACAAGCTCCTTTTTATCTCTAGTTGTACATGTATCAGGTATAAATGACCAATAGTCTGATTAATAATAGTTAATGTAACGTATCAGGTATAAATGACCAATAGTCTGATTAATAATAGTTAATGTAACGTATCAGGTATAAATGACCAATAGTCTGATTAATAATAGTTATTGTACACGTATCAGGTATAAATGACCAATAGTCTGATTAATAATAGTTATTGTAACGTATCAGGTATACAGCAGCACACGGACTAAGGCCACCTCGCCCGGACCAGGGAAACCGGGGCACCCTCCCGGAGCCAGACCCGGGAGGGGAGCTCGTAGGCGAGCGTCTGGTGGCCGGGCCTTCGCCCATGGGGCCCGGTCGGGCTCAGCCCGAAGAAACATCATGGAGCAGCCACCCTGTGGACCCACCACCCACAGGGATAAGCATCGGGGTCGGGTGCTATGTGGACCGGGCGGCAGGCCGGGCAGGGGGCCTGGGCGAGCCGATCGCCGGCGGCATAGACCAACTCTAGGGACGTGGAACGTCACCTCGCTAGCGGGGAAAGAGCCGGAGCTGGTGCGGGAGGTGGAGCGGTACCAGCTAGATATAGTTGGCCTCACCTCCACGCACAGCACTGGCTCTGGAACCAAGCTCCTGGAGAAAGGTTGGACTTTGTCCTTTTCTGGAGTTGCCCAGGGTGAGAGGCGCCGGGCGGGAGTGGGGATACTCACGAGCCCCCGGCTGAGCGCCGCCGTGTTGGAGTTCTACCCGGGGAGCGAGAGGGTCGTCTCCCTGCGCCTGCGGGTTGCGGGGAGTAAGGCTCTGACTGTTGTTTGTGCCTATGCACCGAACAGCAGTTCAGAGTATCCGGCCTTCTTGGAGTCGGTGGGAGGGGTCCTGGAAAGGGCGCCTCCTGCTGACTCCATAGTTCTCCTGGGAGACTTCAACGCTCACGTGGGCAACGACAGAGAAACCTGGCGGGGGGTGATTGGGAGGAACGGCTTGCCTGATCTGAACCCGAGTGGTGTCTCGCTGTTGGACTTCTGTGCTAGCCACGGTTTGTCCATAACGAACACCATGTTCGAACATAGGGTGGCTCATAAGTGTACCTGGTACCAGAACACCTTAGGCCGTAGATCAATGATCGACTTTGTAATCGTTTCATCTGATCTGCGGCCGTATGTCTTGGACACTCGGGTGAAGAGAGGAGCAGAGCTGTCAACTGATCACCACCTGGTGGTGAGTTGGATCAGATGGCAGGGGAATCGGCTGGAGAGACCCGGCAAGCCCAAACGTGTAGTGAGGGTGAACTGGGAACGTCTGGCGGAGGATCCTGTCCGGGAGGTCTTCAACTCCCACCTCCGGAAGAACTTCTCACACATCCCAAGGGAGGCTGGGGACATGGAATCCGAGTGGACCATGTTCAAAGCCTCTATTGTGGACGCGGCCGCTAGGAGCTGTGGTCGGAAGGTCACCGGTGCCTGTCGTGGCGGTAACCCGAGAACCCGGTGGTGGACACCGGAGGTGAGGGAAGCCGTCAAACTGAAGAAGGAGGCCTTTCGGGCCTGGTTGGCTCGGGGGTCTCCTGAAACAGCGGAGAGGTACCGGCAGGCCAAAAGGGCTGCAGCTGCGGTGGTCGCGGACGCTAAAACTCGGGCATGGGAGGAGTTCGGGGAGGCTGTAGTATATTTTCCTCTTATAAGGCATGAAGATAGCATACGTGAATGGGCCCGGGACTTTGGAAGGTCGGATCCACTGTTGATGTTACACACCTGGGGCCCGCTGGGTGACCCCTCTGGGGAGTGTTTTTGGCCTTGAGGATGAAGGAGTGTGTATGCATATGTCCGAAACATATATTTCATTGGGGGCCCTGTTTATGACGTCATTTTATCCTCAAGTCTGGGGCGTAAACAACATCCATATATAAGTGATCGGGAGAGCCCCGACGGGTAGAGTTCCGTTCGACTTTGGGACTCTCCGGGTTGTCATGACGCCCGTCTTGACATATGTTGCTTGTTTGTAATAAACTTCATTATACCAGCAAGAACAGTGTCCGCGGAGATTCCTTCATCATCACTCCAACATCACTGTCGCTTGAAATATACGACAAGGCCATGGAGAAGGACTTTCGGTTGGCCTCAAAGAAGTTCTGGCAAACCATCCGACGGCTCAGGAAGGGAAAGCAGGGCTTACCCCAGGCTGTGCTCAGAACGGGGGGGGGAACTGCTGACCCGGACGGGGGACATCGTCGGGCGGTGGAAAGAGCACTTTGAGGAACTCCTAAACCCGGCCAACATGTCCTCTAGAGAGGAGGCAGCGCCTGACGACTTGGGGGGGGTCGCATCCATATCCTTGGCAGAGGCCATTAAGGTAGTCAATAAGCTCCTTGGTGGCAAGGCGCCGGGGGTGGATGAGATTCGCCCTGAGATGCTGAAGGCGCTGGACGTTGTTGGGCTGTCTTGGCTGACACGCCTTTTCAATGTCGCATGGGGGTCGGGAACAGTGCCCATGGACTGGCAGACTGGGGTGGTGGTTCCCATTTTCAAAAAGGGGGACCGGAGAGTGTGCTCGAATTATCGGGGTATCACACTACTCAGCCTCCCGGGGAAAGTGTATGCCAGGGTGCTGGAAAGGAGGCTCCGACCGATTGTCGAACCTCGGATTCAAGAGGAGCAGTGCGGATTCCGTCCCGGTCGTGGAACAGTGGACCAGCTCTTTACCCTCGCAAGACTACTGGAGGGTCCTGGGAGTTTGCCCAACCAGTCTACATGTGTTTTGTGGACTTGGAGAAGGCCTTCGACCGGGTCCCTCGGGGGTTTTTGTGGGGGGTGCTGCGGGAGTATGGGGTGATGGACCCGTTACAACGGGCCATCCGGTCTCTGTACGACTGCAGTAGGAGCTGTGTTCGTATTCTCGGCAATAAGTCAGACGCGTTCCCGGTGGGTGTTGGCCTCCGCCAGGGCTGCCCTTTATCACCGGTCCTGTTCGTGACTTTCATGGACAGGATATCTAGGCGTAGCCGGGGGGAGGAGAACGTCGGGTTCGGGGGTCTCGGGATCGCCTCTCTGCTGTTCGCAGATGATGTGGTCCTGTTAGCCTCTTCGGACCATGACCTCCAGCATTCACTGGGGCGATTTGCAGCCGAGTGTGACGCGGCGGGGATGAGGGTAAGCACATCCAAATCCGAGGCCATGGTGCTCTGCCGGAAACCGGTGGATTGCTCCCTCCGGGTGGGGACGCAGTGCCTGCCGCAAGCGAAGGAGTTCAAGTATCTCGGGGTCTTGTTCACGAGTGAGGGTAAGATGGAGCGGGAGATCGACCGGCGGATCGGTGCGGCTGCAGCAGTAAAACAGGTGCTGCACCGGACCGTCTTGGTGAAGAGGGAGCTGAGCCGGAAGGCAAAGCTCTCAATTTACTGGGCGGTCTACGTTCCGACCCTCACCTATGGTCACGAACTCTGGGTCGTGACCGAAAGAACGAGGTCTCGGATACAAGCGGCCGAAATGAGTTTTCTCCGTAGGGTGGCCGGGCTCAGCCTTAGAGATAGGGTAAGGAGCTCGGACATCTGGAGGGAAATTGGAGTTGAGGCGCTGCTCCTTCGTATCTAAAGGAGTCAGCTGAGGTGGTTCGGGCATCTAATCAGGATGCCTCCTGTACGCCTCCCGTTAGAGGTTTTCCAGGCACGCCCAACTGGCAGGAGGCCCCGGGGAAGACCCAGGACACGCTGGAGGGATTATATCTCCCAGCTGGCCTGGGAACGCCTCGGGATCCCCCAGAACGAGCTGAAACGTGTTGCGGGTGAGAGGGAAGCCTGGGTCGGCCTGCTAGGCCTGCTGCCACCGCGACCCGACCCCGGATAAGCGGAGGATAATGGATGGATGGATCAGGTATAAATGACCAATAGTCTGATTAATAATAGTTATTGTACACGTATCAGGTATAAATTACCAATAGTCTGATTAATAGTTATTGCAACGTATCAGGTATAAATGACCAATAGTCTGATTAATAGTTATTGCAACGTATCAGGTATAAATGACCAATAGTCGGTGTGTACCTGAACACACCGTAACGTTGTTAATCTTTCTGACCGTTACTACGGAGATTCTCACGTCTCCTCGCGTCGTGTTCAAACTCCCCCGGACGATCTTCATCCTCTTCGTCTTCATCACCACCAACCTCTGCTGCTGCTGCTGCAGGTGATGAAGAGGAGGCCTGGTTGCTAGGCAACACGTGGGCTCACAAAGCCTCCCACGCGGCTCGGGCCCTGAAGGCGGCGCTCACAGACACACGGGCAGCGGTCACTTTTCTGTTGTTTTTATTTGAATGGAGTGAAACATCTACAGAAACGAGGCCTCTGTTCGCTGGAGGTTCTGTACGTCCTGTGAGATATGTTCTGAACAGAAGTCAGAAGAGGCCTCAGCCCCCCCCCCCCCGAAGCAACCAAAACAAGGATTAAATGAAAGTCCCCCCCCCCGGGGTGAAGGTTCCCCCTCAGTCAAACCGGGTTCTCATGCTGGAGGCTAGAACCTCTTTGAGAGGAGTTCTGGAGGAGTCGGTGAGACCAGAACCTGCTTTGTATGAAAACTCAAGGTCCACTTACTGGCTTCCTCTGGAGCTTTATACTGAAGAAGGTCTGCCTCGTCTTCCTCATCTTCATCACGCAGACGAAGCCTCAGTGAGCCTTGAGCTGAGATTTAGTTTCATCAGCCTGGAAATAAATATTGACTATTGAAAAATAAAGAGACAGTTGGTTTGTTCTTAATAAACACGTATATAATTGAGCTACCTCGTTGATTGATTTGTCACACTTAAATCTTGCATTAAATGCTTAAACAGAAGAGGTCAAAGGGCCACGATGAGAAGATATAATGTTGGTCAAATGCTGTGGTCCAAATAAAATGACTTCAGTTTTATTGCCATTGAAAAACTAAAAGTTTGATTTTTTTCATTTAACTACTATAAACCATGTGAGACATCTTAGAAATTAGAGTAGCTGAGCTCTCCATGTTCCAGTCTTATACAATAACAATAACTTATACTTACTTCTTGATCAACACATGCTCACTCTTCCATGTAGCAATGTTTGGTTCTAAAATGACACAATTAAAACAAGTATTTTATGTAAACAACTAGGTTGCAAATTAACCACGAACATCAAATATCAGAGGAAATAAACAGCATTAAATACATCTGTATCAATAACCTATATAATGAACAAAGACACAGGTAAATATGACTAAATCTATGGTTTAAATACTGTTAACGATTACGTTATTTTATTTATTAAAGTGTTTTTATAGACTCTTTAAGTTTCTGTTTAGAACTAGGGGGAGAGAAACGATCGACAGAAGTGTGCATGCTCAGAAACTGAGAAATTTGAAATCGCAGACGCCGCACAGACGCCACGCAGACGCCACGCAGACACCACGCGTATCGAGCGCAGACGTTAGCCGTCAGGACTGAGCTCCAATCAACGGTAAACACGGACCTTCAGATAAATTTTTCAGGTTTCCCGGCACCGAGGTTCGGTTGTCGCTCTACTGAGGGGCCCTGGTGCGGTCTCAGAACCGAAACCTGCCGGCATCCCCCGGCTCTGACGTAGGGGCCCGCCCATGAGCTTTAACCCTTGTGTTTTTTCCACAGAGTGACCCCCGGGTCACTCTGACCCGGGGGTTGTGTTTTCTCCGAGATATCACCCCGCCCATTATGCTCGGGTCACTCTGACCCGCGTGCATATGTGTGTATATATCCCCAAGCCTCCCGTTTTCTTGGGTTACAATGACCCGCAGCACGAAAATGTTTATGTATATTTCTATTATATATTAAATTAGTAAGTTGTGAGTTGTGAGTTCGGGCTATACAAAATGAATTGCATTGAATAGAATAGACTTGAATATATCGATGGCCGAAGAGCAAAACCTCCTATCTGAAAAATTCAGTTTTTTGTGAATACTAAAAAAAACTTGTTGTTTTCCTTGCAGAATGCTATTTGTTAAGGATACCCAATACATAATACAATTTTTTTTTTTTTTTTTAAATATACAAATAAAAGAAAAATATACAAAGTGCAGATGGGAGGTTATTCCCCAATTTCCTGGATCATCTTGCAGATAGGAGGTTTTGCACTTTGGTCATTGATATATCCCTCCTGCTGTCTTCGGCTCACTCTGACCCTGTGTATACATCCCCAAGCCTCCCGCTGTCCTCGGCTCTCTCTTCCTGCCCCTCATATATGTGTGTGTGTGTGTGTGTGTGTGTGTGTGTGTGTGTGTGTGTGTGTGTGTGTCTGTGTCTGTGTTTGTGTGTGTCTATGTATATATAATATATTTATACATCTATATATCCCTCCCGCTTTCCATGGGGCCACTCTGACCCGCGTGCGTATGTATGTATAAATCGTCCCAAGCCTCCGGCAGCGCACGACCAAGAGGGCAGCTCGGTGCGAAACGCTACGCCATTGACCCCGGGTCCCACAGCACACGCGGCGTCCCACGCCTGCGACATAGCCTCGACGTTCTCCATGTTCGTCACACTGGCCACAGAAAGAATCATCCTGGAGATGACAAATCTGGAGAGTGCTCGCAAAAATACGGCGACCGCTGGAAGGGGATGGACGAGACCGACCTGCGTGTTTACATAGGGCTGCTGATCCTAGCGAGGCCGCATCTGTTATGTGGGACGCCGAGAGCGGCAGGGCGATCTTCCGTGCCACGAAACCACTCAAACTCTTTCACACGTACTCCAGACTGCTACATTTCGACGACCGCGAGACGAGACGACCGAGAGACGAGACGCGTGAGACGTGCCACAGACAAACTGGCAGCTGTGAGACAGCTCTGTGACGCGTGGGTGGAGCGGCTGCCACACCTTTACAACCCAGGGCCTGAAGTGACAGTGGATGAGCAACTGGTTCCGTTCAGAGGTAGTCGAAGCAGTAGTAGTAGTAGTAGTAGTAGTAGTAGTAGTAGCCGTAGTAGTAGTGGTAGTGGTAGTAGTGCAAGTGTTATGCATGCGGGTCACTCTGACAGATAACTGTGTGTATACATCCCCAAGCCTCCCACTGACCTCGGCTCACTCTGACCATCGTGCATATGTGTGTGTACATCTCTATTATATTTTAAGCCCTCTGAGGAGAATGTGTAAGTTGTGAATTTGGGCTATACAAAATGAATTGCATTGAATTGAATTGACTATATCTATATATCCCTCCCGCTGCCTGGAGTCACTCTGACCCGATTACATATATTAGTGTAGATCCCCAAGCCGCCCATTTTCCTCGGGTCACTCTGACTCTTAGGTTGGGTTTTCTCCGAGATATCACCCCGCCCATTGTGCTCGTGTCACTCTGACCTGCTTGTATATGTGTATGTATCCCAACCCGCACGTTGTTCTGTACATATGTGTATGTATATCCCAAAACCTGCCGCTGGCCTCGGGTCACTCTGACCCGCGTTCATATGTGTGTGTACATCTCTATTATATTTTTAGCCCTCTGAGTCAACTTTGTAAGTTGTGATTTCAGGCTATACAGAATGAATTGCATTGAATTGAATTGACTATATCTATATATCCCTCCCGCTGTCCTGGGGTCACTCTGACCCGCGTATGTATCCCCGAGCCTCCTGCTGGACTCGGGTCACACGCTGTGTATACATAACTCTGTCAAATAAATGTCCCTCTGAAATGTAACATAAAAAATCATTGAACTAAAATACTCAAGTAAAGTACAAGTACATACTCAGGTACAGTTCATCTGCATACTTTCCACCATTGTGTGAATGTAAATCTTTCAGACCACCTGTCTGACATCATAAAACTCACCTTGTTGACCAGTTTGCTTGAATCCACCGTGTTGTTCAGGGTCTTCAGGTCCTCCAGGTGTCGTATGGTGGCCAGGTCGGTGTACTGCTCTCTGCAGTGACGCTGTGCTTCAGCCATGTTCTTGGGGTCATAAAGAAAATGGTAGCGACGTACAGATGATGATGAGACGGCACACAGCCCTGGATTGACAAACAGCATCTTGATTATATTTAATACTAGAAAATGCATTTCCTGCTGAAAATGTGTTGGAATGCTGAAAGTTGAAATTTGAAGCGGAAATAATGAAAATAACTGAAAATAACGGACAATAACTGAAAATAGCTGAAAATAATGAAAATAGCAGATAATACAAAAAAGGTAAACTACCTGCTGAAAAGTGTTAAAGCCGAAAAGCATTGAACAGAAGAGGTCAAATGGTAACGATGAGAAGATATAATGTTGGTCAAGTGCTATGGTCCAAATAAAATGACCAGTTTTATTGCCATTGAAAAACAAAAAGTTTGATTTCTTTTCATTTCACCACCATAAACCATGTGAGACATCTTAGAAATGAGAGTAGCTGAGCTATGTTTCAGTCTTCAGTGTTCAACACAGAGCTAAATCCTTCTTGAGACCAAAGTGCTACATTTGATTATGATCTGGTCAGAGGGGCTAAGACACTGACAGCAGAGTCAGAACAGAACAGGTTAGATGTTGATGATGATGACAGTAACAGTGATGATGTAGTAACGAAGGTAAAAAGGGAAGCACAGGTGGTGCTCTGACTGGGTGGTAACTGAAGAGAGGTCCACTGAAGGCTGCTTCATAAGAATAAACCAAAAGTCTCTTTATTTTTCAATATTCATTAATTATTGCTTCAATATCAACACATGCTCACTCTTCCATGTAGCAATGTTTGGTTCTAAAATGAAACAAATAAACAAGTAAATACATGATGTATACAACTAGGTTGCAAATTAAGCATTAACATCAAATATCAGAGGTAATACACAGCATTAAATACATCTGTATCAATAACCTAGATAATGAACAAAGACACAGGTAAATATATGACTAAATCTATGGTTTAAATACTGTTAACGATGACGTTATTTTATTTATTAAAATGTTTTTATCGAGGCTTTAAGTTTCTGTTTAGAATTTGGGGGAGAGAAACGATCTCCGACAGAAGTGTGTGAGCTCAGAAACCAGGTTTCAGGTTTCCCGGCACCGAGGTTCGGTCGTCCCTCCAGTGAGGGCCCCTGGTGCGGTCTCAGAACTGAAACCTCTCAGCTCTGACGAAGGGGCCCGCCCGTGAGCTTTAAGGGGTCTCGGGTGAGAGCCGTGAGAAGGGGGGGCGAGGAGGAGGTCCAGCGTCTCCCGATATGATTCCCTCACCTGGCCTGAGAGGTGAGTCGTGAGCGGAGAGCAGTGAGTGAAAGGAATAAGGGAAACCCTGTTCCGTGGCCCTGAGGCACCAGCACACTGCGGGCTCCGAGCGCGTGTCACCCCAAAAGGCCTCGGATGACCTCCGCTGAGAGGAACCTGGTTCTTAATTAGAGTTCAGACTGTTTCACCAAGACCCAATAAAAGTTACTAGTTTCATCTACAAAGGCCCAACGGCCACCTGTAGAATAGTTGTTTGTATACCTTCATTATTTATTTATAGTGGTATAATGCTCTGATAGCGGTCGGTATGAACCCTCAGTTTAATCATTTTTGACAAACCCTGTTAGGAAACTTACCAGTTATAAATCTCTCTCCTAACCTTTATGGATATTACAATACCAGGGCCAGAAGCCAGGTGTCCTCCAGGTATGTTTTCACAATGTAATGTAGGTGTATGTGTGATATCAGGAGTGGTGAACCTCAAACTTCCCACAGGGGCTGAGTGGTTGCCGTGGAGACCCCCCTCTCGGACAGGAGACGCTCCATCAAAGAACTGAGTGAAGGAACTAAAGAAGGCTACAAACTCACTGTTTGGTTAAACTGCAATGCAGTTGATTTTTATTGTTAACACAAGATAGAAAACTTATTAAAGATTTAAACGCAACACTCAAAGAAAGAAAATAAGAACTGGATATTAGTGAGCAAAGTGATATATATATATATATATATATATATATATATATATATATATATCGAGGGCCCCCCTTTCTTTTCCTTAACTTCTGCTTTTTGCACCCTTCCAGACTTAAGACCGACACCGTGCTCACTTAATATCCAAATAAGGCAATTTGATTCCAGTACAGTTCTCCTCATGTCACCTGAATACAATATATCATAATTACCTTATTACAAGAAAGTACATGGTTTTACAGAGTATACATGAATACCAGATATCCCGATAACAACCTTAAAAGAAAGGACCGTTTACAAATCATACTGGTCACATTACATTTGCCGAGCATTGATTATATATAGAGTATACTTTCACATATATGTACTCTTCCACAAGGTGGACCATCGTCTTTATGAGACAGATGTACCTAAACCTGAGCTACTAACTACCGTCTCCCGAGACACATGTATGAGGAGGTTAAACTCTGAAGACTAAACATATCCAGCTCTCGATAGAGGCCCAAGCTCATCCTGTCCACAGCCGGCTCGTCCTTTATGATAATGCTAGCTCCCTATGATATCATGTTACAGTTATTAGTTTTGTTGTCTATGAAGTTCATTGTTTTCTCTGAGTGTTAAAACACGATCAGTTAAAAGTTAATTAAAGGCAAGGGCATTATGTCTGTTGAGATATTCACATTAAAATTGCATGTCTTCCAACAATGCAGAACCTTTCCACCTTCTAAGGGGGCAAACAAGATCCCACCCGCGGGTTTCCACCAGGAACCAAGGGTTCTATCTAGAACTCACTCTGGGTTCCTCATGAGGTTCATAACCAACCGGGGCTGACGTGGTTAACATCTGTGCTTTTAAAAATCCTTGAAGAAGGAAAGGGTTCTTCAGAAGCAAATGGTTCTGGGTAGAACCTCAGCCCTTCAGGAAGAACCTGTTTGGAACCCGTATTTCTAAGAGTGTAGAAACTACAGCTGACAGATCAACGTATTGGAATAAAAGTCTAAAGTACTATGAAATGGAAATAGGTTACTTCACAGCAGAGGGTCTGTACTTCAGTACTTTGGTACTTTCTACCATTGATTGAGAGGAGGAGGAAGAGGAAGAAGAAAAGGAGGAAGAGGAGGAGAAAGGAAGCCTCTGACCAGAGTGGATTGAAAGAACATTAAAGCTCATCTTTTATCTTCTTCTTTGTCTCCTTCTCTTCCTTGTGGAAGACTTTTCCATCCGCCTGCTTCCTCCAGCTCAGTTTGATGTTGTCATTCAGCCCCTGGTCCTTCATCCTCTGTTTGAGCTGAGAGACAAAAACATTTACTTCCTGAATGTGGCTGACAGAGAAGAACTCTTCACTAAACGCTGTTGTTCATTTACATCCTGCATCCTTTCTCACACTGTCCTCATGTGGAAGCTCTGCTGTAGAACAACTCTGGTTTCCACTACAACAGCTTTGTTGTTTCATGTTTTTTGGACACAAGTCTACCTTCAATAACGACGTGTCCACGAGTCCACTGCACATAGCACATTGACATTGTTCTTAGTAGTCCACTGAATCACATATATCACCTTGTTATGTTTTTAATGTGAGAAAGATGTACCTGCTTCAAGAGGTCCTCCATCACCACAGGGTCATTCAGATCCAGAGAGGAGCTTCTCTTCACCAGCCTCACTTTGATCACTTGCTTTGAAACAGGAACAACATCTAAAAAACAAACAACCTTCATCAGTCACATCATTTATGGCTGATAATAATCAACATCCTTGAATTTTTAACACTTTGAAAGATAAAAGAGAAATGTATTGTAATTTTCCATCAGCTCAATCTTTAAATATGGCTGGTGCAAGAACCCCTTAGCTTAGCTTAGCTTAGCATGGACTTAGTATTAGCGCATCACTGAGGCAAGCACTCTCCATCATCTGCAGTTGATCTGCGTATTCAATGTGTTTTCTCTCCATAACTTCAGATCTATAGATTTTATTTTTTTCTACTTTTGATGTTTTTGGGTCGTTTTTTTTTTTTACTGCATCTGTTAATGAAGCAAACCTGAATCCACATTTAAAGGCTGAGTGAATGATAGCTTACCACTGTAGCAGATGAACGCTGACATGACGTTACAGTTCAGGTCCACCCATTGTCCATCGGCACTAAAATCTGCTGCTGCACAAGTCTCAGAGGAACCTTGAGGATCTTCAGGATTCCAGATCCTAAATGAGGAGTCACTTCCATCAGACCACTTCCATCCAACTCTGAAAAGGCCGATCCAGACTCTGTCTCCTGAGGGTATCACATTCTGTACCATCTGGTTCTCTTCCATGTTTCTCACACTGGCCAGGTCTGTGTGGTGTTCTCTGCAGTAGCTCTGGGCCTCAGTCCACGACATGAGGTGTTAATAAGAACATATGTCTCATCTGACCCTGAAAATAGAGCAGAGAGAAGATCTGAGTAGAGGAACCATAACAGACCACATAGATGCAGACCAGTTGTATTGTTGCTTCATGAATCTCAGCATGAAGGTGAAATCAACACGGAGCTGTGTGAATATGAACATGCAGGCGTCCATTGAGTCCCACATTCATAAAACACATCATAGATATTTTCCCTCCAACAGACATGAAACAAACCGGCTGGATGACATTAATCTGCTTTAAATGATATTCATGGAGCTGAAGACTAGTTCAAGTTACTGAGAGGAACTTTAACTGGTTATGAAACTATTTAGTCCTGATCCTCTATAGACCTCCATCAGTAGCCTCCAGCAGAGACCAGTCCACCGTGGACAGACCCAGATCCAGCAGAGACCAGTCCACCGTGGACAGACCCAGATCCAGCTTCACCTGCAGCCTTGGACCTGAAGTTCCTCTTCCTCCTCTTTTCCTCTCCTCTCCTCCTCCTCTTCCTTCTCCTCTCCTCTCCTCTCCATTCCTCTCCTCTCCTCCTCCTCATCTTCTTCTCCTCCTCCTCCTCCTCTTCCTCCTCTCCTCCTCCTCCTCCTCCTCCTCTTCCAGCTCAGAGACACTACCTCTTTAGTCCACAGGGGGCGCTAGAACCACCACCTGGTGCTCAGAGACACTACCTCTTTAGTCCACAGGGGGCGCTAGAACCACCACCTGGTGCTCAGAGACACTACCTCTTTAGTCCACAGGGGGCGCCAGAACCAACACAGAAGGAAAGTTTCTCATAGTAGTTTTAATATTCTCACCTCTGACATCAAAGCAGACTGAACTGATGGAATCCTTACAAGGGACGTCGTACCAGAACCCATATGAAGACATCACTGTGCAGTATTCTACTCCGCCGGAGTTGTTCGGTTCTCCATCCCCCCATCGTCTGAACTCCGTCTCCCCGGGTTTGTAGAAGCTTGGGTTTGACCACTTCCAGCCGTCCTCGTACAGTCCTATCCAGGCTCGCTGAAAGCAATATTTCATCGTGATATAAAGAAATAGACTTTCAGATATCTTTACTTCCCATCTACAGTCTTGATACTGCCGATCTGTCTGATATGCAAAACCTTTCAAGGACAGGTTCCCAATTATTTCAAGTCTGTCTTAAAACAATATTCAGGTGTTAATATGAACATTGAAGCAGGTTTTACTTCCTGTCATCACTCCTGCTGTTCATAAAGGACTAAGCTCTCACAACGTGGTGACGGCTGAGCTGATGGCTAAAGCTAACAATGCTAACAGCGCTAACAGTGCAAACAATGGCAACATTACTCCACTATGTATTTACATGGATGATTTTTGTTTGATGAGATATTAATGCTGTAAATATCCAGTACAGATTAGCAGCATGTTGCATTAAATCAGATGTTTTATATGATAAATCTTAATCTGTAAAGTAACAAAAGTTAGTAAATCTCCATCTGAAATGTAACATGTAAAATCATTGAACTAAAATACTCAAGTAAAGTACAAGTACATACTCAGGTACAGCTCATCTGCATACTTTCCACCACTGTGAGAATGTAAATCTTTCAGACCACCTGTCTGACATCATAAAACTCACCTTGTTGAGCAGTTTGCTTGAATCCACCGTGTTGTTCAGGGTCTTCAGGTCTTCCAGGTCTCGTATGGTGGCCAGGTCGGTGTACTGCTCTCTGCAGTGACGCTGTGCTTCACTCATGTTCTTCAGCTCATTAACTAAATGGTAGCGACGTACAGCAGATGATGAGACGGCACACAGCCCTGGATCAACAAACAGCATCTTGATTACATTTAATATTAAGGAGGGGGGGGGAAGGGGGGAGGGAGGGGAGGGGAAGAGGGAGGAGGGGGAGGAGAGCGGGGGAGGAGTGAGAGGAAAGGGGGGAGGAAGGAGGAAGGGGGGAGGAGGAGGAGGGGGGCGGAGGAGAAGGAGGAGGAGGGGGAGGAGGAAGGTGAGGAGGAGGAGGAGGATGGGGAGGAGGTGGAAGGGGGGAGGAAGGATGGGGAGGAGGAAGAGGGCGGAGAGGAGGACGATGGGCGGGGGTGGAGGGGAGGAGGAAGGGGAGGAGGAAGGGGGAGAGGGTGGGGAGGAGGAGGGGGAGCACCAACCCAAACTGATTCAAATCTCTTCTTGAGTAGATTTTATTATTACATTGCAGGTGCAGATCTTGTGTCTGTGACGAGGCCCCTCTGACCTCTGGACGACCAGCAGGTGTCTCTGGGGGAACCTGAACTCAGACCGTTCTGGTGACAGAGTCGAGGTCCCCCTTGACCTCTGTGACCTCTGTCCCATAAACCAGAGATTTTGTGTGCCGTGAGAGATCATCAAGTGTGTCGTGGGAAAATGTCCAATTTCACTTAATCGGTCAAAAAAAATATTATTTAGTTGCCGCAAATAATTTGCCATTGTTGAGCATCTGAGCCTGCAATAAAGTGGCTGGCCTAGTAATTAAATACTCTTATCTATCTATCTATCTATCTATCTATCTATCTATCTACCACTATATATATATATATATATATAGTGGCTGGCCGAGTAATTAAATACTCTTCCAGGCCAGTGGGTGGCAGTAGGTAGCTAGTAGGTAAATATTTCAAAAAGAAAAATGCAGACTCTGAACTGGTCGCTGGGCAACCGTCTAACCAGATGAAAAGCCCAGAATGAGTGGTGATAAAACAAAAGAAAACACTGTGAGCTCGAGGCAGTACAGTGAACGTTATCTTTGGTATGGATTCACTCTCACCGGGGATCCGACTGCACCGACTCCGTTATGCTTGGTGTGAAAAGCTATCAAAGGGAGGGAGGAGGAAGGGAGGGGGGAGGAGGAAAGGGGCGGAGTCGGAGGAGGATGGTGGTAGGAGGGGGAGGAGGAACCGGGAGGACGGAGAAGGGGGAGGAGGAGGAGTGGGAGTAGGAGGAGTAGGAGGAGGGCGAGCAGCAACCCAAATTTATTCAAATGTCTTCCTGAGTAGATTATGCTCTGGGGGAACCTGGCAAATGAGGTGGGAACTCAGACCGTTCTGGTGACAGAGTCGAGGTCCCCCTTGACCTCTGTGACCTTTGTCCCATAAACACATAAACATGGCCTGTACAGTTTCACTGTTTCAAGATTCCCTAAAACCACCATGTTCCTTGATGTGACCCACACTGGTAGATCTGACATCCATCTCAATACATACGGGTCAAGTTTGAGCTGAAACAGCCTCAGTGTACAAACATGTGTAGCATCTCTACAAAAGTATAACATCTTAAAAGATTTTGATTTTTGTGTATTTTGGGTCACTTTAGTAAAAGTCATCAAGTTTCAGGCTGAAAGAGACATTTAGGGTGTTTTTACTGATGTCAAATGTCACAACGGGTCAAATTTGACCCAAACAGTTTGTAAGGGTTAAACAGCATTATTATGTTGAAGATGGGAAAATAATAAAAAGATATTAAAGTCTTGCCTGATACGACGACGATGCTCAGAAGAAGTCCGTCCATCCTCGTCTCGTCTCTGATCCTCTCTGTCAGTCGCTGCCTGTTGACCTGCTGCTCATGCAAAGTTAAGGCACCAATCATTTACCTAACAGGTTTCAATATCATTTCACTAACAAAGACCAGGCTGGTAGAGTTATGAGCTTAACATGGTTTATTGTAGATGGAATGAGGGGTTAGATTTAGGAGGTGGAAAGGGGTCGAGCAAGGAAGGGAGGAAGGGGAGAAGGAACCAGAAGGGTAGAGGGGTCATGGAAAGAAGGTTGGAGGGGTGAGATGAGCTTTTATCACAATTCAACCCCATATTTTAACCAGTAGGCTTTTAGAACAATTTGACTTCAGTCATAACCTTGTGGGTTGGATTCTTGACTTTATAACTCATAGGACACAACGCGTGCTCCTCCACTGGCTCCCCACAAGGATGTGTGCTTTGGCCCCTACTCTTCATCCTCTACGCTAATATGTGTCAGAGCAGGTATGAAAATAGGACCATCTTAAAGTCTGCATATGATTCTGTTATTGTTAGTCGGCTTCAGGACCATGAGACCAGCCACGGCCCGGTCATCGTGGTTTGTTTGTTTATACAGGGATATTTATAGATGTACACTGTGTGTGTATGTATGTGTGTGTATGTGTGTGTATATAGATATATATATATATATGCATGTGTGTTTATACAGGGATATTAATAGATGTACACTATATGTGTATGCGTGTATGTATATATATTTGTGTATATACAGGTGTATTTATAGAAGTACAGTATGTGTGTATGTGTGTATATATATATACATATATATATATATATATATATATATAAATGTATGCTTGTATATATAGTGATATTTATAGATATACATATATATATAGATATATATATATATCTATATATATAAATATATATAGATATATATATATGTGTATCCAGGGATAGCAATAGATGTACATCATGTGTGTATGTGTGTGTTGTGTTGCTGTGTCTTTCATTGTCCTGGTCCTGGTTCTGGTTTTGGTTCTGGTTCTTGTTCCTGGTCTTGGTTCTTGTTCTTGTTCTGATTCTGGTTCTGGTTCTAGTTCTGGTTCTGGTTCTGGTCCTGGTTCTTCTTGGACTATCTCCACCCTGGTGGTGCTCCTTTGTCTCTGAGTTTCCTCACTGGATGAATGTGAGTACAGACAGGTGAGTTATTACATGATTACACCTGCCTGCAAAAGAGAGTTAAACACAGGAGTTATGCCTCAATAGCTTCTTGTTTAAGCGGATATTGATGTTGTTAAGGACCGAAACAAGGATTTAGGTGTGATGACCTCAGGTTGTGCATTGCGTCATATTTACCCGTCGCCCAGAGAGAAGAGGGAACTTCCTGTAAGGGAGGAGGAGACTGGAGGCGTCAGAAGACATGAGACAGTGTGAGGCTTGTCATCATCAAACTAATACACAGAGCGTAAGGCGGATGTGAGAGTATGGAATGGTTTCATGTAAATACCTGTGTGTAGTGAATACATCACCTGAAGATCACCTGTTGCTTCCCAATCTGTGATCGACTGACATTTCAGAACAAAAGGTCCCAAATCTCTCCACTGGTCAGTCTGACACTTGGACCAGAAGACGTGTGGGGGGGAGGAGTCCACTCTGAACAGCTGTTCTCAAGTGTCTGTGAGGATAACAGAAGCTGCACATCTCTGATGAGACCAAATCATAGTAGAGTATCAATCAAATCATGGAAAAAACACTTTTTCGCACTCATGGTCTCTGCTGGAGAAACGTGTGCGATACAGTGCATGAATGTGAGGGTCATGTGATCTGACTTCAGCACGACAAGGGCCCAGTGATGCCTCATGTCCTGAGCCACTGGAATAGGGATAAGCCACTGATACACATATAAAGGTGTGATAGGCTATGTTGGACCATGGTCATGTTGGTGGGAGTGCGTACGTCTCTGACCAACAAGTTTACAGGACAGACGTCTGAGGACACAAATGCTTTGTTCTCTCTGGAGGGAGCTCCTGATCTTTGTGTTCACATGTGAGTGGAACCTTGAATTATTTCTTTAACATCAACCCTGAGGTTCCTACAGAATAGACATATTGTCCACTAAGTTTAGGATGAGGCAAATCTTTTGTTCTTACAAACAACTGAGTGTGTGGCTCCTGAATCCACAAGGAAAACACTTTCAAATCCTCTACGATACACATTGTTTCTGGTAATCTTCTAGAAGGCTCAGTGGTATATTTTATATATGTATGTCCCTGCAACTAACTTTGATGCCTGTGTTAAATGTGTGATTGCATCCTATATAGTCTTCAGTTGTTCAGCTGTGTGTGTGGTTAGTAGAACAAGCTTTTCTTCATTTGCATGAGCTGCGTGTGGAAAGGATTTCGCCCTTTCTCTTTGCATGCCCCCTCCTTTTTGGTTTGGTCTGACCTCTGTCCTCCTTGGGAGTGGCTGTCATCCCTCTGCTGACTCTCTGCAGCCCAAAGGCCTCACTGGCGGCACATGAAGCCTCTGCCTTTTCCTCGTCTGTCTTGGCCTGGACCTCCCTAACCGCACTGTGGTTGTCCTATGTCCTATGGCCATGGTCTGGACAGCCTGGACCATTGTCAGTTGAGCCATGTGTAGTTGTTGTTTTGATAACTTTTACTCACAAAGGTCTTTAGATCATACTGACCAAATTTGAAGTGGATCTGACGAACTCCCTAGGAGGAGTTCGTAAAGTAAGGCGCATATAAAAGGGGCAAAAAATAATGAAGAAACACCACGTCAAGGTCGTTGAGAAAAAACTGATGATTTTGATAACTTTTCATCAAAAAGGTCTAAAGAGCATCCTGACCAAATTTGAAGTCAACCGCATGAATTCTGTAGTAGAAGTTCGTAAAAGTACAAAGAATGAAAACGGTAAAAAATGACAAAAAAAAAGGCCAAATTGGCCAAATTACTGTAGCGCCCCCTAATGTCTCAATGGCATGAACATTTTGGGGTATGTTACAGGATGCAATGTGCACATATGCTGCAAATCTTGTGACACTAGGCCCAATGGTTCTGAAGTTATAAGTATTGATGTACAAGCCACGCCCCTAAGAAGTTCATTGGTCCCTATCTTATGAATGCAATAAGATATCAACAATCGTTTGATCAATTTTGATGGTATAGTTCCAATAATGATCCACATTAAATTTGGTATGAATCGGAGACCTATGGCAGCATATTTAGGGGCTGGACCAGGGCGAACCTGAGCCAGCCCTAACTATAAACCTGAACCAGCCCAAACTATAAACCTGAACCAGCCCTAACTATAAGCGCTATCAAAAAGGAAAGTCTTAAGTCTACTCTTAAATGTGGTGACTGTGTCTGCCCCCCGGAGTGAAAGTGGAAGCTGGTTCCATCGAAGAGGAGCTTGGTAGCTGAAGGCTCTGGCTCCAATCCCACTTTTTAAGACTCTCTCGTGGGGTAATATGGTACTATGAGCTCTATAGAGGAGTAATATGGTACTATGAGCTCTCTAGTGGGGTAATATGGTACTATGAGCTCTCTAGTGGGGTAATATGGTACTATGAGCTCTATAGTGGGGTAATATGGTACTATAAGCACTCTAGTGGAGTAATATGGTACTATGAGCTCTCTAGTGGGGTAATATGGTACTATGAGCTCTCTAGTGCAACGCCGCGCAGACGCCGCGCAGACGCCGCGCAGACCCACGCGCAGATGTCATCCGCCAGGACTGGGTTCCAATCAACGGTGAACACGGTCCTGCAGAGAAAGTTCGGCGAGGTTTACCGGCACCGAGGTTCGGTGATTCCTCTACCGAGGGCCACTTGTGCAGTCTCAGAACCGAAACCTGCCGGCATCCCCTGGCTCTGACGTAGGGGACCGCCCAAGAGCTTTAACCCTTATGTTTTGACCTCGGGTCACTCTGACCCGGCGGTTGTGTTTTCTCCGAGATATCAGCCCACCCGTTTGCCTCAGGTCACTCTGACCCCCATTCATATGTGTATGTATCTTGACCCGCCCGTTGACTCGGGTCACTCTGACTCGCAGCATGAAAATGTATATGTATATTTCTATTATATATTAAATTTGTAAGTTGTGAGTTCGGGCTATACAAAATGAATTGCATTGAATTGAATAGACTTGAATATATCGATGGCCGAAGAGCAAAACATCCTATATGAAAAAGGCACTTCTTTGAGAATACAAAGAAAAATTAAGGATACCCAATACATAATAGAAATTAAAAAAATACAAAAATACAAAAATAGCCAAAACAAGAAAAATATACAAAGTGCAGATGGGAGATTATTCCCCACTTTCCTGGATCATCTTGCAGATAGGAGGTTTTGCACTTTGGCCATCGAAATATCCCTCCCGCTGTCCTCGGGCCACTGACCTGCATGCATAACTGTGTATACATCCCCAAGCCTCCTGCTGTCCTCAGCTCACTCTGACCATAGTGCATATGTGTGTACATCTCTATATGTTTTAAGCCCTCTGAGGAGAATGTGTAAGTTGTGAGTTTGGGCTATTCAAAATGATTTGCATTGAATTGACTATATCTTTATATCCCTCCCGCTGTTCAGGGGTCACTGACCTGAGTACATATGTGTGTGTATATCCCAAATCCTGCCGCTCTCCTCGGGTCACTCTGATCCTGTGTCTTTACATCCCTAAGCCCCCCGCTGTGCTCGGCTCTCTCTGGCCCTCATGTGTAACGGGGTGAGTTAGGACGCAAGCGCAGTACAACCGACACAGAACTTTCGTTAAAGAAGGCTTTATTGAATGCATAAACAGGGAACAGCCCAAGGCGTCAGGGGAACAGGCAGACGGAGACAAGAGGGAGCTGAGGCTAAACTCGTAGTCGGGGATGGAAGAACAGGGTCGATTACTGGGGCAGAGGCAAGGCAAGGCAGGGAAGGGAAGGGAAGTCCAAGCAGGCAGGGTCGGCAACGGGAAGGCAGTCCGAGAGTTAGTGCTGGAAGGTTTGGAATACACGGAGAACGATCTGGCAGAGTATGTCTGTGAAGCAGGGGCTTATATACTGTGAAGGGAGTGAGTGCAGAAGAGTGGGCAGGTGAGTGTGATTAGCTGACGAGGTGGGTGTGACAGACAGGTGCACTGAATGAACTGATTAGTGAGTGAGAGACAGAGTAGCAGAGGAGGAAATTAAGCTGAACTGTGACATCATGTGTGTGTGTGTGTGTGTGTGTGTGTGTGTGTGTGTGTGTGTATATAATATAATATATTTATACATCTATATAAAAAAACCCAGATGAAATAATTAATTCCATCACCTATGACACATGTGTAAAGTTGCATGAGTTTTTGAGCATCCTAAGCCACTTGGCAACTACGTGGCAATGATGTGTCGCCATGGCAACGGAGTTTTACGAAAACTCACAATATTCATGATCATGCATCAGCAATGTGTTAAGGCTTTCCATACCAAATTTGAGGTTCAATCTGGTCAACTTGCTCTGAGAAATATATCAAAGTATAAAACGTGTCATTTCCGTTTGACAGTAAGTGGCGTAATGAAATTGTGAACATTTCTTCAGGGAAATGTGCTCAGGCATCATGCATGAGACATTTTGGGTGGATTGGATGATGTACCTTGGAGTTACAACAACTTTCTCTAACATAGCGAACCGCACAAAATGGGAGTGAAATGGGCGCCATGCCCGACTGCAAGTTGATTGCATGAATTCTGTCGGAGGAGTTCTTAAGAGTACAAAGGCTGAAAACGTCAAAAAATGTAAAAAAAACAACTAATTATCCGGATTACTGTAGCGTCCCCTAGTGTCTCAATGGCATAAAGATTTCAGGGTATGTTACAGGATGCAATGTGCACATATGCTGCAAATCTTGTGACACTTGGCCCAATGGTTTTGAAGTTCTAAGTATTGATGTTCAAGCCACGCCCCTAAGACGTTCATTGGTCCCTATCTGATGAATGTAATAAGATATCAAAACGTTTTTGATATCTTTTGATTATATAGCTCCAATAATGACCCACAGCAAATTTGGTATGAATCAGACCCAGCTTGTCGGAGGACTTTGCAAGAATGTGTTTTTCACAAAATTCAAAATGGCGGAATATTTAAGGAGGCAGAGCTTAGGGGTCTGAGCACAGGTGGACATGGACATGTGTGTCAAATTTCAAGTCAATCTGACAAACTGGCCGGTGGGGCGTCGCCTGTTCAACTTCAAAGGGGCGCTAGAGAGACATTTTTTAATACACAAATATGACACCTATATCAGATGTCTATTTTCACCAAGCCTGACAAGCGTACCAAATTTGGTGAGTTTTGGAGCACAGCAAGTACCCCAATATGAGCCCAATTGCGTCTTTATAATTTCAATAGTGTCCTCCCAGACTGACTAGATCGGTGCTTGGACCCTAATTAAAGGAACAGTAAGACACAAAAGAAGACGTGAAACAGATCCTTCTGTTGTGTTTCTTTAAACGAGAGCTCTTGAAGTCCCCTCTCTGGGGCCCGGGTGCGTTAAGGCCGAGCTCGGGGCCGACAGGGGGCCCTTGTTCCAGAGCGCTGCGAGGACACTAACGCTCTCCGGCTCCCCGTTGGACACGGACCAGACCAGAGCAGCTGATTGGTCGGTGGTTCCTCACATGGAGACCAGACCAGAGCAGCTGATTGGTCGGTGGTTCCTCACATGGAGACCAGACCAGAGCAGCTGATTGGTCGGTGGTTCCTCACATGGAGACCAGACCAGAGCAGCTGATTGGTCGGTGGTTCCTCACATGGAAACCAGACCAGAGCAGCTGATTGGTCGGTGGTTCCTCACATGGAGACCAGACCAGAGCAGCTGATTGGTCGGTGGTTTCTCACATGGAGACCAGACCAGAGCAGCTGATTGGTCGGTGGTTTCTCACATGGAGACCAGACCAGAGCAGCTGATTGGTCGGTGGTTCCTCACATGGAGACCAGACCAGAGCAGCTGATTGGTCGGTGGTTCCTCACATGGAGACCAGACCAGAGCAGCTGATTGGTCGGTGGTTTCTCACATGGAGACCAGACCAGAGCAGCTGATTGGTCGGTGGTTCCTCACATGGAGACCAGACCAGAGCAGCTGATTGGTCGGTGGTTCCTCACATGGAGACCTCCCACATGCTCATCACACTCTACTTCAGGGAGCTGCTTCCTCCAAAAGTTTCTTTAAATATAATCAGTTTTCTTCTCTGTAAAATCAATTGAATTCAAATATGACCCAAGTTAGGTCACATGGCATGTCGTCTTTCTTCTTCCGCCTGGTTGTAGTATTTGTTCTCTGGAAGTATTCAGATACTTTACTACAGTAAAAGTACTAATACCACACGGTGAGAACATTATACAATATAAATATATATAAATACAAGTTTACGTCCTGCATTCGCAACAACACAGATTTATTTTAATGTTTTTATAAAGAAATCACAACATTATAATTTGATTAATGCCAGTCGGAACCAAACAAGTGGTCCTCTTATTGTTGCACTTGGCACATTTGACCACTAGAGGTCACTACAGGCATTAAGTCATGAGTCTGTGTGTTTCAGCTTCTGGTCATTTAATAAAGTCAGAATACTGTAAAC
This sequence comes from Ophiodon elongatus, assembly GCA_016806645.1. Classification (NCBI taxonomy): domain Eukaryota; kingdom Metazoa; phylum Chordata; class Actinopteri; order Perciformes; family Hexagrammidae; genus Ophiodon; species Ophiodon elongatus. The sequence continues at coordinate 77,210 of JACSYO010001723.1, forward strand.
ACCAAAGATGTCAATAATCTTGGTTAAAGTATATAAAATGTTTGTTTTTTCATACATTTATAACTGACTCATGTTTTTAATGTTCTGGTTTGTAAGATGTGGAATTGTGTTTCACTGAGAGTTCACAAATCCCTGCAGGTCATTAAAGGAACTGTACATAATGTGTTGCATGTTCATAACTAGTTTAATCTACATTAATGTGTTGCATGTTTATAACTAGTTTAATCTACATTAATGTGTTGCATGTTCATAACTAGTTTAATACATTAATGTGTTGCATGTTTATAACTAGTTTAATCTATATTAATTTGTTGCATGTTTATAACTAGTTTAAGCTACATTAATGTGTTGCATGTTCATAACTAGTTTAATCTACATTAATGTAGATGTTCAGGTGATTTATTTCATTTAATAAAAGCAATCACAGAAAAGACGCTATAGACACTATTCATATTCATGGTCATAAAGCTGTAGGATTGTAATGGAGGCCAGATACACGTCAGACTATTTACTTAAATCTACATTTCTTTGCTGGCTGAGATGTATTTTACCCTCTGTGTGATTAGTGTTGTGCAGCTCTGTTAACGAGCAGAAAGCTTGTTGGCTGTTTCCGCCAACAGGAGCCAGAAGAACCAGTTGCAGAGCCCGACGAGAGCGCAGCCATAACTCAGGGCGTGCTGCCACTATTATGATTAATAAGCAGGAGGAAGTGAGAAGGACAAGAACAAAAAGAACTCTTGTTTGCTTGAAGCGTCCTGCTATTGGCTGTCAGCGTTAATCCTGTGTGACGTGGAGGAGCAGAGACACTTCCTGTTGAGAGACGGTCAACAGCCGGTCAACAGCCGGTCAACAGCCGGTCAGTGACCTCAGGTGAGGTTCATCTGAGACGCTGAGTCTGAAGCCATAAATAGTGTTTATTACTCCTCACATAAATCCATAATGGTGTTGTAGCTTAATGAAATGACAGTCTATATTTTACAGAACGTTTCCATGTTTCGTGCACTGGAGAGAACGGGCTCCACGTTTCAGTGGACCACCTGTGAGCTCGCCAGGAACCAGGAGCTCTGAGCCTCCTTTCAGCTCCGCTAGGAGAACATGTGATCGGCCTGCGTGTCCGTCCACGGCCGATCTCTCATTCTGCTGCAGCAAACCTCTTCATATTCTAAGTGTCCCGTTATGGCTCCGTGCTCAAGGACCTCTCATGGTGGCGGCCACTCACACTTTCCCAGAACACCTCGGCCCGGTCCCGATGCCCCCTGAAGCCTGAACTCTCTGGGGTCGACGCACGCGCCGGTGCGTTTTCGTGGTGTTTACTCGATGTTTAAATGAATTGCTCCGCGATAATAAGGCACAGAAATATGGTTGAGATGTTGTCGAAATCTGTAGAGTCTCCACTTCCATGTCCTAGTTCTCACGAGATCGTACGTGACTCACACAGCGAGCCGGGAGCATCAACGTGTCGTGTGATTCGTGGGCGTCGAGCTACAGAAACACTGTGTTTACAAACACTGTGTTTACATTCAGTCTGCATCGAGAGCTCAGAGAGAAGAGAGGAAGTACGAAGAGAACGTTTACAGTTAGAGACATACTTTCAGAGATATAGTTAATATTTAGTTTGAAAACATAAACGGTTGTAATGTTCATGTTTCATCTGCACACATCCCATGAAGCTTGATCTGTATATGAAGTATGGTCGACGTCCTGTTCCTTTAAGTCGTCGATGACATCATCACTGATTAATTATTAGTTTTAACAGGATCCACAATAGAAACATATTATGTTAATTATTGATCAATAATGTGAGAACAAACAATAACAACTCGCCCCGTTTGTATTTATTGATTTGTTTTGGTAGATCTTCGGTACGGAAGCCCCGAACGGTCAAATCTCAAACATTTTATTTCTCTGTAATTAAACTGGTTTGATTTGACTTGTGGCGGCTCAGAGCTTCCGTACTTTTGTAAATCAATAACTTTTTAATATTTTTTTTTTTTGTAAAAAATATTTCATACAAAGTCTTAAAATTCTTAGTCTATAAAACACCAGTTTACAGAAGCTGTCGAGGTTTTACTTTAAATAGTTTTAATAATCGTAAACATGAGGAAAATTACATATATTTTATTAGTATATAATTATCTTTTATGTTGAATTTGAGCTTCTCAGTATTTTTATATTTTGCTGCAAATTACATTTTATTTTTTATACATTTATTTAAACATTTGTTTTTGTTGTAATTCATTTTTATTTCCTTTGATTTCTATTTTGTTTGTTATGTTATTTCTTTTAAACCAATAAACCGGATTCTGATTCTTGATTAACAACAATAACAAGCTCCTTTTTATCTCTAGTTGTACATGTATCAGGTATAAATGACCAATAGTCTGATTAATAATAGTTAATGTAACGTATCAGGTATAAATGACCAATAGTCTGATTAATAATAGTTAATGTAACGTATCAGGTATAAATGACCAATAGTCTGATTAATAATAGTTATTGTACACGTATCAGGTATAAATGACCAATAGTCTGATTAATAATAGTTATTGTAACGTATCAGGTATACAGCAGCACACGGACTAAGGCCACCTCGCCCGGACCAGGGAAACCGGGGCACCCTCCCGGAGCCAGACCCGGGAGGGGAGCTCGTAGGCGAGCGTCTGGTGGCCGGGCCTTCGCCCATGGGGCCCGGTCGGGCTCAGCCCGAAGAAACATCATGGAGCAGCCACCCTGTGGACCCACCACCCACAGGGATAAGCATCGGGGTCGGGTGCTATGTGGACCGGGCGGCAGGCCGGGCAGGGGGCCTGGGCGAGCCGATCGCCGGCGGCATAGACCAACTCTAGGGACGTGGAACGTCACCTCGCTAGCGGGGAAAGAGCCGGAGCTGGTGCGGGAGGTGGAGCGGTACCAGCTAGATATAGTTGGCCTCACCTCCACGCACAGCACTGGCTCTGGAACCAAGCTCCTGGAGAAAGGTTGGACTTTGTCCTTTTCTGGAGTTGCCCAGGGTGAGAGGCGCCGGGCGGGAGTGGGGATACTCACGAGCCCCCGGCTGAGCGCCGCCGTGTTGGAGTTCTACCCGGGGAGCGAGAGGGTCGTCTCCCTGCGCCTGCGGGTTGCGGGGAGTAAGGCTCTGACTGTTGTTTGTGCCTATGCACCGAACAGCAGTTCAGAGTATCCGGCCTTCTTGGAGTCGGTGGGAGGGGTCCTGGAAAGGGCGCCTCCTGCTGACTCCATAGTTCTCCTGGGAGACTTCAACGCTCACGTGGGCAACGACAGAGAAACCTGGCGGGGGGTGATTGGGAGGAACGGCTTGCCTGATCTGAACCCGAGTGGTGTCTCGCTGTTGGACTTCTGTGCTAGCCACGGTTTGTCCATAACGAACACCATGTTCGAACATAGGGTGGCTCATAAGTGTACCTGGTACCAGAACACCTTAGGCCGTAGATCAATGATCGACTTTGTAATCGTTTCATCTGATCTGCGGCCGTATGTCTTGGACACTCGGGTGAAGAGAGGAGCAGAGCTGTCAACTGATCACCACCTGGTGGTGAGTTGGATCAGATGGCAGGGGAATCGGCTGGAGAGACCCGGCAAGCCCAAACGTGTAGTGAGGGTGAACTGGGAACGTCTGGCGGAGGATCCTGTCCGGGAGGTCTTCAACTCCCACCTCCGGAAGAACTTCTCACACATCCCAAGGGAGGCTGGGGACATGGAATCCGAGTGGACCATGTTCAAAGCCTCTATTGTGGACGCGGCCGCTAGGAGCTGTGGTCGGAAGGTCACCGGTGCCTGTCGTGGCGGTAACCCGAGAACCCGGTGGTGGACACCGGAGGTGAGGGAAGCCGTCAAACTGAAGAAGGAGGCCTTTCGGGCCTGGTTGGCTCGGGGGTCTCCTGAAACAGCGGAGAGGTACCGGCAGGCCAAAAGGGCTGCAGCTGCGGTGGTCGCGGACGCTAAAACTCGGGCATGGGAGGAGTTCGGGGAGGCTGTAGTATATTTTCCTCTTATAAGGCATGAAGATAGCATACGTGAATGGGCCCGGGACTTTGGAAGGTCGGATCCACTGTTGATGTTACACACCTGGGGCCCGCTGGGTGACCCCTCTGGGGAGTGTTTTTGGCCTTGAGGATGAAGGAGTGTGTATGCATATGTCCGAAACATATATTTCATTGGGGGCCCTGTTTATGACGTCATTTTATCCTCAAGTCTGGGGCGTAAACAACATCCATATATAAGTGATCGGGAGAGCCCCGACGGGTAGAGTTCCGTTCGACTTTGGGACTCTCCGGGTTGTCATGACGCCCGTCTTGACATATGTTGCTTGTTTGTAATAAACTTCATTATACCAGCAAGAACAGTGTCCGCGGAGATTCCTTCATCATCACTCCAACATCACTGTCGCTTGAAATATACGACAAGGCCATGGAGAAGGACTTTCGGTTGGCCTCAAAGAAGTTCTGGCAAACCATCCGACGGCTCAGGAAGGGAAAGCAGGGCTTACCCCAGGCTGTGCTCAGAACGGGGGGGGGAACTGCTGACCCGGACGGGGGACATCGTCGGGCGGTGGAAAGAGCACTTTGAGGAACTCCTAAACCCGGCCAACATGTCCTCTAGAGAGGAGGCAGCGCCTGACGACTTGGGGGGGGTCGCATCCATATCCTTGGCAGAGGCCATTAAGGTAGTCAATAAGCTCCTTGGTGGCAAGGCGCCGGGGGTGGATGAGATTCGCCCTGAGATGCTGAAGGCGCTGGACGTTGTTGGGCTGTCTTGGCTGACACGCCTTTTCAATGTCGCATGGGGGTCGGGAACAGTGCCCATGGACTGGCAGACCGGGGTGGTGGTTCCCATTTTCAAAAAGGGGGACCGGAGAGTGTGCTCGAATTATCGGGGTATCACACTACTCAGCCTCCCGGGAAAGTGTATGCCAGGGTGCTGGAAAGGAGGCTCCGACCGATTGTCGAACCTCGGATTCAAGAGGAGCAGTGCGGATTCCGTCCCGGTCGTGGAACAGTGGACCAGCTCTTTACCCTCGCAAGACTACTGGAGGGTCCTGGGAGTTTGCCCAACCAGTCTACATGTGTTTTGTGGACTTGGAGAAGGCCTTCGACCGGGTCCCTCGGGGGTTTTTGTGGGGGGTGCTGCGGGAGTATGGGGTGATGGACCCGTTACAACGGGCCATCCGGTCTCTGTACGACTGCAGTAGGAGCTGTGTTCGTATTCTCGGCAATAAGTCAGACGCGTTCCCGGTGGGTGTTGGCCTCCGCCAGGGCTGCCCTTTATCACCGGTCCTGTTCGTGACTTTCATGGACAGGATATCTAGGCGCAGCCGGGGGGAGGAGAACGTCGGGTTCGGGGGTCTCGGGATCGCCTCTCTGCTGTTCGCAGATGATGTGGTCCTGTTAGCCTCTTCGGACCATGACCTCCAGCATTCACTGGGGCGATTTGCAGCCGAGTGTGACGCGGCGGGGATGAGGGTAAGCACATCCAAATCCGAGGCCATGGTGCTCTGCCGGAAACCGGTGGATTGCTCCTCCGGGTGGGGACGCAGTGCCTGCCGCAAGCGAAGGAGTTCAAGTATCTCGGGGTCTTGTTCACGAGTGAGGGTAAGATGGAGCGGGAGATCGACCGGCGGATCGGTGCGGCTGCAGCAGTAAAACAGGTGCTGCACCGGACCGTCTTGGTGAAGAGGAGCTGAGCCGGAAGGCAAAGCTCTCAATTTACTGGGCGGTCTACGTTCCGACCCTCATGGTCACGAACTCTGGGTCGTGACCGAAAGAACGAGGTCTCGGATACAAGCGGCCGAAATGAGTTTTCTCCGTAGGGTGGCCGGGCTCAGCCTTAGAGATAGGGTAAGGAGCTCGGACATCTGGAGGGAAATTGGAGTTGAGGCGCTGCTCCTTCGTATCTAAAGGAGTCAGCTGAGGTGGTTCGGGCATCTAATCAGGATGCCTCCTGTACGCCTCCCGTTAGAGGTTTTCCAGGCACGCCCAACTGGCAGGAGGCCCCGGGGAAGACCCAGGACACGCTGGAGGGATTATATCTCCCAGCTGGCCTGGGAACGCCTCGGGATCCCCCAGAACGAGCTGAAACGTGTTGCGGGTGAGAGGGAAGCCTGGGTCGGCCTGCTAGGCCTGCTGCCACCGCGACCCGACCCCGGATAAGCGGAGGATAATGGATGGATGGATCAGGTATAAATGACCAATAGTCTGATTAATAATAGTTATTGTACACGTATCAGGTATAAATTACCAATAGTCTGATTAATAGTTATTGCAACGTATCAGGTATAAATGACCAATAGTCTGATTAATAGTTATTGCAACGTATCAGGTATAAATGACCAATAGTCGGTGTGTACCTGAACACACCGTAACGTTGTTAATCTTTCTGACCGTTACTACGGAGATTCTCACGTCTCCTCGCGTCGTGTTCAAACTCCCCCGGACGATCTTCATCCTCTTCGTCTTCATCACCACCAACCTCTGCTGCTGCTGCTGCAGGTGATGAAGAGGAGGCCTGGTTGCTAGGCAACACGTGGGCTCACAAAGCCTCCCACGCGGCTCGGGCCCTGAAGGCGGCGCTCACAGACACACGGGCAGCGGTCACTTTTCTGTTGTTTTTATTTGAATGGAGTGAAACATCTACAGAAACGAGGCCTCTGTTCGCTGGAGGTTCTGTACGTCCTGTGAGATATGTTCTGAACAGAAGTCAGAAGAGGCCTCAGCCCCCCCCCCCCCGAAGCAACCAAAACAAGGATTAAATGAAAGTCCCCCCCCCCGGGGTGAAGGTTCCCCCTCAGTCAAACCGGGTTCTCATGCTGGAGGCTAGAACCTCTTTGAGAGGAGTTCTGGAGGAGTCGGTGAGACCAGAACCTGCTTTGTATGAAAACTCAAGGTCCACTTACTGGCTTCCTCTGGAGCTTTATACTGAAGAAGGTCTGCCTCGTCTTCCTCATCTTCATCACGCAGACGAAGCCTCAGTGAGCCTTGAGCTGAGATTTAGTTTCATCAGCCTGGAAATAAATATTGACTATTGAAAAATAAAGAGACAGTTGGTTTGTTCTTAATAAACACGTATATAATTGAGCTACCTCGTTGATTGATTTGTCACACTTAAATCTTGCATTAAATGCTTAAACAGAAGAGGTCAAAGGGCCACGATGAGAAGATATAATGTTGGTCAAATGCTGTGGTCCAAATAAAATGACTTCAGTTTTATTGCCATTGAAAAACTAAAAGTTTGATTTTTTTCATTTAACTACTATAAACCATGTGAGACATCTTAGAAATTAGAGTAGCTGAGCTCTCCATGTTCCAGTCTTATACAATAACAATAACTTATACTTACTTCTTGATCAACACATGCTCACTCTTCCATGTAGCAATGTTTGGTTCTAAAATGACACAATTAAAACAAGTATTTTATGTAAACAACTAGGTTGCAAATTAACCACGAACATCAAATATCAGAGGAAATAAACAGCATTAAATACATCTGTATCAATAACCTATATAATGAACAAAGACACAGGTAAATATGACTAAATCTATGGTTTAAATACTGTTAACGATTACGTTATTTTATTTATTAAAGTGTTTTTATAGACTCTTTAAGTTTCTGTTTAGAACTAGGGGGAGAGAAACGATCGACAGAAGTGTGCATGCTCAGAAACTGAGAAATTTGAAATCGCAGACGCCGCACAGACGCCACGCAGACGCCACGCAGACACCACGCGTATCGAGCGCAGACGTTAGCCGTCAGGACTGAGCTCCAATCAACGGTAAACACGGACCTTCAGATAAATTTTTCAGGTTTCCCGGCACCGAGGTTCGGTTGTCGCTCTACTGAGGGGCCCTGGTGCGGTCTCAGAACCGAAACCTGCCGGCGTCCCCCGGCTCTGACGTAGGGGCCCGCCCATGAGCTTTAACCCTTGTGTTTTTTCCACAGAGTGACCCCCGGGTCACTCTGACCCGGGGGTTGTGTTTTCTCCGAGATATCACCCCGCCCATTATGCTCGGGTCACTCTGACCCGCGTGCATATGTGTGTATATATCCCCAAGCCTCCCGTTTTCTTGGGTTACAATGACCCGCAGCACGAAAATGTTTATGTATATTTCTATTATATATTAAATTAGTAAGTTGTGAGTTGTGAGTTCGGGCTATACAAAATGAATTGCATTGAATAGAATAGACTTGAATATATCGATGGCAGAAGAGCAAAACCTCCAATCTGAAAAATTCAGTTTTTTGTGAATACTAAAAAAAAATTGTTGTTTTCCTTGCAGAATGCTATTTGTTAAGGATACCCAATACATAATAAATTATTTTTATTTTTTTTTAAATATACAAATAAAAGAAAAATATACAAAGTGCAGATGGGAGGTTATTCCCCAATTTCCTGGATCATCTTGCAGATAGGAGGTTTTGCACTTTGGTCATTGATATATCCCTCCTGCTGTCCTCGGCTCACTCTGACCCTGTGTATACATCCCCAAGCCTCCCGCTGTCCTCGGCTCACTCTGACCAGCGTGCATATGTGTGTTTACATCTCTATTATATTTTAAGCCCTCTGAGGAGAATGTGTAAGTTGTGAGTTTGGGCTATACAAAATGAATTGCATTGAATTGAATTGACTATATCTATATATCCCTCCCACTTTCCTGGGGTCACTCTGACCAGCGTGCATAAGTGTATATCCCGAAGCCGCCTGTTATACTCATGTCACTCTGACCCGCATGCATATGTGTATGTATATCCCCAAGCCTCCCGCTGTCCTCGGCTCTCTCTCCCTGCCCCTCATATATGTGTGTGTGTGTGTGTGTGTGTGTGTGTGTGTGTGTGTGTGTCTGTGTCTGTGTTTGTGTGTGTCTATGTATATATAATATATTTATACATCTATATATCCCTCCCGCTTTCCAAGGGGCCACTCTGACCCGCGTGCGTATGTATGTATAAATCGTCCCAAGCCTCCGGCAGCGCACGACCAAGAGGGCAGCTCGGTGCGAAACGCTACGCAATTGACCCCGGGCCCCACAGCACACGCGGCGTCCCACGCCTGCGACATAGCCTCGACGTTCTCCATGTTCGTCACACTGGCCACAGAAAGAATCATCCTGGAGATGACAAATCTGGAGAGGGCTCGCAAAAATACGGCGACCGCTGGAAGGGGATGGACGAGACCGACCTGCGTGTTTACATAGGGCTGCTGATCCTAGCGAGGCCGCATCTGTTATGTGGGACGCCGAGAGCGGCAGGGCGATCTTCCGTGCCACGAAACCACTCAAACTCTTTCACACGTACTCCAGACTGCTACATTTCGACGACCGCGAGACGAGACGACCGCGAGACGAGACGCGTGAGACGAGACGCGTGAGACGTGCCACAGACAAACTGGCAGCTGTGAGACAGCTCTGTGACGCGTGGGTGGAGCGGCTGCCACACCTTTACAACCCAGGGCCTGAAGTGACAGTGCATGAGCAACTGGTTCCGTTCAGAGGTAGTCGAAGCAGTAGTAGTAGTAGTAGTAGTAGTAGTAGTAGTAGTAGCCGTAGTAGTAGTGGTAGTGGTAGTAGTGCAAGTGTTATGCATGCGGGTCACTCTGACCCGCATAGATAACTGTGTGTATACATCCCCAAGCCTCCCACTGTCCTCGGCTCACTCTGACCATCGTGCATATGTGTGTGTACATCTCTATTATATTTTAAGCCCTCTGAGGAGAATGTGTAAGTTGTGAATTTGGGCTATACAAAATGAATTGCATTGAATTGAATTGACTATATCTATACATCCCTCCCGCTGTCCTGGGGTCACTCTGACCCGCGTATGTATCCCCGAGCCTCCTGCTGGACTCGGGTCACTCTGACGCTGTGTATACATAACTCTGTCAAATAAATGTCCCTCTGAAATGTAACATAAAAAATCATTGAACTAAAATACTCAAGTAAAGTACAAGTACATACTCAGGTACAGTTCATCTGCATACTTTCCACCACTGTGTGAATGTAAATCTTTCAGACCACCTGTCTGACGTCATAAAACTCACCTTTTGGCCAGTTTGCTTGAATCCACCGTATTGTTCAGGGTCTTCAGGTCCTCCAGGTCTCGTATGGTGGCCAGGTCGGTGTACTGCTCTCTGCAGTGACGCTGTGCTTCAGCCATGTTCTTGGGGTCATAAAGAAAATGGTAGCGACGTACAGATGATGATGAGACGGCACACAGCCCTGGATTGACAAACAGCATCTTGATTATATTTAATACTAGAAAATGCATTTCCTGCTGAAAATGTGTTGGAATGCTGAAAGTTGAAATTTGAAGCGGAAATAATGAAAATAACTGAAAATAACGGACAATAACTGAAAATAGCTGAAAATAATGAAAATAGCAGATAATACAAAAAAGGTAAACTACCTGCTGAAAAGTGTTAAAGCCTAAAAGCATTGAACAGAAGAGGTCAAATGGTAACGATGAGAAGATATAATGTTGGTCAAGTGCTATGGTCCAAATAAAATGACCAGTTTTATTGCCATTGAAAAACAAAAAGTTTGATTTTTTTTCATTTGACCACCATAAACCATGTGAGACATCTTAGAAATGAGAGTAGCTGAGCTATGTTTCAGTCTTATACAATAACTCATAAAGTTAACTCCTACAACAGTGTTCAACACAACACAGAGCTAAATCCTTCTTGAGACCAAAGTGCTACATTATGATTATGATCTGGTCAGAGGGGCTAAGACACTGACAGCAGAGTCAGAACAGAACAGGTTAGATGTTGATGATGATGACAGTAACAGTGATGATGTAGTAATGAAGGTAAAAAGGGAAGCACAGGTGGTGCTCTGACTGGGTGGTAACTGAAGAGAGGTCCACTGAAGGCTGCTTCATAAGAATAAATCAAAAGTCTCTTTATTTTTCAATATTCATTAATTATTGCTTCATGATCAACATTTGCTCACTCTTCCATGTAGCAATGTTTGGTTCTAAAATGAAACAAATAAACAAGTAAATACATGATGTATACAACTAGGTTGCAAATTAACCATTAACATCAAATATCAGAGGAAATAAACAGCATTAAATACATCTGTATCAATAACCTAGATAATGAACAAAGACACAGGTAAATATATGACTAAATCTATGGTTTAAATACTGTTAACGATGACGTTATTTTATTTATTAAAATGTTTTTATCGAGGCTTTAAGTTTCTGTTTAGAATTTGGGGGAGAGAAACGATCTCCGACAGAAGTGTGTGAGCTCAGAAACCAGGTTTCAGGTTTCCCGGCACCGAGGTTCGGTCGTCCCTCCAGTGAGGGCCCCTGGTGCGGTCTCAGAACTGAAACCTCTCAGCTCTGACGAAGGGGCCCGCCCGTGAGCTTTAAGGGGTCTCGGGTGAGAGCCGTGAGAAGGGGGGGCGAGGAGGAGGTCCAGCGTCTCCCGATATGATTCCCTCACCTGGCCTGAGAGGTGAGTCGTGAGCGGAGAGCAGTGAGTGAAAGGAATAAGGGAAACCCTGTTCCGTGGCCCTGAGGCACCAGCACACTGCGGGCTCCGAGCGCGTGTCACCCCAAAAGGCCTCGGATGACCTCCGCTGAGAGGAACCTGGTTCTTAATTAGAGTTCAGACTGTTTCACCAAGACCCAATAAAAGTTACTAGTTTCATCTACAAAGGCCCAACGGCCACCTGTAGAATAGTTGTTTGTATACCTTCATTATTTATTTATAGTGGTATAATGCTCTGATAGCGGTCGGTATGAACCCTCAGTTTAATCATTTTTGACAAACCCTGTTAGGAAACTTACCAGTTATAAATCTCTCTCCTAACCTTTATGGATATTACAATACCAGGGCCAGAAGCCAGGTGTCCTCCAGGTATGTTTTCACAATGTAATGTAGGTGTATGTGTGATATCAGGAGTGGTGAACCTCAAACTTCCCACAGGGGCTGAGTGGTTGCCGTGGAGACCCCCCTCTCGGACAGGAGACGCTCCATCAAAGAACTGAGTGAAGGAACTAAAGAAGGCTACAAACTCACTGTTTGGTTAAACTGCAATGCAGTTGATTTTTATTGTTAACACAAGATAGAAAACTTATTAAAGATTTAAACGCAACACTCAAAGAAAGAAAATAAGAACTGGATATTAGTGAGCAAAGTGATATATATATATATATATATATATATATCTATACATATATATATCGAGGGCCCCCCTTTCTTTTCCTTAACTTCTGCTTTTTGCACCCTTCCAGACTTAAGACCGACACCGTGCTCACTTAATATCCAAATAAGGCAATTTGATTCCAGTACAGTTCTCCTCATGTCACCTGAATACAATATATCATAATTACCTTATTACAAGAAAGTACATGGTTTTACAGAGTATACATGAATACCAGATATCCTGATAACAACCTTAAAAGAAAGGACCGTTTACAAATCATACTGGTCACATTACATTTGCCGAGCATTGATTATATATAGAGTATACTTTTCACATATATGTACTCTTCCACAAGGTGGACCATCGTCTTTATGAGACAGATGTACCTAAACCTGAGCTACTAACTACCGTCTCCCGAGACACATGTATGAGGAGGTTAAACTCTGAAGACTAAACATATCCGGCTCTCGATAGAGGCCCAAGCTCATCCTGTCCACAGCCGGCTCGTCCTTTATGATAATGCTAGCTCCCTATGATATCATGTTACAGTTATTAGTTTTGTTGTCTATGAAGTTCATTGTTTTCTCTGAGTGTTAAAACACGATCAGTTAAAAGTTAATTAAAGGCAAGGGCATTATGTCTGTTGAGATATTCACATTAAAATATTATGTCTTCCAACAATGCAGAACCTTTCCACCTTCTAAGGGGGCAAACAAGATCCCACCCGCGGGTTTCCACCAGGAACCAAGGGTTCTATCTAGAACTCACTCTGGGTTCCTCATGAGGTTCATAACCAACCGGGGCTGACGTGGTTAACATCTGTGCTTTTAAAAATCCTTGAAGAAGGAAAGGGTTCTTCAGAAGCAAATGGTTCGGGGTAGAACCTCAGCCCTTCAGGAAGAACCTGTTTGGAACCCGTATTTCTAAGAGTGTAGAAACTACAGCTGACAGATCAACGTAGTGGAGTAAAAGTCTAAAGTACTATGAAATGGAAATAGGTTACTTCACAGCAAAGGGTCTGTACTTCAGTACTTTGGTACTTTCTACCATTGATTGAGAGGAGGAGGAAGAGGAAGAAGAAAAGGAGGAAGAGGAGGAGAAAGGAAGCCTCTGACCAGAGTGGATTGAAAGAACATTAAAGCTCATCTTTTATCTTCTTCTTTGTCTCCTTCTCTTCCTTGTGGAAGACTTTTCCATCCGCCTGCTTCCTCCAGCTCAGTTTGATGTTGTCATTCAGCCCCTGGTCCTTCATCCTCTGTTTGAGCTGAGAGACAAAAACATTTACTTCCTGAATGTGGCTGACAGAGAAGAACTCTTCACTAAACGCTGTTGTTCATTTACATCCTGCATCCTTTCTCACACTGTCCTCATGTGGAAGCTCTGCTGTAGAACAACTCTGGTTTCCACTACAACAGCTTTGTTGTTTCATGTTTTTTGGACACAAGTCTACCTTCAATAACGACGTGTCCACGAGTCCACTGCACATAGCACATTGACATTGTTCTTAGTAGTCCACTGAATCACATATATCACCTTGTTATGTTTTTAATGTGAGAAAGATGTACCTGCTTCAAGAGGTCCTCCATCACCACAGGGTCATTCAGATCCAGAGAGGAGCTTCTCTTCACCAGCCTCACTTTGATCACTTGCTTTGAAACAGGAACAACATCTAAAAAACAAACAACCTTCATCAGTCACAACATTTATGGCTGATAATAATCAACATCCTTGAATTTTTAACACTTTGAAAGATAAAAGAGAAATGTATTGTAATTTTCCATCAGCTCAATCTTTAAATATGGCTGGTGCAAGAACCCCTTAGCTTAGCTTAGCTTAGCATGGACTTAGTATTAGCGCATCACTGAGGCCAGCACTCTCCATCATCTGCAGTTGATCTGCGTATTCAATGTGTTTTCTCTCCATAACTTCAGATCTATAGATTTTATTTTTATCTACTTTTGATGTTTTTGGGTCGTTTTTTTTTTTTACTGCATCTGTTAATGAAGCTAACCTGAATCCACATTTAAAGGCTGAGTGAATGATAGCTTACCACTGTAGCAGATGAACGCTGACATGACGTTACAGTTCAGCTCCACCCATTGTCCATCGGCACTAAAATCTGCTGCTGCACAAGTCTCAGAGGAACCACGAGGATCTTCAGGATTCCAGATCCTAAATGAGGAGTCACTTCCATCAGACCACTTCCATCCATCTTTGAAAAGGCCGATCAAGGCTCCTCCTGAGGGTATCACATTGTGTACCATCTGGTTCTCATTCATAAAACACATCATAGATATTTTCCCTCCAACAGACATGAAACAAACCGGCTGGATGACATTAATCTGCTTTAAATGATATTCATGGAGCTGAAGACTAGTTCAAGTTACTGAGAGGAACTTTAACTGGTTATGAAACTATTTAGTCCTGATCCTCTATAGACCTCCATCAGTAGCCTCCAGCAGAGACCAGTCCACCGTGGACAGACCCAGATCCAGCAGAGACCAGTCCACCGTGGACAGACCCAGATCCAGCAGAGACCAGTCCACCGTGGACAGACCCAGATCCAGCAGAGACCAGTCCACTCACCTCCTCCTAAGTTCTCCTCCTCTTTCCTCTCCTCTCCTCTCCTCTTCCTTCTCCTCTCCTCTCCTCTCCATTCCTCTCCTCTCCTCCTCCTCATCTTCTTCCTCCTCTCCTCCTCCTCCTCCTCCTCCTCCTCCTCTTCCAGCTCAGAGACACTACCTCTTTAGTCCACAGGGGGCGCTAGAACCACCACCTGGTGCTCAGAGACACTACCTCTTTAATCCACAGGGAGCGCCAGAACCACCACCTGGTGCTCAGAGACACTACCTCTTACAAACCCCCAAACACACCCAGTCCACAGGGGGCGCCAGAACCAACACAGAAGGAAAGTTTCTCATAGTAGTTTTAATATTCTCACCTCTGACATCAAAGCAGACTGAACCGAAGGAATGTTTACAAGGGACGTCGTGCCAGAACCCATCTGAAGACATCAATGAGCAGTGTTCTACTCCGCCGGAGTTGTCCGGTTCTCCATCCCCCCATCGTCTGAACTCCGTCTCCCCGGGTTTGTAGAAGCTTGGGTTTGACCACTTCCAGCTCCAGCTGTCGTCCTCGTACAGTCCTATCCAGGCTCGCTGAAAGCAATATTTCATCGTGATATAAAGAAATAGACTTTCAGATATCTTTACTTCCCATCTACAGTCTTGATACTGCCGATCTGTCTGATATGCAAAACCTTTCAAGGACAGGTTCCCAATTATTTCAAGTCTGTGTTAAAACAATATTCAGGTGTTAATATGAACATTGAAGCAGGTTTTACTTCCTGTCATCACTCCTGCTGTTCATAAAGGACTAAGCTCTCACAACGTGGTGACGGCTGAGCTGATGGCTAAAGCTAACAATGCTAACAGCGCTAACAGTGCAAACAATGGCAACATTACTCCACTATGTATTTACATGGATGATTTTTGTTTGATGAGATATTAATGCTGTAAATATCCAGTACAGATTAGCAGCATGTTGCATTAAATCAGATGTTTTATATGATAAATCTTAATCTGTAAAGTAACAAAAGTTAGTAAATCTCCCTCTGAAATGTAACATGTAAAATCATTGAACTAAAATACTCAAGTAAAGTACAAGTACATACTCAGGTACAGCTCATCTGCATACTTTCCACCACTGTGAGAATGTAAATCTTTCAGACCACCTGTCTGACATCATAAAACTCACCTTGTTGAGCAGTTTGCTTGAATCCACCATGTTGTTCAGGGTCTTCTGGTCCTCCAGGTCTCGTATGGTGGCCAGGTCGGTGTACTGCTCTCTGCAGTGACGCTGTGCTTCACTCATGTTCTTCAGCTCATAAACTAAATGGTAGCGACGTACAGCAGATGATGAGACGGCACACAGCCCTGAATCAACAAACAGCATCTTGATTACATTTAATATTAAGGAGGGGGGAGGGAGGGGAGGGGAAGAGGGAGGAGGGGGAGGAGAGCGGGGGAGGAGTGAGAGGAAAGGGGGGAGGAAGGAGGAAGGGGGGAGGAGGAGGAGGGGGGCGGAGGAGAAGGAGGAGGAGGGGGAGGAGGAAGGGGGAAGGAGGAGGAGGGGGGCGGAGGAGGAAGGAGAGGAGGAGGAGGAGGATGGGGAGGAGGTGGAAGGGGGGAGGAAGGATGGGGAGGAGGAAGAGGGCGGAGAGGAGGACGATGGGCGGGGGTGGAGGGGAGGAGGAAGGGGGAGAGGGTGGGGAGGAGGAGGGGGAGCACCAACCCAAACTGATTCAAATCTCTTCTTGAGTAGATTTTATTATTACATTGCAGGTGCAGATCTTGTGTCTGTGACGAGGCCCCTCTGACCTCTGGACGACCAGCAGGTGTCTCTGGGGGAACCTGAACTCAGACCGTTCTGGTGACAGAGTCGAGGTCCCCCTTGACCTCTGTGACCTCTGTCCCATAAACCAGAGATTTTGTGTGCCGTGAGAGATCATCAAGTGTGTCGTGGGAAAATGTCCAATTTCACTTAATCGGTCAAAAAAAATATTATTTAGTTGCCGCAAATAATTTGCCATTGTTGAGCATCTGAGCCTGCAATAAAGTGGCTGGCCTAGTAATTAAATACTCTACTATCTATCTATCTATCTATCTATCTATCTATCTACCACTATATATATATATATATATATAGTGGCTGGCCGAGTAATTAAATACTCTTCCAGGCCAGTGGGTGGCAGTAGGTAGCTAGTAGGTAAATATTTCAAAAACAATAATCCAGACTCTGAACTGGTCGCTGGGCAACCGTCTAACCAGATGAAAAGCCCAGAATGAGTGGTGATAAAACAAAAGAAAACACTGTGAGCTCGAGGCAGTACAGTGAACGTTATCTTTGGTATGGATTCACTCTCACCGGGGATCCGACTGCACCGACTCTGTTATGCTTGGTGTGAAAAGCTATCAAAGGGAGGGAGGAGGAAGGGAGGGGGGAGGAGGAAAGGGGCGGAGTCGGAGGAGGATGGTGGTAGGAGGGGGAGGAGGAAGGGAGAGGAGGGAGAAGGGGGAGGAGGAGGAGTGGGAGTAGGAGGAGTAGGAGGAGGGCGAGCAGCAACCCAAATTTATTCAAATGTCTTCCTGAGTAGATTATGCTCTGGGGAAACCTGGCAAATGAGGTGGGAACTCAGACCGTTCTGGTGACAGAGTCGAGGTCCCCCTTGACCTCTGTGACCTTTGTCCCATAAACACATAAACATGGCCTGTACAGTTTCACTGTTTCAAGATTCCCTAAAACCACCATGTTCCTTGATGTGACCCACACTGGTAGATCTGACATCCATCTCAATACATACGGGTCAAGTTTGAGCTGAAACAGCCTCAGTGTACAAACATGTGTAGCATCTCTACAAAAGTATAACATCTTAAAAGATTTTGATTTTTGTGTATTTTGGGTCACTTTCGTAAAAGTCATCAAGTTTCAGGCTGAAAGAGACATTTAGGGTGTTTTTACTGATGTCAAATGTCACAACAGGTCAAATTAGACTCAAACAGTTTGTAAGGGTTAAACAGCATTATTATGTTGAAGATGGGAAAATAATAAAAACATATTAAAGTCTTGCCTGACACGACGACGATGCTCAGAAGAAGTCCGTCCATCCTCGTCTCGTCTCTGATCCTCTCTGTCAGTCGCTGCCTGTTGAGAAGCTGCTCATGCAAAATTCTGGCAACAATAATTTACCTAACAGGTTTTAATGTCATTTCACTACCAAAGACCAGGCTGGTAGAGTTATGAGCTTAAAATGGTTTATTGTAGATGGAATGAGGGGTTAGATTTAGGAGGTGGAAAGGGGTCAAGCGAGGAAGGGAGGAAGGGGAGAAGGAACCAGAAGGGTAGAGGGGTCATGGAAAGAAGGTTGGAGGGGTGAGATGAGCTTTTAAGTCATAACCTTGTGGGTTGGATTCTTGACTTTATAACTCATAGGACACAACGCGTGCTCCTCCACTGGCTCCCCACAAGGATGTGTGCTTTGGCCCCTACTCTTCATCCTCTACGCTAATATGTGTCAGAGCAGGTATGAAAATAGGACCATCTTAAAGTCTGCATATGATTCTGTTATTGTTAGTCGGCTTCAGGACCATGAGACCAGCCACGGCCCGGTCATCGTGGTTTGTTTGTTTACACAGGGATATTTATAGATGTACACTATGTATGGTCCTGGTTCTGGTTCTGGTT
>JACSYO010001724.1:0-23125 GCA_016806645.1 Ophiodon elongatus
TTACGCTATTCTCTTGTTTCTTCACAGAACTACTTTGATTTTCAAATTGGGCTCCTTCGGAAAAATAAAATAATACCTGTATTCTAAATGTACGATAAAATACTGCAATGTTTGACCGATTTTAAAGAACCATGTGTGGGAGGAAATGTTGCTTACAGCCACACCACTCTAATCAAGCCCGATCTAGTCTGATCTCGGAAGCTAAGCAGAGTAGGGCCTGATTAGTACTTGGATGGGAGACTGCCTGGGAATGCCAGGTGCTGTAAGCTCTTTAACTTCTATCTCCAATAAGCAGTGGACATTGCTACTTTTTCTGTTGAGAAACAGATGAGAAAAAGGCCAGATTAAAGAGATGGATCCAAAAAGGTGGGTAAAGGTGAAATAGATTCAATCAATATCGTATTATCTTTTTCATTTTCTCTAAAAGTTCATCAATGACCTGGTTTAGTTTCATTGACAATTTGCAATTGACATCCTGTTGTTCTTATTTGAGTCTTGGCAAGCCGGTTACAACCCAATTTGTCAGATTTCTCTGTGAAGGAAGGTAAAGATTAACTCAACATTTACGCTATTCTCTTGTTTCTTCAGAGAACTGCTTCGATTTTCAAATTAGGCTCCTTCGGAAAAATAAAATAATACCTGTATTCTAAATGTACGATAAAATACTGCAATGTTTGACCGATTTTAAAGAACCATGTGTGGGAGGAAATGTTGATTACAGCCACACCACTCTAATCTGACGGATGACGTCTGATCTCAGAAGTTAAGCAGAGTAGCGCCTGGTTAGTACTTGGATGGGAGACTGCCTGGGAATAGCAGGTGCTGTAAGCTCTTTAACTTCTATCTCCAATAGGCAGTGGACATTGCTACTTTTTCTGTTGAGAAAATTATGAGAAAAAGGCCAGATTAAAGAGATGGATCCAAAAAGGTGGGGAATGGTAAAATAGATTCAATCAGTATCACATTATCTTTTTCATTTTCTTTCAAAGTTAATCAATGACCTGGTTTAGGTTCATTGACAATTTGCAATTGACATACTGTTGTTCTTATTTGAGTCTTGGCAAGCCGGTTACAACCCAATTTGTCAGATTTCTCTGTGAAGGAAGGTAAAAATTAACTCAACATTTACGCTATTCTCTTGTTTCTTCAGAGAACTGCTTCGATTTTCAAATTAGGCTCCTTCGGAAAAATAAAATAATACCTGTATTCTAAATGTACGATAAAATGCTGCAATGTTTGACCGATTTTAAAGAACCATGTGTGGGAGGAAATGTTGCTTACAGCCACACCACTCTAATCAAGCCCGATGACGTCTGATCTCGGAAGCTAAGCAGAGTAGGGCCTGATTAGTACTTGGATGGGAGACTGCCTGGGAATACCAGGTGCTGTAAGCTCTTTAACTTCTATCTCCAATAGGCAGTGGACATTGCTACTTTTTCTGTTGAGAAAATTATGAGAAAAAGGCCAGATTAAAGAGATGGATCCAAAAAGGTGGGGAATGGTAAAATAGATTCAATCAGTATCACATTATCTTTTTCATTTTCTTTAAAAGTTAATCAATGACCTGGTTTAGGTTCATTGACAATTTGCAATTGACATACTGTTGTTCGTATTTGAGTCTTGGCAAGCCGGTTACAACCCAATGTGTCAGATTTCTCTGTGAAGGAATGTAAAAATTAACTCAACATTTACGCTATTCTCTTGTTTCTTCAGAGAACTGCTTCGATTTTCAAATTAGGCTCCTTCGGAAAAATAAAATAATACCTGTATTCTAAATGTACGATAAAATACTGCAATGTTTGACCGATTTTAAAGAACCATGTGTGGGAGGAAATGTTGCTTACAGCCACACCACTCTAATCAAGCCCGATCTCGTCTGATCTCGGAAGCTAAGCAGAGTAGGGCCTGATTAGTACTTGGATAGGAGACTGCCTGGGAATACCAGGTGCTGTAAGCTCTTTAACTTCCATCTCCAATAGGCAGTGGACATTGCTACTTTTTCTGTTGAGAAAATTATGAGAAAAAGGCCAGATTAAAGAGATGGATCCAAAAAGGTGGGTAATGGTAAAATAGATTCAATCAGTATCACATTATCTTTTTCATTTTCTTTAAAAGTTAATCAATGACCTGGTTTAGGTTCATTGACAATTTGTAATTGACATACTGTTGTTCTTATTTGAGTCTTGGCAAGCCGGTTACAACCCAATTTGTCAGATTTCTCTGTGAAGGAAGGTAAAAATTAACTCAACATTTACACTATTCTCTTGTTTCTTCAGAGAACTGCTTCGATTTTCAAATTAGGCTCCTTCGGAAAAATAAAATAATACCTGTATTCTAAATGTACGATAAAATACTGCAATGTTTGACAGATTTTAAAGAACCATGTGTGGGAGGAAATGTTGCTTACAGCCACACCACTCTAATCACGCGAGACCAAATCAAGATCACGTGGGATTTGCAGCTGAACTCCAAAGCAGGAAGTGAGACAGATCACATGGTGGAGGGTTCTTTCCCTCCACTCCTTTTTTTCTCCTATTTCTTTTGTTTTTCCATGAGAAAAGGACTCAATTTTGTTAGTTTATCATTTTTTTTCCCCCAACAGTGTTTCACTGTGTGGGGGACTCTTTTTTCCCTCTCTTTTGGGTGAAAGAATGGAGACTATCACGGCTTTTACTGGTGAAATGACACGGAACGGCACAGAGATTAACGAGCAGGAAAACGGACAAAGAACTGCAATGAGAAATTTGAAAGCAATAAAGAGAGTGGTGAATATAATAAAAAGCTCACAGTTAGTGTGGAGCTGGAAGGACAGAATGCAATAACTGCAATGGAGTTAATGAAGTGTGTGCGTGAGCTGTGTGGTGGACTGGTGGCGTGCCGCTTCGTCGGAGAAGGCCGGTACGAGATGACGATGAGCCATCCGAAAGGGAAGGAGAGGCTGCTGGAGGGATTCAAGATCGGACAGACGAGGGTCCACGCCAGGGAGCTAAACAACGATGAGCTGGTGGTGTCCTTCCTGAACCTGCCGGTCTACACCGAAGACCGGGAGATCCTGGAGAAGCTACAGTGCTGGGGAGTGTCGGCTGTTTCCCAGATAAAACGTCGTATGTGGCCGGGGACCAAGATAGCGGACGGAACGAGATTCCTAAAGGTAAAATTTAATGACCAGGTCCAGTCCTTGCCTTCCTCTGCTCGGTTCAATACAGCTCTGGGTGCGGAGTACTTCAGAGTCATTCATGACAAACAGGTTAAAGTGTGTAGGATGTGTATTCAGCCGGGGCATATTCTGAGGGAATGTCCGGATTTTTCTTGCCATAAATGCAGAGTCCAGGGGCATTACGCTAGGGAATGCACAAAAAACAAACCGAAATGCAGCCTGTGCTTTAATATAATGGATGAATGCATCTGTAATAAGAGTGAAAATGACAGGGAGAATACGAAGAGTGAAATCTCTGAGTCTGAGGGCGAGGGAGAAGAGGAGTTGGCTGAAGGGAGTGGAGGGACCGAGGAGAGTGAGATGGTGGAAGAGAGGGGAAAAGAACTCTTTACGGACGCCGAGTCAGAGCTCGCTACGAGGGTGATTACGAGCGGAGGGGTTGTCCTTCAAATGGTGCCGGGTAGAAGCCCCGGTGAAAAAGAAAAGGCGGTGTGCGAGCCCACAGAGAAAACAGAGGCGAGGAGCGGCGAGAAGGTGCTCGGAAAGCGGCCAAAACAACCGTCTCCACCCGCCGTTTCAGAGCACCAAAGCCCTGCGACCGAGCCGGACCCCGTGCCCGTGCCGGTGCCGGACACCGTGCCGGTGCCAGACACCTTGCCGGACACCGCGCTCCCTCCACGGCCTGGAAATCGGCTCCGCAAAGCCGCTAATGAGCCTCCCCTGACGGAAGAAGGATCAGACTCAGAGATGGATGTTGTCAATGTTAAGGAAGCAAGGAAAAGGCCAAACGAGAGGCAGAAAAAGAGCAAAGTAAAGAAAAATAAAAGTAGAAACTAACAGATGATTAATATACAACAGCTAATACTTATGTGCACCTTCACAGGCTTCCAGATAAACTCGCTTAATACGAATGGGCTCCGTAATAAAACAAAAATGGACTCAATTCTGAAACAACTTAAACCAGACATAATATGCTTCCAGGAAACAAGATGGGATGAAAGCTCTGTAAAATATTGTGAAAAGCAGTGGGAGGGAGAAATCTACTCAAACGAAGGGACCTGCACCTCATGCGGTGTAGCTGCACTCTTCAAACAAAACTGTTTTGAGAACATAAAAGAAATACACAGGGACAAAGAAGGCAGGTTACAAATCATTGATTTTAGTTTTGCTAATTCATGTTACCGGTTGATAAATGTATATGCACCTAATGGTGAATGTGAAAGGAAATGCTTCTTTCAAAAACTCACAAAGTGGTGTAATGAAAAAACCCTTTTAATAGGGGACTTAAATGTATCCCTGACGGAAAAAGACCTTTCAAATAACAACGTGTATAGGAACGATACGAGTAGAAGCACCCTAAAAAATATAATAATTGAATCTAATATTATAGATGTGTGGAGAGTTCTCAACAAAAGTGGCACAGGGTTTTCAAGGAGACAGGCGGTGAATGGGAAATTAAAACAATCCAGGATTGATTATTGCCTGGTTGCCTCTCGGGTGATGAAAGAAATAACAACCTGTAGATACTCCTTTAATTCATGGAGCGATCACGCTTTTATGACAGTAGGTGTGGGGGGTGATGGGAACAAGAGGGGTGGGGGAACATGGTGTTTAAATATAAGTCATCTAGAAGATGAGGTGCTCAAAATACAAATAAATAAATATCTAGTAAAGGTGCTACAAAACATTGACTTTGTCGATGATATTTGTAGCTACTGGGGGAAAGTAAAAGAAAAATCAAAAAGATGTGTATCATTTTCAGCAAAAATAAGAACTGGGAGGATAAACGAGAAGAGACTGTTTTAAATTCCCTTCTAAAAAATGAAATACGGAAATGTGAAGAAAACCCCAATTATAATAGTGAAAGATATGAACTATATAAAACTAAAATAAATGAAATTGAAAGAAAACGGTATAAGGGTGCAATAATCAGAAGCAGAGCAAAATTTATAACCGAGGGAGAAAGGTGTACCGCTTTTTTTCTAGGGCTGGAAAAAGTAAGCCAAAACAAAACTTTCCTCTCCAGGCTAGAAAATTCAAGTGGGGAAATAATAGAAAAAACAGAAGAGATCATGATTACCATACAGGGATATTACCAACAACTTTTTCAGAGCGAAGCAAGTGATAACAGTAAAATAAATGAGGTAGCAAATAAAATAAGTAACAAACTCAAGGAAGATGATCGTAAGTGGTGTGACACGCCGCCCTATCTCGGAGAGGTAGAGCAGGCAATAGACGGACTGAATAAAAACAAAAGCCCAGGTGCAGATGGTCTACCTGCAGAATTCTTTCAAACATTTAAAGAAACTCTAGCCCCGATCCTGCTCAAAATTTACACTCAGATGGACGCAGAGCAGAAGGCTCCAGTACCGTTCACAGAAGGAATAGTAACCATAATCTTTAAAAACAAAGGAGACAGGACCAACCTCAGAAATTACAGACCAATCAGCTTATTAAATACGGACTACAAAATCTTTGCAAAAACACTGGCGAATAGATTAAAAAGGGTAATAAACTCAATAATAGGAACAACACAGGCTTATAGTATTCCTGGGAGAGACATCTCAGACACCATCAACACCATCAGAGACACAACAAGTACTTTAAACAGTGAGGGAGGGATCATGTTGGGTGTAGATTTAGAAAAAGCCTTTGATAGAGTGGAACATCCCTTCTTGTGGGCGGTACTGGAGCACTACGGTTTTGGGCCTCTGTACATACAAAGAATCAAAATGTTGTACAGGAATGCAAAAAGCAGGGTTAAATGCAACGGCCTCCTGACAGACAGCTTTGAGATCAAGAGGTCAGTAAGACAGGGCTGCCCACTATCAGCGTTATTATACAGTCTGGTGGCAGAACCCCTGGCCTGCTTAATAAACAGCGATGGGAAAATAAAAGGAATTTCAACCCCAGTTGGAAACACAATTAAAATCATACAATATGCCGATGATGTCAACATATGCGTTAAAACGCGAGGGTGTGTGGATAGAGCGTTAGAACACATAAAAAACTACGGGAGGGCATCGGGAGCAAAAATAAATGAAGGAAAATCTGAAATCATGGTCTTTAAACAATGTGACATCGCGAGCAATGCCTGGGGACTCAAACAAATTGACAATGAAAGGAAAATATTAGGCATTTTTATAGGGAAAGATGAAAAGAGAGCCATGGAAAGAACATGGAAAGAGGTTTTGGGGAAAATAAAAAATCTACTCAACCTTTGGTATGCTAGAGGCCTAAATTTGAAAGGAAAGGTAATCGTAGTTAACGCCCTGATACTGTCCAAAATTAACCACATTTTGGGGTCTTGCGAGTTGCCCTCTTGGGTACTAAATTCGCTCAATGTAGCAATTTCCACATTCTTCTGGAAAGGAAAGGGGAATTCAATTGCTCGCAGGACATTAATAGCTAACAAAAGGGAGGGGGGCGTAGCTTTGATTGATATAAGTGTGAAAAAAGATGCACTGAGGCTAAAACTAATAGGAAGATTTTTCAATTCAGAAGGTCAGCTGCCCTGGAAAGATTTCTTGATGGGCCTCTTGACAAATTACGGGGAGAGGAGCTTGTACAACCTGTGTGCCTTCTCCCCAAAGGATGTAAAAGTGGGCTCGTCAGGATTCTACTGGGAAGTGCTGGAGGCCTGGGACAAGATTCTGCCCCACCTCAAACCTGACGTAAAAGGGAAAGAACAAGTGCTGCGGTTACCTTTCCTATCAAACCCAAGCTTTGTTGGTCAGGGAAGGCCTCTCATAAGCTGTCACCTCAGTCAGGCAGGTCTCACGTCAGTAGGAAGCGTGTGTGGGATGAATGGTATGTTTGATTTAGAGAGAGTGAGAAAAAGGCTAAGGGTGGGGGGGTGTAAATACAATATAACACGTTTAAAAGAGATAGGAAAAATGTTTGATGAATCTATGAGACAAGTATGGATGGAGAAAATGGGGGTCGACATGGGGCAGGACAGAGCCGTGGGTTTTTTCCTGTGCCTTGAGGGTAAAATCACATGCATAGAACAAATAAAGACAAAAATATTCTACAGCATTTTGATAAAAAAACATATAAGTAAACCAACAGCTGAACAATCGTGGACAAAAATATTCCCTAACTACCAACTTAACAGAATTTGGTCCAATATAGAATTTAAATTCATCCCCCCGGGCATTTTCAACTCAGACTTCAAGATAAGGCACAGGAAGATATTCACAAGCATCGTCCTGCACCAACTACACAAGGAGAAATTCACAAGAATGTGTGCAGTTTGTGGCCAGGAAGAGGAGGACTTTGAACATCTCATACTATTTTGCTCCGCACTCAGAGTTTTTAGAGCGTATATAAAAGAACTGATAACAGTGGGATGTGGGGTAAAGAACATGAGGGGAACATTGTGGGACTGGACCTGGTGTTTTGGTCTACCAAAAAGGATCGAAGGTCAGGATGCCAGCCTCCCCAATACATGCCTGGCATTTGCCAGACAGGCATTCCTGATGAGGAGGAATTTTGCCCTTTTTGAGAACAAAATAAAGGACCTCACAAAACTGTTCGCAAACAGCATAAAAGCACACTGGAGAACACTATATGCTCATAAAAAAGACCTAATGCAGAACTATGTAAGTGAAAAAAACAAACTGTTCTCAGTGGATAATGACAATAACATGGTCTTTCTTTTTTGAGCCACGTAGGTTGGGTTTGAGGTCACTGACTTTTTGTTGCGTTGCGGAGGGGAGGGGGCCTCTTTGTGTGTCTCAAGAATAGAGATGTGTGTGTATGTGTGAAATCATTGCTGTAGATTTTGTTGTACTTTCTCACTGTAAATATTATAATCATACTTGCAAATAATGATGTGAACCAAAATAACAATGTTTGTATTTTTGATAATAAAAGATAAAAAAAAAAAATCAAGCCCGATGACGTCTGATCTCGGAAGTTAAGCAGAGTAGGGCCTGGTTAGTACTTGGATGGGAGACTGCCTTGGAATACCAGGTGCTGTAAGCTCTTTAACTTCTATCTCCAATAGGCAGTGGACATTGCTACTTTTTCTGTTGAAAAAAATATGAGAAAAAGGCCAGATTAAAGAGATGGATCCAAAAAGGTGGGTAAAGGTGAAATAGATTCAATCAGTATCATATTATCCTTTTCATTTTCTTTAAAAGTTAATCAAGGACCTGGTTTAGGTTCATTGACATATTGCAATTGACATACTATTGTTCGTATTTGAGTCTTGACAAGTCGGTTACAACCCAATGTGTCAGATTTCTCTGTGAAGGAACGTAAAAATGAACTCAACATTTACTCTATTCTCTTGTTTCTTCAGAGAACTGCTTTGATTTTCAAATTGGGCTCCTTCGGAAAAATGAAATAATACCTGTATTCTAAATGTACGATAAAATACTGCAATGTTTGACCGATTTTAAAGAACCATGTGTGGGAGGATCTGTTGCTTAGAGCCACACCACTCTAATCAAGCCTGATGACGTCTGATCTCGGAAGTTAAGCAGAGTAGGTCCTGGTTAGTACTTGAATGGGAGACTGCCTGGGAATACCAGGTGCTGTAAGCTCTTTAACTTCTATCTCCAATAGGCAGTGGACATTGTTACTTTTTCTGTTGAGAAAATTATGAGAAAAAGGCCAGATTAAAGAGATGGATCCAAAAAGGTGGATAATGGTAAAATAGAATCAATCAGTATCACATTATCTTTTTTCATTTTCTTTAAAAGTTAATCAATGACTTGGTTTAGGTTCATTGACAATTTGCAATTGACATACTGTTGTTCATATTTGAGTCTTGGCAAGCCGGTTAACACCCAATGTGTCAGATTTCTCTGAAGGAAGATAAACATTAACTCAACATTTACGCTATTCTCTTGTTTCTTCAGAGAATTGCTTCGATTTTCAAATTAGGCTCCTTCGGAAAAATAAAACAATACCTGTATTCTAAATGTATGATAAAATACTGCAATGTTTGACCGATTTTAAAGAACCATGTGTGGGAGGATCTGTTGCTTACGGCCACAGCACTCTGATCAAGCCTGATTTCGTCTAATCTCGGAAGCTAAGCAGAGTAGGGCCTGATTAGTACTTGGATGGGAGACTGCCTGGGATTACCAGGTGCTGTAAACTCTTTAACTTCTATCTCCAATAGGCAGTGGACATTGCTACTTTTTCTGTTGAGAAAATTATGAGAAAAAGGCCAGATTAAAGAGATGGATCCAAAAAAGGTGGGTAATGGTAAAATAGATTCAATCAGTATCACATTATCTTTTTCATTTTCTCTAAAAGTTCATCAATGACCTCGTTTAGGTTCATTGACAATTTGCAATTGACATCCTGTTGTTCTTATTTGAGTCTTGGCAAGCCGGTTACAACCCAATGTGTTAGATTTCTCTGTGAAGGAAGGTAAAGATTAACTCAACATTTACGCTATTCTCTTGTTTCTTCAGAGAAATGCTTCGATTTTCAAATTGGGCTCCTTCGGAAAAATAAAATAATACCTGTATTCTAAATGTACGATAAAATACTGCAATGTTTGACCGATTTGACAATTTTGTTGACAATTTGCAATTGACATACTATTGTTCGTATTTGAGTCTTGGCAAGCCAGTGACAACTCAATGTGTCAGATTTCTCTGTGAAGGAAGGTAAAAATAAACTCAACATTTACGCTATTCTCTCTTTTCTTCAGAGAACTGCTTCGATTTTCAAATTGGGCTCCTTCGGAAAAATAAAATAATACCTGTATTCTAAATGTACGATAAAATACTGCAATGTTTGACCGATTTTAAAGAACCATGTGTGGGAGGATCTGTTGCTTACGGCCACACCACTCTAATCAAGCCAGATCTCGTCTGATCTCGGAAGCTAAGGGGAGTAGGGCCTGATTAGTACTTGGATGGGAGACTACCTTGGAATACCAGTTGCTGTAAGCTCTTTAACTTCTATCTCCAATAGGCATTGGATATTGCTACTTTTTCTGTTGAGAAAAATATGAGAAAAAGGACAGATTAAAGAGATGGATCCAAAAAGGTGGGTAAAGGTGAAATAGATTCAATCAATATCGTATTATCTTTTTCATTTTCTCTAAAAGTTAATCAATGACCTGGTTTAGGTTCGTTGACAATTTGCAATTGACATACTGTTGTTCGTATTTGTGTCTTGACAAGCCGGTTACAACCCAATGAATCAGATTTCTCTTTGAAGGAAGGTAAAAATTAACTCAACATTTACGCTATTCTCTTGTTTCTTCAGAGAACTGCTTCAATTTTCAAATTGGGCTCCTTCGGAAAAATGAAATAATACCTGTATTCTAAATGTACGATAAGATACTGCAATATTTGACCGATTTTATAGAAACATGTGTGGGGGGCAATGTTGCTTACGGCCACACCACTCTAATCAAGCCCGATCTCGTCTGATCTCGGAAACTAAGCAGAGTAGGGCCTGATTAGTACTCGGATGGGAGACTGCCTGGGAATACCAGGTTCTGTAAGCTCTTTAACTTCTATCTCCAATAGGCAGTGGACATTGCTACTTTTTCTGTTGAGAAACATATGAGAAAAAGGCCAGATTAAAGAGATGGATCCAAAAAGGTGGGTAATGGTAAAATAGATTCAATCAGTATCACATTATCTTTTTCATTTTCTTTAAAAGTTAATCAATGACCTGGTTTACGTTCATTGACAATTTGCAATTGACATACTGTTGTTCTTATTTGAGTCTTGGCAAGCCGGTTACAACCCAATTTGTCAGATTTCTCTGTGAAGGAAGGTAAAAATTAACTCAACATTTACGCTATTCTCTTGTTTCTTCACAGAACTGCTTCGATTTTCAAATTAGGCTCCTTCGGAAAAATAAAATAATACCTGTATTCTAAATGTACGATAAAATACTGCATTGTTTGACCGATTTTAAAGAACCATGTGTGGGAGGAAATGTTGATTACAGCCACACCACTCTAATCAAGCCCGATGACGTCTGATCTCGGAAGTTAAGCAGAGTATGGCCTGGTTAGTACTTGGATGGGAGACTGCCTGGGAATACCAGGTGCTGTAAGCTCTTTAACTTCTATCTCCAATAGGCAGTGGACATTGCTACTTTTTCTGTTGAGAAACATATGAGAAAAAGGCCAGATTAAAGATGGGTCCAAAAAGGTGGGTAAATTGAAATAGATTCAATCAGTATCATATTATCCTTTTCATTTTCTCTGAAAGTTAATCAATGACCTGGTTTAGGTTCGTTGACAATTTGCAATTGACATACTGTTGTTAGTATTTGAGTCTTGACAAGCCGGTTACAACCCAATGTGTCAGATTTCTCTGTGAAGGAAGGTAAAAATTAACCATTTACGCTATTCTCTTGTTTCTTCAGAGAACTGCTTCGATTTTCAAATTAGGCTCCTTCGGAAAAATAAAATAATACCTGTATTCTAAATGTACGATAAAATACTGCATTGTTTGACCGATTTTAAAGAACCATGTGTGGGAGGAAATGTTGATTACAGCCACAGCACTCTAATCAAGCCCGATGACGTCTGATCTCGGAAGTTAAGCAGAGTTAGGCCTGGTTAGTACTTGGAATGGGAGACTGCCTGGGAATACCAGGTGCTGTAAGCTCTTTAACTTCTATCTCCAATAGGCAGTGGACATTGCTACTTTTTCTGTTGAGACAAATATGAGAAAAAGGCCATATTAAAGAGATGGATCCAAAAAGGTGGGTAAAGGTGAAATAGATTCAATCAGTATCATATTATCCTTTTCATTTTCTTTAAAAGTTAATCAATGACCTGGTTTAGGTTCATTGACATATTGCAATTGACAGACTGTTGTTCGTATTTGAGTCTTGACAAGTCGGTTACAACCCAATGTGTCAGATTTCTCTGTGAAGGAACGTAAAAATGAACTCAACATTTACTCTATTCTCTTGTTTCTTCAGAGAACTGCTTTGATTTTCAAATTGGGCTCCTTCGGAAAAATGAAATAATACCTGTATTCTAAATGTACGATAAAATACTGCAATGTTTGACCGATTTTAAAGAACCATGTGTGGGAGGATCTGTTGCTTAGAGCCACACCACTCTAATCAAGCCCGATGACGTCTGATCTCGGAAGTTAAGCAGAGTAGGGCCTGGTTAGTACTTGAATGGGAGACTGCCTGGGAATACCAGGTGCTGTAAGCTCTTTAACTTCTATCTCCAATAGGCAGTGGACATTGTTACTTTTTCTTTTGAGAAAATTATGAGAAAAAGGCCAGATTAAAGAGATGGATCCAAAAAGGTGGGTAATGGTAAAATAGAATCAATCAGTATGACATTATCTTTTTCATTTTCTTTAAAAGTTAATCAATGACCTGGTTTAGGTTCATTGACAATTTGCAATTGACATACTGTTGTTCATATTTGAGTCTTGGCAAGCCGGTTAACACCCAATGTGTCAGATTTCTCTGAAGGAAGATAAAGATTAACTCAACATTTACGCTATTCTCTTGTTTCTTCAGAGAATTGCTTCGATTTTCAAATTAGGCTCCTTCGGAAAAATAAAACAATACCTGTATTCTAAATGTACGATAAAATGCTGCAATGTTTGACCGATTTTAAAGAACCATGTGTGGGATGATCTGTTGCTTACGGCCACACCACTCTAATCAAGCCCGATCTCGTCTGATCTCGGAAGCTAAGCAGAGTAGGGCCTGATTAGTACTTGGATGGGAGACTTTCTGGGAATACCAGGTGCTGTAAGCTCTTTAACTTCTATCTCCAATAGGCAGTGGACATTGCTACTTTTTCTGTTGTGAAAATTATGAGAAAAAGGCCAGATTAAAGAGATGGATCCAAAAAGGTGGGTAATGGTAAAATAGATTCAATCAATATCGTATTATCTTTTTCATTTTCTCTAAAAGTTCATCAATGACCTGGTTTAGGTTCATTGACAATTTGCAATTGACATACTGTTGTTCTTATTTGAGTCTTGGCAAGCCGGTTACAACCCAATGTGTTAGATTTCTCTGTGAAGGAAGGTAAAAATTAACTCAACATTTACGCTATTCTCTTGTTTCTTCAGAGAATTGCTTCGATTTTCAAATTGGGCTCCTTCGGAAAAATAAAATAATACCTGTATTCTAAATGTACGATAAAATACTGCAATGTTTGACCGATTTGACAATTTTGTTGACAATTTGCAATTGACATACTATTGTTCGTATTTGAGTCTTGGCAAGCCAGTGACAACTCAATGTGTCAGATTTCTCTGTGAAGGAAGGTAAAAATGAACTCATGAACTCAACATTTACGCTATTCTCTTGTTTCTTCTCAGAACTGCTTTGATTTTCAAATTGGGCTCCTTCTGAAAAATGAAATAATACCTGTATTCTGAATGTACGATAAAATACTGCAATGTTTGACCGATTTTAAAGAACCATGTGTGGGAGGAAATGTTGCTTACAGCAACACCACTCTAATCAAGCCCGATCTCGTTTGATCTCGGAAGCTAAGCAGAGCAGGGCCTGATTAGTACTTGGATGGGAGACTGCCTGGGAATGCCAGGTGCTGTAAGCTCTTTAACTTCTATCTCCAATAGGCAGTGGACATTGCTACTTTTTCTGTTGAGAAACAGATGAGAAAAAGGCCAGATTAAAGAGATGGATCCAAAAAGGTGGGTAATGGTGAAATAGATTCAATCAATAACGTATTATCTTTTTCATTTTCTCTAAAAGTTCATCAATGACCTGGTTTAGTTTCATTGACAATTTGCAATTGACATCCTGTTGTTCTTATTTGAGTCTTGGCAAGCCGGTAACAACCCAATTTGTCAGATTTCTCTGTGAAGGAAGGTAAAGATTAACTCAACATTTACGCTATTCTCTTGTTTCTTCAGAGAACTGCTTCGATTTTCAAATTAGGCTCCTTCGGAAAAATAAAATAATACCTGTATTCTAAATGTACGATAAAATACTGCAATGTTTGACCGATTTTAAAGAACCATGTGTGGGAGGATCTGTTACTTACGGCCACACCACTCTAATCAAGCCTGATCTCGGAAGCTAAGCAGAGTAGGGCCTGATTAGTACTTGGATGGGAGACTACCTGGGAATACCAGGTGCTGTAAGCTCTTTAACTTCTATCTCCAATAGGCATTGGATATTGCTACTTTTTCTGTTGAGAAAAATATGAGAAAAAGGCCAGATTAAAGAGATGTATCCAAAAAGGTGGGTAAAGGTGAAATAGATTCAATCAGTATCATATTATCTTTTTCATTTTCTTTAAAAGTTAATCAATGACCTGGTTTAGGTTCATTGACAATTTGCAATTGACATACTGTTGTTCGTATTTGAGTCTTGACAAGCCGGTTACAACCCAATGTGTCAGATTTCTCTGTGAAGGAAGGTAAAAATGAACTCAACATTTACGCTATTCTCTTGTTTCTTCAGAGAACTGCTTCGATTTTCAAATTAGGCTCCTTCGGAAAAATAGATTCAATCAGTATTATATTATCTTTTTCATTTTCTTTAAAAGTTAATCAATGACCTGGTTTAGGTTCATTGACATATTGCAATTGACATACTGTTGTTCGTAATTGAGTCTTGACAAGTCGGTTAACACCCAATGTGTCAGATTTCTCTGAAGGAAGGTAAAGATTAACTCAACATTTACGCTATTCTCTTGTTTCTTCAGAGAACTGCTTCGATTTTCAAATTAGGCTCCTTCGGAAAAATAAAATAATACCTGTATTCTAAATGTACGATAAAATACTGCAATGTTTGACCGATTTTAAAGAACCATGTGTGGGAGGATCTGTTGCTTACAGCCACACCACTCTAATCAAGCCCGATGACGTCTGATCTCGGAAGTTAAGCAGAGTAGGGCCTGGTTAGTACTTGGATGGGAGACTGCCTGGGAATACCAGGTGCTGTAAGCTCTTTAACTTCTATCTCCAATAGGCAGTGGACATTGCTACTTTTTCTGTTGAGAAAAATATGAGAAAAAGGCCAGATTAAAGAGATGGATCCAAAAAGGTGGGTAAAGGTGAAATAGATTCAATCAATATCGTATTATCTTTTTCATTTTCTCTAAAAGTTCATCAATGACCTGGTTTAGGTTCATTGACAATTTGCAATTGACATACTGTTGTTCGTATTTGAGTCTTGGCAAGCCGGTTACAACCCAATGTGTCAGATTTCTCTGTGAAGGAAGGTAAAAATGAACTCAACATTCACGCTATTCTCTTGTTTCTTCACAGAACTGCTTCGATTTTCAAATTGGGCTCCTTCGGAAAAATAAAATAATACCTGTATTCTAAATGTACGATAAAATACTGCAATGTTTGACCGATTTTAAAGAACCATGTTGTTGACAATTTGCAATTGACATACTGTTGTTCTTATTTGAGTCTTGGCAAGCCGGTTACAACCCAATTTGTCAGATTTCTCTGTGAAGGAAGGTAAAAATTAACTCAACATTTACGCTATTCTCTTGTTTCTTCAGAGAACTTCTTCGATTTTCAAATTAGGCTCCTTCGGAAAAATAAAATAATACCTGTATTCTAAATGTACGATAAAATACTGCATTGTTTGACCGATTTTAAAGAACCATGTGTGGGAGGAAATGTTGATTACAGCCACACCACTCTAATCAAGCCCGATGACGTCTGTTCTTGGAAGTTAAGCAGAGTGGTGCCTGGTTAGTACTTGGATGGGAGACTACCTGGGAATACCAGGTGCTGTAAGCTCTTTAACTTCTATCTCCAATAGGCATTGGATATTGATACTTTTTCTGTTGAGAAAAATATGAGAAAAAGGCCAGATTAAAGAGATGGATCCAAAAAGGTGGGGAATGGTAAAATAGATTCAATCAGTATCACATTATCTTTTTCATTTTCTTTAAAAGTTAATCAATGACCTGGTTTAGGTTCATTGACAATTTGCAATTGACATACTGTTGTTCGTATTTGAATCTTGGCAAGTCGGCTACAACCCAATGTGTCAGATTTCTCTGTGAAGAAAGGTAAAAATGAACTCAACATTTACGCTATTCTCTTGTTTCTTCTCAGAACTGCTTTGATTTTCAAATTGGGCTCCTTCTGAAAAATGAAATAATACCTGTATTCTGAATGTACGATAAAATACTGCAATGTTTGACCGATTTTAAAGAACCATGTGTGGGAGGCAATGTTGCTTACGGCCAAACCACTCTAATCAAGTCCGATGACGTCTGATCTCGGAAGCTAAGCAGAGTAGGGCCTGGTTAGTACTTGGATGGGAAACTCCCTGGCAATACCAGGTGCTGTAAGCTCTTCAACTTTTATCTCCAATAGGCAGTGGACATTGCTACTTTTTCTGTTGAGACAAATATGAGAAAAAGGCCAGATTAAAGAGATGGATCCAAAAAGGTGGGTAAAGGTGAAATAGATTCAATCAATATCGTATTATCTTTTTCATTTTCTCTAAAAGTTCATCAATGACCTGGTTTAGTTTCATTGACAATTTGCAATTGACATCCTGTCGTTCTTATTTGAGTCTTGGCAAGCCGGTTACAACCCAATGTGTTAGATTTCTCTGTGAAGGAAGGTAAAAATGAACTCAACATTAACGCTATTCTCTTGTTTCTTCATAGAATTGCTTCGATTTTCAAATTGGGCTCCTTCGGAAAAATAAAATAATACCTGTATTCTAAATGTACGATAAAATACTGCAATATTTGACCGATTTTAAAGAACCATGTGTGGGAGGATCTGTTGATTACAGCCACACCACTCTAATCAAGCCCGATGAAGTCTGATCTCGGACGTTAAGCAGAGTAGGGCCTGGTTAGTACTTGGATGGGAGACTGCCTGGGAATACCAGGTGCTGTAAGCTCTTCAACTTCTATCTCCAATAGGCAGTGGACATTGCTACTTTTTCTGTTGAGAAAATTATGAGAAAAAGGCCAGATTAAAGAGATGGATCCAAAAAGGTGGGTAATGGTAAAATAGATTCATTCAGTATCATATTATCTTTTTCATTTTCTTTAAAAGTTAATCAATGACCTGGTTTAGGTTCATTGACAATTTGCAATTGACATACTGTTGTTCGTATTTTAGTCTTGACAAGCCGGTTACAACCCAATGTGTCAGATTTCTCTGTGAAGGAAGGTAAAAATTAACTCAACATTTACGCTATTCTCTCTTTTCTTCAGAGAACTGCTTCGATTTTCAAATTAGGCTCCTTCGGAAAAATAAAATAATACCTGTATTCTAAATGTACGATAAAATACTGCAATGTTTGACCGATTTTAAAGAACCATGTGTGGGAGGATCTGTTGCTTACAGCCACACCACTCTAATCAACCGCGATTTGATCTAATCTCGGAAGTTAAGCAGAGTAGGGACTGGTTAGTACTTGGATGGGAGACTGCCTGGGAATACCAGATGCTGTAAGCTCTTTAACTTCTATCTCCAATAGGCAGTGGACATTGCTACTTTTTCTGTTGAGAAAATTATGAGAAAAAGGCCAGATTAAAGAGATGGATCCAAAAAGGTGGTTAATGGTGAAATAGATTCAATCAGTATCACATTATCTTTTTCATTTTCTCTAAAAGTTCATCAATGACCTGTTTTAGGTTCATTGACAATTTGCAATTGACATCCTGTTCTTCTTATTTGAGTCTTGGCAAGCCGGTTACAACCCAATGTGTCAGATTCCTCTGAAGGAAGGTAAAGATGAACTCAACATTTACTCTATTCTCTTGTTTCTTCAGAGAACTGCTTCGATTTTCAAATTGGGCTCCTTCGGAAAAATGAAATAATACCTGTATTCTAAATGTACGATAAAATACTGCAATGTTTGACCGATTTTAAAGAACCATGTGTGGGAGGATCTGTTGCTCACGGCCACACTACTCTAATCAAG
This sequence comes from Ophiodon elongatus, assembly GCA_016806645.1. Lineage (NCBI taxonomy): Eukaryota > Metazoa > Chordata > Actinopteri > Perciformes > Hexagrammidae > Ophiodon > Ophiodon elongatus. The sequence goes on from JACSYO010001724.1 coordinate 18,026, forward strand.
CCCGATCTAGTCTGATCTCGACAGCTAAGCAGAGTAGGGCCTGATTAGTAGTTGGATGGGGGACCGCCTGGGAATACCACGTGCTGTAAGCTCTTTAACTTCTATCTCCAATAGGCAGTGGAAATTGATACTTTTTCTGTTGAGAAAAATATGAGAAAAAGGCCAGATTAAAGAGATGGATCCAAAAAGGTAGGTAATGGTAAAATAGATTCATTCAGTATCATATTATCTTTTTCATTTTCTTCAAAAGTTAATCAATGACCTGGTTTAGGTTCGTTGACAATTTGCAATTGACATACTGTTGTTCGTATTTGAGTCTTGGCAAGCCGGTTACAACCCAATGTGTTAGATTTCTCTGTGAATGAAGGTAAAAATTAACTCAACATTTACGCTATTCTCTTGTTTCTTCAGAGAAATGCTTCGATTTTCAAATTGGGCTCCTTCGGAAAAATAAAATAATACCTGTATTCTAAATGTACGATAAAATACTGCAATGTTTGACCGATTTGACAATTTTGTTGACAATTTGCAATTGACATACTATTGTTCGTATTTGAGTCGTGGCAAGCCAGTGACAACTCAGTGTGTCATATTTCTCTGTGAAGGAAGGTAAAAATGAATTCAACATTTACGCTATTCTCTCTTTTCTTCAGAGAACTGCTTCGATTTTCAAATTGGGCTCCTTCGGAAAAATAAAATAATACCTGTATTCTAAATGTACGATAAAATGCTGCAATGTTTGACCGATTTGACAATTTAGTTGAGAATTTGCAATTGCCATACTGTTGTTCTTATTTGAGTCTTGGCAAGCCGGTTACAACCCAATTTGTCAGATTTCTCTGTGAAGGAAGGTAAAAATTAACTCAACATTTACGCTATTCTCTTGTTTCTTCAGAGAACTGCTTCGATTTTCAAATTAGGCACCTTAGGAAAAATAAAACAATACCTGTATTCTAAATGTACGATAAAATACTTCAATGTTTGACCAATTTTAAAGAACTATGTGTGGGAGGATCTGTTGATTACAGCCACACCACTCTAATCACGCGAGACCAAATCAAAATCACGTGGGATTTGCAGCTGAACTCCAAAGCAGGAAGTGAGACAGAGCACATGGTGGAGGGTTCTTTCCCTCCACTCCTTTTTTTTTCTCCTATTTCTTTTGTTTTTCCATGAGAAAAGGACTCAATTTTGTTAGTTTATCATTTGTTTTCCCCCAACAGTGTTTCACTGTGTGGGGGACTCTTTTTTCCCTCTCTTTTGGGTGAAAGAATGGAGACTATCACGGCTTTTACTGGTGAAATGACACGGAAGGGCACAGAGATTAACGAGCAGGAAAACGGACAAAGAACTGCAATGAGAAAATTTGAAAGCAATAAAGAGAGTGGTGAATATAATAAAAAGCTCACAGTTAGTGTGGAGCTGGAAGGACAGAATGCAATAACTGCAATGGAGTTAATGAAGTGTGTGCGTGAGCTGTGTGGTGGACTGGCGGCGTGCCGCTTCGTCGGAGAAGGCCGGTACGAGATGACGATGAGCCATCCGAAAGGGAAGGAGAGGCTGCTGGAGGGATTCAAGATCGGACAGACGAGGGTCCACGCCAGGGAGCTAAACAACGATGAGCTGGTGGTGTCCTTCCTGAACCTGCCGTTCTACACCGAAGACAGGGAGATCCTGGAGAAGCTACAGTGCTGGGGAGTGTCGGCTGTTTCCCAGATAAAACGTCGTATGTGGCCGGGGACCAAGATAGCGGACGGAACGAGATTCCTAAAGGTAAAATTTAATGACCAGGTCCAGTCCTTGCCTTACTCTGCTCGGTTCAATACAGCTCTGGGTGCGGAGTACTTCAGAGTCATTCATGACAAACAGGTTGAAGTGTGTAGGATGTGTATTCAGCCGGGGCATATTCTGAGGGAATGTCCGGATTTTTCAGTTTCAGAGCACCAAAGCCCTGCGACCGAGCCGGACCCCGTGCCCGTGCCGGTGCCGGACACCGTGCCGGTGCCAGACACCTTGCCGGACACCGCGCTCCCTCCACGGCCTGGAAATCGGCTCCGCAAAGCCGCTAATGAGCCTCCCCTGACGGAGGAAGGATCAGACTCAGAGATGGATGTTGTCAATGTTAAGGAAGCAAGGAAAAGGCCAAACGAGAGGCAGAAAAAGAGCAAAGTAAAGAAAAATAAAAGTAGAAACTAACAGATGATTAATATACAACAGCTAATACTTATGTGCACCTTCACGGGCTTCCAGATAAACTCGCTTAATGCGAATGGGCTCCGTAATGAAACAAAAATGGACTCAATTCTGAAACAACTTAAACCAGACATAATATGCTTCCAGGAAACAAGATGGGATGAAAGCTCTGTAAAATATTGTGAAAAGCAGTGGGAGGGAGAAATCTACTCAAACGAAGGGACCTGCACCTCATGCGGTGTAGCTGCACTCTTCAAACAAAACTGTTTGGAGAACATAAAAGAAATACACAGGGACAAAGAAGGCAGGTTACAAATCATTGATTTTAGTTTTGCTAATACATGTTACCGGTTGATAAATGTATATGCACCTAATGGTGAATGTGAAAGGAAATGCTTCTTTCAAAAACTCACAAAGTGGTGTAATGAAAAAACCCTTTTAATAGGGGACTTAAATGTAGCCCTGACGGAAAAGGACCTTTCAAATAACAACGTGTATAGGAACGATACGAGTAGAGCCACCCTAAAAAATATAATAATTGAATCTAATATTATAGATGTGTGGAGAGTTCTCAACAAAAGTGGCACAGGGTTTTCAAGGAGACAGGCGGTGAATGGGAAATTAAAACAATCCAGGATTGATTATTGCCTGGTTGCCTCTCGGGTGATGAAAGAAATAACAACCTGTAGATACTCCTTTAATTCATGGAGCGATCACGCTTTTATGACAGTAGGTGTGGGGGGTGATGGGAACAAGAGGGGTGGGGGAACATGGTGTTTAAATATAAGTCATCTAGAAGATGAGGTGCTCAAAATACAAATAAATAAATATCTAGTAAAGGTGCTACAAAACATTGACTTTGTCGATGATATTTGTAGCTACTGGGGGAAAGTAAAAGAAAAATCAAAAAGATGTGTATCATTTTCAGCAAAAATAAGAACTGGGAGGATAAACGAGAAGAGACTGTTTTAAATTCCCTTCTAAAAAATGAAATACGGAAATGTGAAGAAAACCCCAATTATAATAGTGAAAGATATGAACTATATGAAACTAAAATAAATGAAATTGAAAGAAAACGGTGTAAGGGTGCAATAATCAGAAGCAGAGCAAAATTTATAACCGAGGGAGAAAGGTGTACCGCTTTTTTTCTAGGGCTGGAAAAAGTAAGCCAAAACAAAACTTTCCTCTCCAGGCTAGAAAATTCAAGTGGGGAAATAATAGAAAAAACAGAAGAGATCATGATTACCATACAGGGATATTACCAACAACTTTTTCAGAGCGAAGCAAGTGATAACAGTAAAATAAATGAGGTAGCAAATAAAATAAGTAACAAACTCAAGGAAGATGATCGTAAGTGGTGTGACACGCCGCCCTATCTCGGAGAGGTAGAGCAGGCAATAGACGGACTGAATAAAAACAAAAGCACAGGTGCAGATGGTCTACCTGCAGAATTCTTTCAAACATTTAAAGAAACTCTAGCCCCGATCCTGCTCAAAATTTACACTTAGATGGACGCAGAGCAGAAGGCTCCAGTACCGTTCACAGAAGGGATAGTAACCATAATCTTTAAAAACAAAGGAGACAGGACCAACCTCAGAAATTACAGACCAATCAGCTTATTAAATACGGACTACAAAATCTTTGCAAAAACACTGGCGAATAGATTAAAAAGGGTAATAAACTCAATAATAGGAACAACACAGGCTTATAGTATTCCTGGGAGAGACATCTCAGACACCATCAACACCATCAGGGACACAACAAGTACTTTAAACAGTGAGGGAGGGATCATGTTGGGTGTAGATTTAGAAAAAGCCTTTGATAGAGTGGAACATCCCTTCTTGTGGGCGGTACTGGAGCGCTACGGTTTTGGGCCTCTGTACATACAAAGAATCAAAATGTTGTACAGGAATGCAAAAAGCAGGGTTAAATGCAACGGCCTCCTGACAGACAGCTTTGAGATCAAGAGGTCAGTAAGACAGGGCTGCCCACTATCAGCGTTATTATACAGTCTGGTGGCAGAACCCCTGGCCTGCTTAATAAACAGCGATGGGAAAATAAAAGGAATTTCAACCCCAGTTGGAAACACAATTAAAATCATACAATATGCCGATGATGTCAACATATGCGTTAAAACGAGAGGGTGTGTGGATAGAGCGTTAGAACACATAAAAAACTACGGGAGGGCATCGGGAGCAAAAATAAATGAAGGAAAATCTGAAATCATGGTCTTTAAACAATGTGACATCCCGAGCAATGCCTGGGGACTCAAACAAATTGACAATGAAAGGAAAATATTAGGCATTTTTATAGGGAAAGATGAAAAGAGAGCCATGGAAAGAACATGGAAAGAGGTTTTGTGGAAAATAAAAAATCTACTCAACCTTTGGTATGCGAGAGGCCTAAATTTGAAAGGAAAGGTAATCGTAGTTAACGCCCTGATACTGTCCAAAATTAACCACATTTTGGGGTCTTGCGAGTTGCCCTCTTGGGTACTAAATTCGCTCAATGTAACAATTTCCACATTCTTCTGGAAAGGAAAGGGGAATTCAATTGCTCGCAGGACATTAATAGCTAACAAAAGGGAGGGGGGCTTAGCTTTGATTGATATAAGTGTGAAAAAAGATGCACTGAGGCTAAAACTAATAGGAAGATTTTTCAATTCAGAAGGTCAGCTGCCCTGGAAAGATTTCTTGATGGGCCTCTTGACAAATTACGGGGAGAGGAGCTTGTACAACCTGTGTGCCTTCTCCCCAAAGGATGTAAAAGCGGGCTCGTCAGGATTCTACAGGGTACTGCTGGAGGCCTGGGACAAGATTCTGCCCCACCTCAAACCTGTAAAAGGGAAAGAACAAGTGCTGCGGTTACCTTTCCTATCAAACCCAAGCTTTGTTGGTCAGGGAAGGC
>JACSYO010001725.1:5000-95000 GCA_016806645.1 Ophiodon elongatus
TGTGAGTGTTTTTAAAAGTAGTCCAAACTGACATAGGATGGGAAATATATATATATTTGGTATCAAGGTTCTATTGCAAGAATAGCATTGTTATTAATACAACAGAAAAATGTGCTGAATCTGCAAAATTACCCCTCCTTTTGTCAATGATGAATTCAATTTCCATCCTATGGAGGAACTAGAAACTTTAGCCGATATTTGAATGATCAAATTTCCGTGGGGCTTTGTGCAACTGTGATCATTTGTTTTAATAAAGGTTTGAAATTTAAATGGAGTATGGAATGTGCTTTGCAGAGCTAAACACTGTTTGTCTGACAGCTTTTTTCTTTCATTATGACCGTTGGGTCTGGAAGAAAATGTGTTTCCCATGAAACATAATTGAGTGTGCAGTTTAGTTGTGTGGCAGCATTACTTTGAAGGAGACTGCGTTGCTGGTAAACACATGTAGACTCGATGGAGCTTGGCCTTGTCATTTATTGTTTTTTGTCAGCTGTCACCATCTGCCTTGCTACCATGTTCTTTTACATTCTCCTTGACATGCTATGTAGTGAAACCCAAGAGTGGTCATGAATGTAGTCTTGTTAAAAATAGATCTAGAGGCTTACATTTTGGCTGAAAGCCCAAGATAATTCTTGGTAGAGGAAGGATAGAAGCAGTTTCTTGCCTCTGAACTTTGCTCTCTCTCTCTCTCTCTGCTTTTCCCAGACGCTCCATCCCACTGGGGCTCTAAATTTAATGAAGGGGATGGCAAGCAGTTACGTGGATCGCACAAACATTTGCCCCAAAACTGCACCAATCCCGTCCATGCCTTACCCTTTCTCTCTTACAGCTACTTCCCCTTTCTTAAAGTCCTCTTACCTGACCTTTGCTTGTCATATATCAGTTTGCACTCTCCTTTTACTGTCTCTTCTTCTACGCATGATTTGTATTTCTCCCTTTAACTTAATCTTCTTGTATTTGCCGCAGCTCCCATGCTACAAGGCTGCAGGTCTTGCTCTTTTGTAAATGAACACTTACAAATCAAAGTTTACTAGATGATGGGTCAATACATTTTTTTCAACACACGTCTCTCACTTGTTTCCTCGGTTTCGTTATTTCCTTTATTACACTCGTAGATCTGCTGGTGGCTAAAGTCTCCGTCGTACTGGAGAGCATTTATGCTCTTGTTTGTTCACAGTTTCTTTGTTAACTTCACAATAGTTGTCCATAACAAAATAAGCATTAATAAGAAAAGGAAAGTCCTCCGTTTTGTGTCCATCACCCTCAAACCGTGACTTCAGACGTCCGCTCCGTAGATCTGATAGCTGGACACGCCGCTCGCTAATCGCTCCATTAACAGCTTGCTCCCTCCACATGTCGGCAGTAGTAGAATTATAAAAGGCAGAATTTCACTGCACAACAGCTTTTAGTATAGACAACAAGGCCAGTAGCGCTCGTAACCCGTCATCCGTGTTGAAACCAATCACTGGTAGACCTGGCTGTTTGGTTTCTTCCGGAAAAGGGTCACGTGATAGAGAAGAATCAGGGAAGGACACGTCTCGACGGCAAAGACCCAATCAAGTAGCGAACGTAGGCGTCTACGTCATCGTTTCCAAACTTTTGCCGTTCAGCCTGTCCACACTACCAGGTAACTCTGGAGTTTCCAAACTTATCCGCCCGCGGGAGCGTTTTTAAACTCCTGTTTTTGGTGCCCTAAAACTCCGGATTAGTTTAAACGTAGCAAGAGATATTCATTTTGAAAAGGAAACGTAGTAGTGTGGATGTAGCCTTAGTCTCTCTTGCTTTCACCCCATTGCTTGTCAACGTCTGCTACTTTGGCTCCCGCTATTTGTGTTCGACTGGGCTACAATGCATTCTGCCTCTGTGTTCTTTGTCAATTCCCCACACGCCTCCCTCAACTTTGCTCTGTTTCTCTGTCTGTCATGTATTTTTTAATGCCTTTGAGACTGGCAATTCTTTGCCAGTTCAGCTTGGCTTGACAATAAAACAGTTGAACCCTGCATGTGTGGTGGGTGGGTGGTTGGGAGGGAGGGAGGGGAGAGGAGGAGAAAAGGTGAGAGAGCAAGGGAAATAAGTGATGAAGTGACAAATACAGGTTCAGTTGGGGAGGGGGATGAAAAGCCCTCGCTTGGGATGAGGGGTATTTGGAAAGGGGGTATGAGATTAAAGATAGGGACTGAATTAAAAATATGATGATGAAAAGGGGAAACCGGGACAAACAAAGGACATCAAAAAGTCGGGGAGTGAATCCAACAGTAGACTGCAATCCAGATTTAAATTGGCTCGTTCTTACAGGCAATATGATGAGTTTGCACACAGAGATCTGCCAACACTTTCCCACCAGATTTTAGAGCTATAATTTCATTCACAATGCTGCAAGAGCCTTTTACAACTGCATGTGGTAACTGCATCTTTTAACTGCAATTCATCATCAGAAGTAGCCATACTTTATTGGGAGGACAATGTCATAATATTGGCCTGATTTATAATGGCTTCAGGTGATGAAGTATCAAAATTACACGAGCAAGACAGCACGAGGTCAGCGCCTGAACCCGCCACCATTTCAGGTAGTTTAGATTAGAGAAATAACTCTTATTAAGATCAGCATGTACGGTTCAAAACACTCCGCTGTTATGTTCTCTAGTCATGGGCTTTAAATATGGCGACTTAGGATTTAAATAATGATAATGATCGTGGAATTGTAATCAGCAAAAAGGCAGAAAATTAAGTAGGTAGGAAGGGAAAGCTGACGAGGACACGGAGGGAGAATAAATATGGTGCAGCGAAGGAAGGGAAGCGAGACTAGGAGGGAGGGAGCAGTGGAGGTGTAGTGACCTACTTAGCGAGATACGGATGCTGTGTTCCGTGTGTACTGTACGGAGGAGGAGGAGGAGAAGGGGGGAGTCGGCCATGTTGTATTGTCTGGTTGCTATGAGGACCCCTCGGTGGTAGCACATGGACACCTATAAAATGCTAAAACCACACACAACCCTCACCCAGATTGCAGTATTTAATTTGTCTCTGTTCTGCTGCTGTCATTGTGTCTGCTTCTCTAGCTCCTCACTCCCCCTCCCCTGCCACCTCCCTCCCATCCCTCCGTCTCTAATTGTCTCACACTGGTGTTACTTCTGCCTGCTTGGGCTAACGACAACACGAGTGTAGTCCCACAGGCCAAAACTGGCAGGTGTATGATACGTTTCACGGACCACATGTCATCTCAGCTCTGAGTGTTTACGGTCCTGTATTTACTGTGTGTGAAAGAGAGTACAAGATGAATGAAGGCCTAGTTTGGGTGTTACCCCAGATGTCCCATAAACGATCGTGATTAAATGATTAGTGCAGTGTGTTCACATGGTTCAGAATGCATCAGTGTTATGCAGCCGCCTCTGACCTTCAACCCTACTTGATTGTGTTGATTGCGTCTTTTGATAGTGTCCCCCATATCTTCAAATGTGTCTTGGCCTCTGGGTCCAGCTACTGCAGGAACATTTGTTCATGATGTAAGTGTCTAATTTTAAGCACACTTTATTTCAAGAGAAACGGGCAAGCTGCCTGTGTCACTAGTTTTGATTAAAGGGCCCAGGGAAGTTCAAAATGTGCGTACACAAGCTACTCTCTCTCAAAGCCAAAATCCAGAGAAGTAAGCCTCAAACCTGTGACGTCATCAAGTCCAAAGTCTGGAGCTGCTCCATAGATGACGCATGGGAGACTGATTTTGTGGATCCACAGATTGTTTGTTTCCTTTTGTATAACCTTTTGAGCTTTATTCTGTTTCGGGCTGCCCCCTGAAAGTCTATGAGTCAAATCGACAAAGTTGCGAGCCACCCTCACCTTGCCCGGGAGGGCCAGCGTTCCAGGTAGAGGTCCCATGAAGGGATTCTCCCACCATACAATTATTTCTGGTTCATTATGAGATCGTGGCGGGCCGGATATGACCGCATTTGACTGTTGATATTGTTCCAAATCATCACTGAAAGTCATGATTTTTGGATTGCCAGATAGTCTTTATGAAAAAAAGGAACGAATAGTCCAATATTTTTATTGAACAGCCAAATAAAATCAAAACATTGTGATTCGGGTAGAACCCGGATTCTGCTGTAGTGTTCTGCAACAGAAAATGTCGGCTACCCACATACTCATGGGTGCTTTCATTGACATTGATAACATCATTACCCAATTTATTGTCTATGGAATGGTCGTAGTTCCCCTCCAATATCCAATATCAGCAACATCCATCAAGCCAATTTAGTCGGGTATCAAGTGTTTGCACAGAATGTATTTTAAAATTGCGAATACACAATGCAGTTGTATAATGGAAAACTATAAAATGTGCAGTTCTTGAAACATATTTTAGTTTTCAGTTGTAAAATTGTATGTTGAATCATAAAAAAGCATTGTTTATGGTAATTAAATACTAAAGTATAATGTGAGCTTTTTAATGGTGTTATGAAAGCTGGCTGTTGGGCTCGGACCATTAAGCAATGTGAGTTATAATTAAGGAGAAAGGCTTTTATTTTGACCTATTGACCTTTTATTTTTTTTATACTGTACCAACAGCAACATGCCATTGATTTTAATAACCGTATCGTGTTTACCAACACCTTGGACAGTTTCATATTCTAATTAAAAGACCTTAAACAATGGCTTTCTGTTGAGTTTCATTGATATAACATAATATATAGTCTTACATACACAAAGGTAATCATAGAGAATGTATATGAAGAGTGTCAGGGGATGTAATCATTCTTTATGTTAAACATTCATGACACGAATACCCTAAATGGTTTCACACATGAATATTGATTGTGGAGGCTTGGGTGTTGTGTGTGGGCTGGTAATTAACCCAGCACCACTGCAGCTCCATTCATCATCAAAAGTTTTTTTAATTTGTAAATATTTGACGTGCCATTGTATATCGCGTATTTAAATAAGGCATTTTTGCAGCTGGATCCACATGTTGCAATATTCAAGATGTGGAAGCAACAGGTAGTTCAAAGAGCTGAGAGGAAATGATAATTTAAAAAAAACCGTTGGTGGAATTAAAGAGGAAGCACTTCTGGGGTAAGGTGAGGAATAGTGGTAGCCTCAAGGAATGTTTTGCGTCACAGTGAGGGAGATAGGGAGTGACTTGGCAGCGCTGATGAAAGTTGGAAGATGGTTTGAACTTTCGGGTGAGCCAGAAGGGAGGGCGAGCGGAGACGAGCCAGAGCAATGGCAAAGGTATCCGCCGCAGGGGAAGAAATGCCTGGTGCAGAAGGAAAACAGACAATTTAGTAAAAAAAGAAGATATATATTCCTTTAATATCGCACAAGGCACACTGCTGGAAAGTCCAAATGACTGCCTGCGACATGTGACATGGAGGACAGCGGTTAATGTCATTTTGGGGATAACATGCTACCCGATATGACAGAGATGTCAGACAGTTACATTTGTTTCACATAATTGAGCAAGTCTAAGAATCTACAGCCATGCAAGAGCTCTGTGAAAGTATGATTGGGTTCTGTGGCAATTTTACCTGAATTATGCACACAATGGCAATGCTTAGCTATGCAGGTATAAAGCAAATTATTGGGCAAATGGAAATTTTCATCCGGTAATGGAGCTGACTAATAAGCAGGGGAGATCACCAAAATGATTCCAATTTGTCTTGTGGAGAACACTTGTGTGTGTGTATCTACTAAATTGTGCGGAAATCCAATTTGTGGATGGCAAAACCACACGTCAGCCTAATGGAAGGGCTGGAAGCAAAGTCAGGGAATTACCAGCGTCAGTGGGATTCATCCTCTGGGAACCATGAATATCTGAAGCAGATTTCATTACAATAGCTGAGATCATTCAGCTGGGACCAAAGTGGTCGACCGGCTATCTAGCTTAGAGTGACACTGTCATCATGTAACAGCTGTGAGTATGTACTGCAATTAAAAGTTTGAATTAGGCTCACAGGTTATATTGCTGCGCTGGTCTTTTAATTTATGAGTTAAAAGTTTATAAAGATGTAACAAGAAAACAGAACGGAGGAGCAGTTATAAAGGTCGTATAACTCACAGAACTTTCTATTTATTTATTTTTTTTTTTGCTCCATGAGGACACTCATCAAGCTATCTATATTTAAAGTTTAAGACAGCAGTTCAAATCCAGCAGTTTCCCCGAGGTGACCTTTCCTGGATGGGGCGCTGTCATGTTTGAGGTTATCCTCTCACGACCGTACTCAGACTCTATCTAGACGGTTGTAGACGTCACCGGTTCTTCTTCTGAGCCGCGTATAGGCTCAGACATCTGGTGCATGAGTGTGCTTTCAAACTGTCGGGATGTCTGTGAGTGGGATTTGTTTGTGCCCGTCCATCCCTATCTGGACATTTTGTACATTCAAAGCACGAGTATGTATCTCATCTTGAATCAGCCGGTATGTGGCACGGCTGGAGGTCCATTCGAATTTGGACAGCTTGTGTATCGGCTATGTGTTCGTGTCCAGCCCGCCTCCAAAGCCCCAAACAGCTTGTACTGCGGTCACAGACATCTGGTTTCTACCGACTCTAATGGTCGCACTGATGTTTGATACTGTACGAGAGATAACGGCGACTGTGTGTGCAGCATGACAGGCATGCATGGTGGTTATTCTGTGCATGCGTATGTGTCTAACTAACTATTTTTTTTTTTTTCAGCAGCTGGGCACTTACAGCTGTGTTTTTTTTCACCTTCTTTTCTTAATTAGGAACACGAGGGAGGGGAGAAGAGAGGAGTAGATATGTAAGAGGGAAATTAGAAGGGAATGTTTAATGAGAGGAATTGCAGAAAATGGGGAAAGAAATTAGATTTGTGGAGGAAAAGAGAGGTTTCAAGCGAGGGCAGGTGAAAAGCACGGGCGGTGAGAGGTTGGCAATGGAGAGGAGACGTGAGAAGGGAACGGGAGTGGAGATAAAAGGAGGCGGAGGGAAGGAGTGATGAACGAAGAGGAAAATTAGAGAGTGTTCAGAGAAGGAGTGGAGGCAAGGCAGAATGAACGATAATTGATAGAAAATTCAGAGCGCGAGAAAAAGGGAGAAAATGAAAAGGAGGGAAAAACCGGAGAGCAGCGGAGATCCTCTATCGCTCATTAGGGTCATTATACCTCCGTCTGCAACACACGCACACACGCACGCACACACACACACACACACACACACACACACACACACACACACACACACACACACACACACACACACACACACACACACTGGATTGAAAGGAGAAGCGAATTTAGTCGGGTATCAAAAAATGAGCCTTTAGATGAAAGGCGACGAGGGACTGAAAGGAGGGCTTGTGCTGGTGTGTGTGTGTGTCTCTCTCTTACCCCCCTTAGAGTGTCAAAGTAGTTGGTACTTAGTCACGAATATGGTTTTGTCATGAAGGACACACACATGCAAACATATTTTGGGCCTTGGCCTGTAATTGCACTGCCGGTGGTCTAAGTTGCCAAAAAAAGATAATGATGAGAGGAATGTGGAGGAGAGAAGGAAAAATAAACACTCAGTCAGAACAAGGAAGGCAGGCAGGAAATAGTTTTATATGAAGTAAGAATGAAAGGATAAATTAAGCCAGGGGTGCCCTAGGGAATCAGACACAGAGCAGGAGGAAAAGGGAGAGTGAGGTAGATAATGGTTTTGCGAGATGAAAAAAAAGAAGGTTTGAGCCTGTACAGGAGATAGGAAATGAAGGTGAAATTGAAAGGATAGGAGAAAAATTGAAATGGAAGAAGCCGATGGTTGTGGAGTGGTTGTATTTTGGAACCAGGCGCTCGAGCGACGGTTGTGGACTGCCGGGCAAACTTTGGACAAGCACACGGCGAGTACAGCCACAGAGAATAAGGAGTCAGCAGAACCTGAGAGGGGGTGGAAACAGGGCCGACATTGCTCAAGTGTTGCAGTCCGGAAGTTTATTTGACCATGTGGTATACATCCTCATATTCTTGAGAGAGAGAAAGAGAGAGAGAGTGCTTCATTTATAGATCTCATGGTTGGTTGCCTTTTCCGTATTAAAAAAGTCCAAAATATATGACAAAGTAAAACTAATTTAGCTAAAAAGGCTGTAGAATCACACCAAAATTGAGTCCTTTCATACACCACTAATACAAAATACCTCCAGATAATGAAATTGGATTGGTCACGGCTCCCTTGTTTCTAGCTTTGGGAGCGACTTGGGACCAGGGTTGGAGGAGTTGGGGAATGACTTTTAATTAAAGCGAGACCAATAAGCCGGGCTCGGCTCTCAACGTATTGGTCACCAGTCAGGACGGCTGAAGATATTGTTCATCGGGCCAGCGCGGCCGTGAATTCACAGGGGAGGTCTCCGTAACGATTCGAAACAAAGTGGGGGCCGCTTGGGTGTCCGTGATCTGGTGTGTGATGGTGAGAGCGTGAGGAGGTCACTGTAACGATCCACTACGGGCATCGGTTCCCCAATCGACGTCATCGGGGTTCAATAGAAAAGCAGATCGACTCAATAGTGCGGTGACCTTTTGGTGTTCTAGAAAATCCAGCAGGAAGGGACAGATGGGACAGATGATCCACATGAAAGAGCACGGGCAACATGCGTATGAATGACATGCATATGCATACTGTATATGTACACATTCTAGCATTCTCCCCACTTTACCGGCCACCAGTTTATGGCCGACATTCTCTCCCATCTATTGCTTAGATTTACAGTGTCGTGGGTTGAGCCAAGCCAAGAATAATGCATGTCTAAAATACTGACATCCAACCAGTTAATCTCAGGTTCTGACAACAATCGACTCTGTGGACAAAAGAGGATTCCACAGGACATTTGTGCGCGTGGGCTGCTTCCGTAACGTGTGAATTCTCAACGGCTGCAACATGAGTCCTCATTCCAGCTCTTTTCACACAAGCTTACCAGTGTAAAATACACGCACGCTCTTTTTTTCTTTCAGATGCTGAGTCCAAAAAGTAGGCTTTCACGGGGACTCGCAGCACTGTAGAAATGCCCCCTTTCCAGTCAAGAACACTCACGGCAGATTGTTTAACTCGAGATGTGTTGCGGTTGCATGAAATTCTGAGTAATTGCGATATCCAGCAGAAGAAAGCTGGCCGCGTAGAAATCTCAGGGTTGTGTAACGGCAGCCGAGTCGGACATGGATACACTTTAGGTTTTGCTGAACATCAAGGTTTTCTTTTCACATACATTCAGGAGTTAATATTGCACTGGGTTTTTTCCAAAGTGCGTTTGTGCATGTTTTGAGTGAGAGTGTGGAAAGCAGAGGTGAGAGACGGTGTTCTTCTAAAACACCGGCCCGTCCAGACATTTTGTCCGCTCCCTGAGCTGCATACAAACATTTCCGCCTCTCCTCACACTGTCACAGATTTCCTTGACCCTCGAGTTGTTTTTACTTTCCATCCCCGTTGGAAGCCATAGGATTTTATTTTGCCAGACAATAAGTTTTGATTCGTCACAAGTGCCAAATAATATTCAGTGATAATATAAACATCAGTTGGGAAGAAATTAAATAGAATATCAGTTTCCTGATTTTGAAATTGCGGTGAACCCACCGGCTCAGGGGGCTTGCTACAGCGTACACATTTAATTCGGCAAGTTGCAGTTACATGCAGACAAAACATCCTCGTCAACTGAGACGGCAAGACACCCAGTTTGGAAGGACATGAGTAATTCAATTCTGGAGATGGGCAGATTCTTCATAAACGGTCACCAAATTCCTTGGGAGTCAACCCACTTACGCATTTAGCCGTGGAAGGAAAAAGTAGGAAAATGCTTCTGAGACTCTAGAAGCCGGTGACCAAGTTGTGGAGTTTGCGACCCGTTTCTGTGTCAAACGGGTAGAAATGTCACCAAAAGTGGGATTTTATTTCTGTTGGTCTCGGGTTCCTCCGACTTAGGTGTGCTTTTCTAACCCCCCGGAGACCAAGTTTCCACCATGTCGACTCCCCAAAGCACAAGCATCAGGTTTTTGCTCCTCAAAAACAATTACCAGCAAACAAACTTTATTCTTTTTTACGTCCCCACGTCTGTCCTCCCCGTCTCGCTTCCCTGACCTCACCTCTCCTCTCGCCTCCCGATCGCTCTCCCTGCCGCGACTCACCAACACGGCTCGACTTCAGACATTAACATGGCACTTATATTCTCTTCTCCCCTCATCTCCGTGTGTTCTTCTGTCTCTTTCCCTTTATTACTCTCCTTACCTCTCCGTGCCTCTGCCTCTCTGTCTGCTCCCCTGCCTCCCTAATTGGTGCGCTATCAGTTGGAGCTCCGATATTGCTGTCACTTTCTGTCTCGGGCGCTTCACACAGGCCGTACGTTCTGTCTCGCTCCTTCCTCTCCATACATTAGCATCAAGTGTATGCGCGCTTTGTCTTTGAGCACTGTACACAAACAACACCTGACAACAAAAAGGGAGGATTAAAGCGTGCCAGCAGGACTGAGAGTTGGGTGTAAGTCGGGGAGAAAGAGAGGTTAGGGATGGAGAAGGGGTGCGGGGCGGGGGGGTAAATGAGGCTCGGTGCCGGAGTCTGTAAAGTGGACATGCAGAGCAAAGGGGATGGGAGAAATGAACTCAGTGGCAAATGGCTCGGAGAGTGTCTTTGAGAGTTTTCAGTGTTATTACAAAAAGCAAACTAACTGTGAAATCTGGTCTTGGGTCCACTTAAGGTGCCGGAGGATTGGGGCCATTAACACGTTACGGCTCCTATATGGGTTCAGAAAGTACCAAAAGATCTTGTTCAGTGGTGTGCTGGAAACCACCTAAGACTCATATTCAAGGTTGTTTTACCTCCATATTTCTCCAAGTTGTTTTATTTAATAAAAAAGCAAGCAGCAATGTCGTGAAATATTTAAAAACACATTTTATACCCACAGCATGCTGCCGAGTTAGGGGAGGCAGCGAGTCATTTATCATCCAAACATTCACTGATTGGTCCAGTACAAACCTGCCAGGGCTGAATCAATTTTCAATTGGATGTTTCCAAACTTAAATCTCGCCGTTAAAGCTGAGCTTGAGAGTTTCATTCGGACCCTTTTGAGATGAATTAGAACAAACCCTGCATCTTATCACGGAAGCTAATACCATGTGTGATGCGGTTGTGGAGGCATTCTGACTTCAGAGCCCCGAATGAACCGAAAGTAATGCAGGGCGCCCAAAGAGAGAATCGGGATGTATAACAGAGTCCAAGAGTTGTTTTTCAGTCGATGCTTTGGAACAACAACGCAATGCAGTCACCTTAAAGCTGCTCGGATCAATAGTTATATAATGGCAATGGATGGAAAGAGGTCTCTCATAGTGGCGGACCCACTGAGAATTACCATCCAACTCTGACTCCATCATCCAGCAGAACTCCAGCAGAATGCTAATGTCTGCTGGATGTGTAAATAGGCATTTGTTTGCTAACTTGTTAGCCGTTACCACTTTATATGTCCAGGGAGGCTGTGATCTTTTGACATAAATGTAGCAACATTCTTGTCGTCTTGTATACTGAATGCAACCTTTCCTGTGAACTGGTATTGTGGCCGATAAACATGACAGGAAGTCGGGAGCTATGATTGAAGTCGTTTCAGGTTTTGAGCCCTTTGGATAAGTGCATTGTAATGAAATTCTACTCTTTTGGCTAAAGGTAGCCATTTATCTTGTAATTCACAATGACGACTGTGATATCTATCTCCATGATAAATAGCAAGGCACTGTGACAAATGCAAACACACTTTCTCTTTTTTTTTTTTTTTTTTTAAATGTTCTTTTGCCTTATAAGGCATCATATCAGTATTGTCAGTTGGAAGCTTATAACTCCACATTTCATGCTGTTGGCATTTTTATTTTTGTTTCAATTTTCCACTTTCCGCCACACACTCAGTGAGTTTTATGACCTGGGCCACTAAAAGCCAGCCAGAAGCCATGTTGACTTTTTTGAAAATACATGGGCATCATGGACATGTACTTTTTTATTTGTGATGTATGTATATTTCTTAAAACCACAATAGCAGGCTGAGCAGGGCAGACTTTGTAATGGGCCCACCGCCCTTTCATACAATGTCAGAGAAATATGCCGCTGACCTTCTCAATGATATAGTTCTGAGAAAATGGAACAAGGTTTTAGACAGCATGATGGTGACGGATAAATAAAAAGCATGAACACAGGAGAAAGAGTCACTGATGATAAACTTTCAATATGCTGGGAGAAATGGCCAAGTAAAAAAAAAAAAAGTATTATCATCGAGGAGCAGGACATTAGTGGGCCAAATCAGTGCACGCATGTGTCAGCGAGAGCATTTCAGTGCCTCTTAAATTATTAGTATCTGTGGCTATCCAGAGAGCACGAGAGAAAGGGAGCTAAGACGGAGAGAGACAATGTCACAGAGAGAGAGAGAGAGTGAGAGAAGAAAGCGAGGTTTTCATGCTAGACAGCGCCCTGGGCTGAATGAAGCTGACACCTTGACTTTAATTATTAACATTGTATTTGGCTTTTCATTCAATTCTGCCTGTACAGTTTCTCTCTCTCTCTCTCTCTCTCTCTCTCTCTCTCTCTCTCTCTCTCTCTCTCTCTCTCTCTCTCCCCCCCCCCCCCCCTCTAATTTTGCCTATTTACACGACTGCAATGGATTTTAAATAAAGCAGTCAATATGTGGTTGAAGTTTAGACTTTCAGCTTTAATTCAACGGATATAACAAAACTATCGCATTAACTAATTAATTACAACCATTTTTACACATTCCCCTACATTTTCAGAGGTTCTGAAGAAATTGGACAAACTAACATAATAGTGAATATAATGATCATTTTTAATACTTGGAGGAAGAGCCTTTGCAGTCATTGATTGCCTGAAGTCTTCCACCCATAGTCATCACCAAACACTGAGTTTCCTCCCTTGAGATGCTTTGCCAGGCAAGCATGCTCACTTAGGTTGAGATCAGGTGACTGACTTGGCCATTGAAGAATATTCCATGTCTTTGCCTTGAGAAGCTCTTGGGCTGTTTTCACAGTATGTTTTGGATCATTGTCCATCTGTACTGTGAAGCGCCGTCCAATGAGTTTTGCAGCATTTGGCTGAATCTGAGTAGATAGTAAAGCCCCAAACACCTCAAAACTCATCCTGCTACTTCTATCAGCTGTGACATCATCAATGAACACCAGTGACCCAGTTCCATTGGCAGCCATACATGCCCATGTCATAGCACTGCCTCCACCATGTTAACCAGATGATGTGGTTTGCTTCTGATCAGGAGCTGTTCCTTTCCTTCTCCACATTTTTCTCTTCCCATCATTCTGGTACAAGTTCATCTTGGTTTCATCTTCCAAAGAACCTTCATCTAAAACTGATCAGGCTTATTCAGATGTTTTCTGGCAAAGTCTAATCAGGCCTTCCTGTTCTTCAGTGTTCCCAGTGGTTTGCACCTCATTGGAAACCTTCTGTATTCAGATTCATGAAGGCATCTCTTGATTGTAGACACACCTCCCTCCTCCAGAGTATTCTTGACCTCAGTATTCATGTTATGAAGGGGTTTTTCTTCAACGAGGAAAGAATTCTGCTACGTCTACTTTACATGTCTTCCGTGGTCTTTTAGGCCTTTTGGTGTTGGGGAGCTTGCCAGTACATTCCTTATTTTTAGGAATGTACCAAACTGTTGATTTGGTCATTCCTAATGTTTCTGCTATCTGCCTGATAGGTTTGTGTAGTTTTTCAGCCTTTTAATGGCCTCCTTCACTTGCATTGACATCTCTTTGGTCCTCATGCTGAGAGTTCCCTGGACCAGCTACCAAATGCAAATTCAACATTTTGAATCATCTCCAGACCTTTTTATCTGCTTTATTTGTCATGAAATAACGAGGGAACAGGCCACACCTGGCCATCAAACCTTTTGCAAGACAATTGTCCAATTACTTTTGAGCCTCTGAACATGTGGGTGACTGTGTAAAAATGTTTCTAATTCTTAAACAGTTAATGCGATAGTTTTGTTATATCCATTGAATTAAAGCTGAAAGTCTACACTTCAACCACATATTGACTTGCTTTATTTAAAATCTGTATAAAGTCGTGTAAAGAGGAAAATAAGAAAAAATTGTGTCACAGTCCAAATACTTATGGCCCTGACTGTATGTGTATATAATCTGGCGACCAGATCTTAGTGGCACTGCTCTGGTGAGAGATGAAGGCACTTTCCCCTCTCCTCTGGCTTGGTGTTGTGGCACCATTCATCTCGTATATCTATACAGCCCGAGGCCAAAATTAGAATGCTTAATATTCACAAAGGCACGTGCACAGAAGCAGGGCATAAATGTGAATTGTCCCTCATTAGCACATGGTTGAGAAGAGTAAATATGGAAATGCTTTCACACATACTTGATGAGCAAAGAAATATTTATTTTATTGGATTTAAAAGTCGGATATTCACTCACACGGTAGGTCAGGTGAGATTCAGTTTAACTACAACCCTCAAGGCCGTGCAGGACACACACTGAAAGCGCTCCGTTTTGCAGGGATAAACAAATGAAAAAATATTAAAACTGATGAATTTGATTCCAACCTCCATATGAGTGGTTCCAATAACCGAGGCTCCACTGTGCTGGTTGTGTGGGCTTCCAGTTCGAACACGTATCCCATTTATATATATGTTTGTGCAGTAAAGTGTAGCCGCAAACATCTGTCTTGCTGCATGTTTGATTAGTCTCCTGACACAAGCAGGACGGGATTGTTTACACTCTGTAATTCAATGAGGGATAATATTGGCCCATATTTAAGGGCAATGTGCTGTCTGCGTGGATGTGTGTGTGTGTGTGTGCGCGCGTGCGCCTGCGTGTGTGTGGCTACTCTACGTGTGCCTGCCTTATTGCTGTCCCAAATGCATTTGAGGATATGTATATTCATGCAAATGTATTCACTATATTGTTGTTTGTTCGTCTGGATCTAGTTCACTAAGACTCGGTCAGTGTCAGAGTTCGCTTGCGATGCAGCTGATGACTCTCCGAAGTGCAACGTAATCTAATCAAATCTGTTTTGAACGCAACAGCAGGACACAATATTAAAGCACATTCCACTGCCTGTCTTCTGTCTTTCATACACATACACACGTGGGCAGTATTAGAACACACACATCCTATGAACTCATCTTCTGATTTCTCACCTTCACTGATTTAATGCCATTGCTATCATCTGATCCAAGATCACCGATTGTTTTCTATTCGCTGCTCAAACTGAGGGATTACACGTAAAAAAAACGCTGCAAAAGCCACAACGTACTTCTATGACTGCCCATTAGAGAGGTGATTCATTAAATCTTACCTATTGAATTTTGGTTCCATTTGGAATTTTTCCCTTTTTAAAATGTTTGTGTGCGGCTTGAAACAATTATGCCTACCAGAACACTAAATGGCAACTGCCCTCGTCACGACCATCTGGCCTTGCCACAGGACTGCAGCAGACCGATTACAAGCCCGGTGCCGTTCGTTTTAATGTGGTCACAAAAGTGGATGAGTGGCCGTGCAACGACCAACCGCTCGATTCTGACACGCTTGCTTGCAAACGCCTGTGTGTGTGTGTGTGTGTGTGTGTGTGTGTGTGTGTGTGTGTGTGTGTGTGTGTGTGTGTGTGTGTGTGTGTGTTTTTTTTTACTGTTCGGCTGTTAGTTTGTAATCACAACTGACAGCGTATGAAGAACAATCACCCTGTTGGGCTTTTAAAGAAACAATCTCAAGAACACCAATCAAATTTGTTTAAATTCATTTTGGCTGACACAGATTGGCAACCAATCAGTCGAGACATCCCTAGTTGGCTCGGAGCTCCCAGATGTGAAACTGAAACACTGGCTCTAATGATTTCAAAAAACTTTACGGCTGCTTTACTGGGAACAGAAGTGCCTTTGAGCGACTCACTGATCCTCCATCTTCCCCTTTTCTATCACTGCAAGTTGTTCTGGATAAAAGTGTTCGCCAAATGCCTAAACTGTGTGATTATTGCCGTGATGCTCAATCAACGTGTGTGGATGTAAAGCCTGAGTAAGTCGAAGCTAGGAGCAGCATCGGTCTCGATGTGAGCAATGTTTGGTGTTTTACCGTATATATGTCCGCCCTTGGGGATCTAGCAGCTTGATATTAAACACAACAACGTGCAACCCCGGGCAGCCGCCAGACAGCCACTCTGTCACTTTAACACAGCGGTCAATGCTAACAGCTGCACCGATCTTGTGTGTACAGTATGCTTGGCCTGCTGCGTTAACTGGAGACAGAGAGCAATTGTAAAAAAAAAAAAATATGTGGTTTGTTCACAGAAAGGAACGATTTAATGAATAGAGAGGAAAAACAGAGTGTAGATTTTCCCAGGGGCATTTGCACAGAGGAGGGTTGGCAACTGCCTCGATACTATTGTGGAAACAAAGTGCCTCAATATGGCACAAAAGCAATGTTCGATGTCTCTGTCATGAGTTCAAGTTTACAAAACAGAAAAATCCAGAAAGGAGAAGTGATTTTTCTTCTTTTTTTTTTCCGCATTTACAAATTGCATGATGTAAGCGTTGAAGTTTAATTTTTGTGAATCTCAATTCATCTTTTTCGGGGTCATTATTTTTTTACAGACAATATTTTATCCTGTAAGTGGTGTGGAAAATGCCCTCCTGTAGAGATTGGGATTGCATTCAAGAATGCTACAAGTCTATTTGGAACAATTGTCCCCACCTAAACTGTAGTAGTCAATATGAAATAGAAAATGATTCTTTTGTGTTGGCACAGCTGTTTGAAGCTCGTTAAATAATACACTGCAAAGGCAATCTTTTTAAAATCATGTTCCTCACATATACGTACGTACCTTACATACTCTAAGAGAAGCCAATGCTTTGGGTCATGGCTACCTTTTGATTGACAGGTTGCTACCACGGCGTTGTCTGGTCTAGGAGTTGTCCGTGTTTTCGTCTTATAACTTTAACCCGTTCACAGTGTGTAATTCAGTCCATGAAAGTTATTTGTAACATTTTTGGTTGCCTAAAAATGTCCTGGTCAGTGTCACTTCTGGTTGCAAAAAAGATTGCGTTTGCTAATTGTGTATATATATATATACACACAGTCTATGTCACACCCCTCGCTCTCTCCTCCCCATTTCTACACCATCCTCTGTCAAGAAAAGGTGAAAAAGTCCCCAAAAAGTTGTCTTTAAAAAAAGAAGAAGAAAGTGACAGTGTGGAACATTGAAATCTATTTCAGCATCACATGAAGTGCCGATGACCAGCCTCGAGCCTTTAAAATCAAAGGGGAGTGCTGTGTGTTATGAAAATCACAACCTGGAAATTGGGGCTCTGAACCTTGAAACAGCATATTGCACAGGTGTAGAGGCAGTGTGCGTGGGCCGTCATACTCGTGGCAATTTCCTCTGCCTCAGCATCTCATTCATTTACAGCTTTATAAAGACAATCTCTTTCAACTCGGCCTCCATTTTATATGAGAAAAGATCAAAACTCCTGCCCGGTGAAGGACAGTTCTATGAATATTTTAAATATTAAATCCAAATTGAGAACTACATTTATATCCACTCATGGCAGTAATCTAGGATTCGGCTTCATGTTCAGGCGTATGGATGTGTAAACCATTACAGCGATCTGATGCTCCGCTGCTGTCGCACTACATTTAGTTTAGGTGTTGAATATAAGATGGTTTCACAACGACGTGGTTTATTCACTTCGGCTGCTATTCAGTCAGCCATTTGTCATCATACAGTACTGTTGTAGCACATTTCGCTTACATGCTTTATGGAGGGAATTAGACAGTACTTTGATCATTTGGACCCATTAGAGATGAACAAAATTGCATAAAAAAAAAAAACAACAACACAACGATAAAATGGTGAGTTGTAAAAACAATAAAAAAAAAAAAGGATAATGAAAAAATACTGTTTGTCATACTTGTTGGCAGCTCAGCATATCGACATTGTCTGAAAATATCACCAGCATATCTTCAGTGTGGCACAACATTGTTACAATTTTAATTTCTACTCCTCTTTCTCTTGCGGCCCTCAAGGGACTCCATATGTTGTAGTGTTGGACAGTCCATTCCTCCCATCGCTCTCTTGCCAAGTGGTTTGGAACTGTCCGGCCTTTCCGTTTCTAACTCATCTCGTGCTCGTCTTCACTCTCATCTCCTTATTTTGCCTTACGTCCGTACGTCCGTCTGCCAAGTGCGCGTTGATTTCCGCTCACGTTTTAGGTTTCCGACAGAGATGTTTTACATCCACATTGCAATCCACTAGCAAAGCCATTAAAACCATTCCGTGACTGGTGTTGAGATATTAGAATTAGTAGGGAATGAAAATCCTGCACCGTTGCGCAGAAATATAGAACTGACGGTAGCAAAGAAAACCATTTGACTCTGCATCTTGCTACCTAAATTTATTTTAGGTAGCTTTTGGCGTTTTTACCTCTTTTTTTGACAAAGTGGTGGGTAATAGGACAGACTGAGAAACATGTGACCGAGCTGTGAAGCAATGGGTGTATGTACTGGCCAGTTGATCTTATACCCTCCAGTCTGCTCAGGCAGTGGGTTGCAATAACTTTTACCATTATTGCGTCCTAGGGACTGAATAAAACTTAAAAATGACTGAGGAGGAGCAGTTGCACGTACTTCACACAAATATTAGTATTTCTAATGAGTATCTGAAAAATTAGATCACTAAACCATGTAGGGTGAGCCTATAATAGCCAAAATGAAATCACAAAATCTCAAATTGACAAGTGTATTTACAGTGCAGAATCCGCCTGAATAAAATCCACAGGAATACTGTATACAGTTTCTATTTTTACACTGCTTTTCCTTTTAGAATTATATTCACTCTGTGTTAATCAACAATTATTTATTGCAATTTGTAGATTTTCTGTTCAGAATGTTAAGTAAGACTTCAAGTATTTTTTATGTATGTATATATATATGTATGTATGTATGTGTGTGTGTATATATATATATATATATATATATATATATATATATATATATATATTACATAAAAATACTTGAAGTCTTCATATATAATTTTTTTGAATTTATTACTTTTTTTTGAATTTATTATTTTTGTTATATATATATATTTTTTTTTTACTCATATGAAGTCCTTCACTCTCCCCTCCTCTGCTCCGTTCCTTCCAGGTCTTCCGAAGTGGTGAGGGCATGGGCATCCGCCTGGACAGTGCCTCAGCCTTCCAGGGCGCTGTCATTTCGCCCCACTACGACTCCCTGTTGGTGAAAGTCATTGCCAGTGGGAAGGACCTGCAGACGGCAGCTTCCAAGATGAGCCGAGCCCTGGCCGAGTTCAGAGTGCGAGGGGTCAAGGTAGGACACTCGACCGCCTGCGCCCGACCGTGCTGGTTCTCCGCGTGGCACTTTCCCCAAAGTTGTCATTGCTTCCTGTTGCCGAGAGAAAACGGTGACCTCTCGAGCCGGTGGAACACTCAGCAGCTAATTTAAGAGTTCTGTGTCGTCAAGAAAAAAAAATATTAGGCGGCTGAACCCACAATGTTTGACTTCAGGAGAAATGAAC
Organism: Ophiodon elongatus; assembly: GCA_016806645.1. NCBI lineage: Eukaryota > Metazoa > Chordata > Actinopteri > Perciformes > Hexagrammidae > Ophiodon > Ophiodon elongatus. The sequence continues at coordinate 24,510 of JACSYO010001725.1, forward strand.
GGACGAGAAGTACATTTTTATGGTTTCATTGTATTGGTCCGCTGTGAATGGATTCATAAGAGCTCATCTCAAACTACTCAAGCCGGTGGAGCATGGTTAATGGCGCGAAGCAGTGAAAACTAGAAGAGTGAGAGGACATCTTTTAAAGGACCCTGTGTACTGAATCGAGTACCGAGTTACTGTGAAGTGGTGCTCCAGCCTTCTTGGACACTTCTTGCATATCTGTGCAAGTTACCTGCTCACTATATTCTTTATTTTTTGTTTTCATGCTGAAAACATGTGTGGTATATTACAACACATGCACCCCATGTCTTAAACTACCTCATACATCCCTGCAAAAAAAGACAGAGGCCTCTAGTTTTATCAGCAGGTACAAACAGTTGTTGACACAAGGCAGCAGCATCCGCAAAAAGATGGGGGTTATTAAAAATAATGAGCTGCACGGGTTGTTCATGTACTAGTCATGCACAGTAGGATAACGATATCATGAACACCTTTTTCACAGGCCTATTTTCAGTGTTTTGTTTCTAAAATGGCTTATTTGAGAAATTCCAGTCTTGATTTATACTATTAGAATTGTACAAACAGACTAAGCGGCTCGGAGTCAGCGCTGTACAAAGATCCTACTTGGGTTATTTGCTATTGTGTGACAGTGACAGTTACAGTGTTAAAATTCTCTTTGCCACTTCGTGTTCTACTCTGTCAGATGACATTTTATGAAGCCAGTTAATTGTCGAGTTCGACAAGAAAGAAGCACGGAACTTGACACATGTTTGTCTTGTGGTTATCGTTTAGATGTCTCCTTTCTTCTACTAAACTCACGAGTAATTTGTGCTTTTGCGTCCCCAATATTTTACCCCTGCAATCGTAGGGAAATGAACAATGTGCTCATCTGGATGGCTATAAATAACAGGGAGCTCACAACATGTGACTTTTCTCAGCTCAGCCCTTTGAGGTGTAAGGTGTTATAGCTATTAATCGTCTTACAACTTGAAACAGTGCACTGGGTAGCCACATTCTTAGATTTGTTTTTTTGTAAGCTACGAGAAAAGTCCACAAAAAGTCTTTTAACTGTGGAGAATGAGGCGTTTCATTTCAAGGTGAAGCGAGCTCAGTCGGTTACCACGGTCAACACGTCTTCTTTGCTGTTATCTTTCTGTGCGGAACGGCTGTTGAGATGAAAAGGAGGAAAAATGAGAAGTGAAATCATTCTAAGGTATATATCATTTTTGCTGCAGTTATGTGAGAAGACGCATTCCAGTCATTAAGTCTCAGTACAGTCTAATTCAAAGCTGAAATATCATTGACGACTTTTGAAAAGGTTTGCTTTATGAATCCGTCGGAGGTGTCAGGGAAAATAAGCACTGATGCATCTTTCGTATCAGAAAAGCATTTCATGTCTAGAGTGTGAATGAACTGGGAATAGATGTCACAACTCTCTTCAGATTAATTAATCAATAAATTACCATTTGCTTTGCGGTATTTCGTACAGGGTTTCCCACCTGTAGTGAGATGAAAATAAGGTCTGTGAGAATAAAGGGATTCCTGTTGTTCGAGCAGCTCAGCTCATAGCTCATATTCATTCCTCAGTCTGCTTTGAATTAGTCAAGATGAGATGAAATTGGTCTTTTCAACTCTATTATCTCATTCGACTTGGAGTGCACTTTGCAAACCGTCAGCACAGATTCAATGGATTAATTGTCCCTTCTGATGGAGCGAAAAAGTGTTTGGCGTGGGCCAGGACCTGGTTGTGGACACTGTCCTCTGTCCTCTGTCCTCTGTCCTCTGTCCTCGGCGCTGTAGATTATGTAAACGGACACCTGGAAGTCAATCTGGTGTGCCCTTCCTGCAAGTTGCTGCAATTGAAATCGCTCTGTACAAAAGTGCTTAGTTTTTTTTGGTAAGAACTAAAAGCCCAAAGGAGGCGGTGCGCAGCAGACGAGCTACTGCGAGCAACCTCGGTGCAAACGTGCTGATCAGACTTGAAGCGGGCTGGCTTCCATTCTGCACCGGCGCTCTAACTCAAAAGCTTTGCAGCGCATTTACACCAACAGAGAACATGGAGGAACACCGTTTTACTGTCACAAGCTCTTGAATTATAGACTGCTGGTGGCAGACGGGCACCTTGGCAGTTCTGCTACGGTTTAATGTCCCAGAGTTAAAAACTAAAAAAGTACTTCTGTCCCTGCCAACACACATTAGGCGTTTGGGTTTTCTATCTTACCAGCTAGTTAACTGCTGCCATCTGGCACCACAAGTGAAAATCTGTCGCTGATGAGCTTTCTGCAGTGGAAACCACATGGGCTTTGGTTCCCATGAAACTGGATCCTGTACTATCGACTAGAACTAATGAATATGTCATCAACCCCTGGAAATACTTTGTTTTCTGTTGCGCCAAAAAAAAGTCAATAGTTTGAGAATTTATGTCAGCGTGACATGGGCACCCTTCATGAGTCATTCCCCAATTCCTAGCCTGTTATCCGTCTTAGTTAATTTCATTTAGCTGATATCTTGTGTATGAATCAGCATACACAGCTGGCTAAATTGAGTCTCGAGGACCCCTTGCATCTTAATTCCCATGCCACGCGAGTACACTCTCATGGGTCCAAAAGGGACCAATAAAAATGTCCAGAACAAGAATCGTGGTTCTGCGTTTCTCTTGTGACCGGTGGCCTTGGAGAGCGGCTTCTTACTGGTGACATTCCAACACAGCAATAGCAGCGACAGTGTTGGCAACAAATCCAAGGACTATTAATGCTTTTGGTGTGCTCACAGAGATATAACGCTGAGGGCTGACATCCTCAAAACTCCAAGGCTTTTTTTCTTCTTCTTCTTTCTCCCAGCGTAGAAAATGTGGCGCCAGTGGATCTGAGATAGACGGTGCTATGCTTTTCATGTCATTCTGCGAGTTTGGTGGCTTCTATAGGCATGATAATTCCTCAGACAGTTAAGTCTAGTATAACCTTTAAATTCCAGTGAGAGCCGGAATGCTACCAACGAAAGTTTGAATGACTTGGTTGACACTTGACAACATGCTGCTCTCCACTGTTGTGTGGAATTATGTTTGGCATTTCAGAAAGCTTTGTTTATCTCCTGCTTCTGTGTATGTTCGTGCGTCTGCAGCCGTGTACACACATTTGCGAGGGTGTTTGCGCAAAAGGATGAGCCGTGTGTGCGTGTGCGTGTGCGTGCGCGTGCGCTAAGCATGAAAATGTCACACATCCAGCAGCAAGAATAAGAGAGAGGGAGAGAGAGGGGAGAGCGTGATGGGCAGGAAAGTGACGGGACATGTGGCAGGAGGGTAAATATAGATGGATAGAAGAGATGGGGGGGGCAAAAGGGCTATCAAGATGGAGAGAGTGTAACATAAAACGACAAGATGGTCCGTCCCAGTGCACCTGTGGCTGTCGTGTTTGTGTCCGCAATGCGTATCGCTGGTTAAATTTAGGACGCGTGTTGAAGATCAGTGTTCTTTTATACTTACAGAATGAACACATCAGGGTTCTTCGACTAATCTCGAGCTAACCGACCGACCCGGGGCAACGAATTACAGGAATTCAGTTTGTCCTCAACACCGAGATCACAACCAAACGGAATACATTCATATATATCTGCCTCCCTTAACGGCTAACCTCGTCATGCTATCAGTTAGCAACTGTAACTAGGTGTACAAAGTAAGAGCGATAGTTTGCATTGAAAGAGTGAAGGCTGCTCTTTTTTCACATATGCCGAGCAAGTTTTCGGTTTAGTTTTGTTGTTTGTTTGTCAGCAGGAATAGGAAAAAACTACAGGTCTGATTTTCACGAAAACTTGAAAGGGTGTCTCATGGATCCAAGGACCTATCGCATTTTGGAGCAGCGACGAATGACGGGGCGGAGACACACATTGTTTTTCACTTCTGGAAACGGCCTTGTTGGAGGTCTGACTGATTTCCGAGTGCCTTTCTGTTTTTTTTTTTTTTTTTTTTTTTTTTTTTTAATCATTTCCCCCAAAAAAAACAATAGCTCAAGTGTAAGAAATGGATCAAGTAAAGCTGCAACTGTTCGTAAAAAATGTGTCATCCCTGCAGCGCTCCATAGGGTTCTCATTTTAACATGAGTCAGCTGAAAGCATTAATTAGTCAGCCAAAGTCTGACATTAGAGAGCTGCCATTAACTTGATTAACTAGCTTATAAAATGACAGTTCAAGGTCAGCTACCAGTTCTTACTTGACCACACAAGGACTTTTTTGTCTCCGGTCTAAAATTCTACACACACTGAATTGTACGAGAGCTTCATGTCAATGCAAAGTAAGGGAGCATCTGTCCTGTGCAGATTGCTCATCACACAGGTTGATGGTTTGTCATGTGAAACCAACTAATGACTGAATAACTAATGAGCTCGGGAGCAGACACATACTCCCCTGCTGCACCCTGTGTGTGTGTGTGTGTGTGTGTGTGTGTGTGTGTGTGTGTGTGTGTGTGTGTGTGTGTGTGTGTGTGTGTGTGAGTGAGACAGAGAGGGATAGCTGATGCAAAGACAGAGAAAGAAATCCGAAATAGAGACATGGTGGCAGGTTAGATGTTTCTCCTCATGACGCTTCCAGACTCAATATTCTGTCCAGTTTGGTGGATACTTTAACAAACGGAGGTGTGTGTGTGTGTGTAGGTTTGGGAGGGTGTGTATGTGGGACTCTTCACAGTTTGTTTCTTCAGAAGTCATGTTTGAGTCACCGGGGGCTTTGCTTCAGGCAGTATGGTTTCATCAATGTTTATCTTGACACCTCATCTGTAAGAGTGGGGGAGTCTGATGTGACCTGAGGTTGTTGGACCCGTGTGTGTGTGTGTGTGTGTGTGTGTGATGATCGCCCTCTAGAGATGCTCTTTGAAGAACCTGTAATGTTTCGCTTCGTGATAGTCTGCCAGATCACAGGCTAGTTTCCATCGTAAGGTCACCACAAACGTAGCCTCCCGTTGCCTCTCTTCATTTCAATGATAGAGTAAAGTCTTTATTTATTTATTTATTTTTTTCACCAGGGTCTCTTTGGACCGGGTCGCAGTGGCTTTGACCAGAGATGAGTTCATTTAACAGGTGTTCTCCTTGCGTTGCCACAATGCCTTCTGCTAAATGGATCCTTATCGTTTACTCCCCTGTCCCCGTTTGCCTTTTTTTTATTTTACAATTCAAATCATGCTCGACAAATGTCTGAATTAGAATCACATGAATAACGGCTGGAATCCGTCATATAAGAAACACTGTTGCAATTTCTCGTAGAAAAAGGATCTGCGGGGGCGGTCGTTCATTATGGGGGAATAATGATAGAAATAAATCAACTCGCATATCTTTTCCGTGCGCCGACGTTCAGCGGACTCAGTTCCTGCCTTCATCTCGTGGCGGTTCAGATGGTGTAGCGTTGACTCGGCTGTATTTGGGACATCAGGACACCAGTTATCCATCCTCACTCTCTGTTCGCCCGCTTGTCTGAAGTGTGTCTGTGTGTTTGTTAACCTGTGTCAGGGTGTATTTGTGAACACGTCTGTCTGGCCGAGCTCTCCATTTCCCAGTGCCTGTACTGTCATGTCGGGCTCTTTTTTTCATACACTCCTTTCATTTCTGTATCTGCCTGCCAAGTAAACAACTCTGTTTTTTTTTTTTTCTTTCCTTCTGTCAAGCTCTCCTACTTTCTCACCCGTTTGACCTCTTGTCTCCTTTCATGAGCAACGTTGTCTCCTGGTTCTATCTCTTGTTTTCAGATCCCGGAGCCACTGCTTAACAGTTCACTGACATGTTGTTCTTTTTTTTTTTTTTTATGGTGTTCTTTTTTTTTTACGATCTCAATATTTCATATCTGCATTCAGTTTTTTTTTTTTTTAGAATCCCAAACATTTGCTCCTTTTGAAGCTGTTATTCATATTAATAAATTGTGATTGTCAAATCAACAACAGTTATTGTTTAGTCCACGCATTAAATAATGCTTCATTTGCATCCAAAAATAAAGCTCAAACGTAAATCACCAACAATTTTTTCTGGAGTACAAATAAATCAGCGGTTCGTACACATTTCATAAATCACAGCTTTTCTTATTTTTTTTTCTCTCATTTTCTTCCAATGACCGTGAGTGAAACGCAGAAAATGTTGGGTGAATTAGATCAATTTGGCAGAGTGGTAAACATCAAACAATAGCAATTAGTTTGAGCATGGCAAAAGGCCACTGCATTGCAAATGGCTTTTCAAGGTTTTTAAAAGCCACATCCACCATGCTGCCTCGCCTGAAGAATGGCTGTTATTACAGAGCACCCAATCATTTCAGACCCGACTACAGCCCGTACAATAGCAGCGCGAGGAAAAAGAATGTAGCCTTTTAAAGCATTGGTGAAAGGGTAGTTTATTTCTTCATTTACTTTATCCATCCGACTGGTAATCTAGCCAACCATCTTTTTTTCTTTTTTCTTTTTTCTTTATCTGTTCTCTCTGCTTTGCTTTCTTGCCTTATCACCAGTCCCATCCCTCTAGTCCCAGCAATATCAGCGTTAACCTCATTTCATTTATTTGCATCTTGGAAAGATCATTGAGGACAGGCCAAAAAAAAGAAAAAAGAAAGAAAGGCAAAGCAAAAGAGGTGGTAAAAACAAATAAAAGTCTAATACCCAAAACAAATAAATCATTTAAACATGGTGTATATTGATTAAACGATAAAATCAGCGTCAATAATTCCACAGGGGGCTGGTAACAGGATGAATCCTTCTTGCCTCTGATCTGGAGTTGGCCCTCATGTGAACATTTGCGTCATGTTTCAAGGCAGGAGAAGCCAGAGGCGCTGATCCCAGATCATTCACTCAGCATTTACAAAGAGGAGGGGGGAGAGAGAAGGGAAATCCATCTCATCTCTGACTTATCAGTGGGAGGAAAAAAGGGTTTAGACGCACTCTGACAGCACACACTCTTTTTGTCACATATGGGCACGCACACTCTCACTCAAAATGACACACTAATATGCTTCTTTTGGGGGGAGGTGGGAGGGCTGGGTTATCTGTCCATCTCTTCTACATTTCCCACCTCTAACAACCACTTGCTCGGCACTTAATCATAGGAACAGTCTTGTAATTATCGTTGTGCGCGTAAAGTGATTGCGCGTGCGTTTGTGTGCACGTGGAAGTCCAGGAAATGAAATAAAAGAATATCAAGAACATGCTGATCCAATTGGGCAGAGTGAATAAATAGGGGAAGTCGTGTCTATAGAGTGGAAAGAAAACTGAGAAGGACAAAGGAGAAAGTAGCTGTGGCGTAGATTGGGGAGAAAAATAGATAAAATAAAAGTTGACACTAATGGGGGAAAGAGGACGGGAAGAAAAACAGAGAAATGACAGGCGGACTTGTTTACCACTTGTTTAGTGGTGTGAGCAGAGAGGCAGGCTGACTCCCAAAAAGTCTGAGGAGACCAACAAAGTCCGACGTAAAATGCCTTAATTTACGGCCCTGAAGGCATTAAAATTTCAGAAGCACTCAGGAGAAGTCTCAGTTTTTCCTCCTGCGCTGACAGGTTTATGTACTGCATGACTGCTCAACACAGAATAGACGTGCTTTAGTACAATCTGTGGGAAAAGCCTCTTTCATTATCAATTGTAATAAGCAGTTTTCTGTCCTTTAAACAATAAATGACATGTTTGTTTTTGTTTGTTTTTTTTTCGCCGCCTATTTGCACCGTCACCGCTTTTGACAACTGTAAACACTTGGGAACAGGCAGAATGTCTCTTTTTGTGTGAGAAAGAAAGTGTGCTATTTGTTTGTCAGAACAGTAATCCAATGTTAAGCAAATGGGTGCATTAATATCACGAACCGCTGCTTTTGAAAGCGTCCACAGAGTTTAGGAGCATTATCAGGTTCCCCATTGGATTGCTTTAGACTGTACAGGTTGGTTAGCTTGGCGTGCAAACTTTCCCACCGATTCCCATTAGATCAAGATAAATGTGCTGATCTCTTCGTGAATTTCAGTGCAACCTTTTTAAATATTGCAATAATGCTGTGTTCTTAAAGGACTTTATAGTAAGGGTGAGTGTTATGACCTCAGGAAAAAAAGTCTTGAGCGGTGAAAACAAGACACAGAGTCATGAGACGATAAGACGGAAAAAAAAAAAGGCAAAGTTGTTAAGATGACAGCGGGCATTGAGCCTGTTAGTATACAGCCACTCAGCACCGAGCAATTCCCTTCAACACATAAACGGGATGCGCAAAACAATTACTCCGAAAACAGCTGTTTTATGGGGGAAAACAATGTCACACATGTGAGCACATTCACCTGAACGTGACTTACCGGCTGACTGAAAGTGCCACTCCAGCTTAAGAGTCTGCTATCATGTAGCAAACACGCACGCTCACTTAAGCAATGTGTCAACACAAGCAGTGTGTCTCGCACCCCCCCCTCGCGACTCACACCCCAAAAAATGACAGACACGCGACAGATGTGCTCATAACCAGAATCGGCATCTCACCACCGTTTACGCACATGTTCACACACAGCAAGTTCGAGCTGCTTGGTGTCAACTGGGACTTTGAAGCCATAATCAGGATTAAACGGCTGGAAATCTGCTGTGACGAAGCGAAAGGGGGGAGGGGGATGGGGGAGGGAGAGATGGGGATGCACAAGCAGGGAAGGCTGAGACGGAAGGAGGAGAGGGAGGAAGTAGGATTGGAGAAACGATGTATGTTGGATGATGCTGGAGAAGAAGAATTGAAGCAAAGTAAAGACAAATGCTCAGAGGAGGAGAGGAAGTCTCCACTCGAATGAGACCTGGTGAGAGTTTGCGAGATGTTAGTGTGAATCCGTTGCTTTCATCACCTCCTCTGATTCCAATCCTCTCAAGACAAACCAAACACTTACCAAGTGTTGTCACTTCCTGTCTGTTTTGGCACCTTCGTCAGCAGGAACGGTCCTCCTCTCCTCTTCTGGGTGCGGATAATGTTGTGGCGTTTTTTTTCTTCTTTTCTGCCACGTTTCCTCCGTCCTTGAATCAAGCGTGTCGTCAATTATTCAAGGACTCAAAAACTTTTTTTTCTAATATTTTCTTTTCAGGCTTGGGTTTTTAGACTTTCTGACAATCTCATTCTTTTTTTATTTTATCATTCTCACTTAGCAGCCAGACCAAAAAAATAAATAAATTCAAGTACATGGTATACTGCAGAATTGACACCACACCTGGCGCATGTGGATATGATATGCAGAAATATCACTGAAATGATGTCCTTTTTGTCAGTTGTTTGAGCGGGGGTTTCACCGTACTGAATGAAACATATAGACAACTTCAAAGCTGGCTAATCTCTAAAGTCTGCTGGAACAGCATAGCTGGAGTTCAGCCGCATGCACGTTTACAAAAAAAAAAGAAAACACAACACACTCATGCTGTCTGGACATCTGTGTGAATATTAATTTATAATCAGAGAGAGAGCTGGAGATGGAGGAGATGGGGCGGGTGAGGAGAAGGCGACGACCTTGCTGGTGTGAAATCAGATTAGTTGGGTGAGTGATGCACTTTCCAAACAGACGGGCTATCCGTCATGGCGTCTAAGGTTTGGGTCACCTGCAGTTCACTTCCCCTTAAACTCAGCGATATGCGATCACGGCGCGATGTGTGCTCAAAAAACTACTCCTGAATCTCTGTGTTTAGCTGCAGACGACGTCGGCGAAGGAATGAAAAATTAAGCCTGGCTTTCATCCCTTTTCTAATATCTCGCACCTTGAATGGCTGGGAAAGTAGTAGTCGAGGCTGAGTGAGAATGAGGTGTAGGCAGCGAAAGTATGCGAATGGGAACCAAAGAGAGCAACACGGGGTTGAGAGTAGGCGTCAGAGCATCCAACACACAGCCCATGTAGACACGAACCGCGGCGAACGTGTGGACAGAATGTGTCAGCCGTGTTGGTAATCCTCTCTGGCATGTTGCCTCCAAGCACACCATTAACATGTTCCAAAAAAAAATTGAGAGTTAATGACCAGGGCACTCTCAGGAAGCGACAGTGACCTCGGGGCACAGTCGGGAGAACGAGTTCCTCTGGAGAAGTACAGGCCGCGTTGTTAATTAAGTTCAGACCCACGCTGTTGCTTCCCGGCGAGTGCAACGTCTGCGGATCCCCGAGGGGGGGCCGCAAAAAAGCAGTCGATTACCTGTTTTTATGAAAGCACAGCAGGACATGTTTGTTCAAAAGTGGAATGAAAAAAAAAAATACCACGGTTAAATGTGCCTTTTGAGTCTGAGAAGCGGTGTTGTGCAACTTCCTATGCAGCCTGCGTAGTCATGAATATTGAGATTCAGCAGCGGCGGCGGGCATACAAATGCGGACGTACTTCTATACGCTCACTTTGCACACAGGAGTAGCGGGGTCCGGGGGGAGGAGGGGAGTTTTTAATTAAGGGTCGGTACACACGCTGATTAATTGATGTGTTCTAATACTCTCACACACACGCACGCACGCACGCACGCACGCACGCACGCACGCACGCACGCACGCACGCACACACACAGATTAATACAATTTGCCTACGGGACAATTAACACACAGTCAAGCACGCTCATTCTCATGTAATGGGTTAAACAACAAACAGCATTATGTAATGTTTTCTGCACCGTGTTGGAATACATAGTTCTTATTCATGTTCTTTCAGAAAATCCCCATCCCGGTTTCTTAGGTCACTCTGGTAGGTCGCGTTCATTGAAACTAAACAAACTTATCAGCCTTAATAATTAATTAAATTACTGTCTGAGCTTTGGGTGTTGGATGTTTATTCCCTTTGTGCTTTAATTACCCGCTTTTAGAGGAGGGGGGGGGGGGTTGTAACCCAACTTCCAGTGGCTTGCTAATCCCGTAGCCCACCGTGTGAACACAAGTCGAGCTGTGTCGTCGGTATGGAAGTTGGACTGTGGCGGCCAGTGCATCTGTCTCGCAGGCCTCCGTTCGTCCGTTTTTTTTGGAGTCTTAATTGAACGGGCGTGATGACGCGGCAAACTCGATTCCTCTCGACCGGCTGACCGCCTCATTATTCCAGTCACACATCGCAGAGGGAACAGAATGCTTTCCAAACAGTTCATCTCGAGGGAAGTGTTAAATGCAGTGGCGGTTTATTGTTGCGTGCAGTAAAATGGGACGACTACACCTGTGTGCGCATCTGTTTTTTTCCAGTGTTTTTAAAAAAAAAAAAACAATGCGTGGAAACCTTGGAGCCAAATCCTATCAGTCAGATCTGCCAATTTTGCTCATTAAAAGCAGTTATTCTATTTATTTATTTATTTTTTTAATGTGCCAGCAATACTGGAGCTGCAGTTTTTTTTAACAGAAAATGCCATCACACACCTCCTTATGAGGTTTGCTGGCTATTTGATAGCTGGGTTCGCTTTTTTTTTTTTTTTGTTTGTTGTCGCAACATCTGGCAACCCAGTAGCACTGACAGTTTTAATGTTTTATCTTTTTTATTTTTCTCCCAGAGCCTGAAGGTTGACCTGCTCACTGTGCTCTTCCTAATAAACATTCCAGCGCCTCGGTCTGGGAGCGTCTGTTGGCGCTCGTCAGACTAAGCGACGGGCTTTCAGCACAGTTCATCAATACATTCATGTGCCTCTCCGCACTCCTCCTCGTTCCTCCCGTTGTTTCTCCCCGACCACTCCTGACAGCGTTAAACGCCAAGCTCGGTTCCACAGTACAATTACCGCTCGGCGAATATACATGCACACATAAGCGTGTGTGAACACATGTACTACGGGGCGATCCAGCTGTACTAGTACAAGTGCTCATAAATAGGTTGGATGGGGAAAAGAGGACCGTGAAGTGGAGGTACACTTGATTGTAATTTTTGAGCCAAAGTAGAGCTGTGAAGCGAACCCACAATAGCTCTCCAATTTAGACATTTACAAAGACCTCGTTGAAGCCCTTCAGAGGCGGAAGGCCGGCAGAGGTGACATGTTTACAGCCGTGTTGGACAAAGCCTTTCAGAGTGGCATTTCATCTCAAAGTCTAGACCGTTAGATCGATATGGAGAGAGGGAAAGGAAGGAAAAAAAGCAAGAGTAAAAAGTCTTAAGCCCTGCTAGCGGCCCCTCGATGCTGCATTCTTCATTGAGCTTCCAGTCTGAAAGTGTTGGACGACACAAACAAAATGCTGATACATTTCCTGTTTTTAAACCAAATTCGTGCTGAGTATGCAAAGACCGACTTCACGATGTTGAGGCGGAACATGCTCAGCAGATGTCATGATGGTCTGTCAGCAAATCTCTCTGCAGTTCTTCCATTAGATGAGTTGAATTTCAACATTTCAAGTGGCTCATTTGGCCAGATTACAGGGTCACAAAAGTCCCTACTTTTTTTTCTTCATATCTACAGTAATGTATTCGACAGTACTGCTGTGTTTTTCTGTATCTGCTGTGCATGCGCTGTTTTGAGAGGCGGAAATGACTTCTGCTTCTCACGCAGCGGCCCCCTTGATCAAAGGATGTATTTGCTGAAAAGTTAGCTGCTTCCTGGGGGCCTCGGAGGAGTAATGCTATGCTAACGGGAATGTGACACTGTAGCACAGGGTTTGGCATGGGATTATTTACAATTATGAATGCCAGGGTTTTTTTACACAGTGGAAGCCCGTGGGGCACAATGAATCAGAGCAAAAAGTGGAATGACTGGTCAGAAAGGCCGAATCATTCCCCATCCTCAGTTATAAGCTGAAACCCCATTCCTTCAAGAATTACCTCAAATCACCTTCTCTACGCTGAATCATGTTCACCACGTCGTCCACCTCAGCTCACTCTAATTCGCTCTTAACTTTTTCAAATGTTCTCCCTTCTACCTCCATTTAAAAAAAAAAAAATATATATATATAAAATTAATACATATTAATATAGTTTTTCTATTAGTGTTGGTGAGCTAGGAACTGAAGCTTATTCTACCACTGCTTTCAGTTTAAGTGGCTCTGGATAAGAGCATCAAGTAAATGCCTAAAATAGGAAATGGAAACTGTTCCCAAAAATGGTCTGCGATATCTTTCTCTTTTTTCTTTCTTTCGCAGCTGTCACAAAGCTGTCTGTCAACGGACTTAAATCATCCTTACAGAGATAATTGGATAAGTACTTTGCTCTCCTGTCAGCGGGCTGAAAAAAAATAAAATGTAAATGGATTGATATGATCTCATTAAATCACAGCGAGACTGGTGGCAATGCTGGACTTCAAGTATCTGACTCAGCAACAATAGATCCAGACGTGTGGCCGTTTGGGACACAAATACACAGTGTGCCCGATATATCCGTCAGGAATCGACTGTTCTTCCTGAACAATCAAAGATTTCTTTGCCACACTCTTCGTAAATAAGGCTCATCTGTTGATTGGGTTTGCGTTGGGCTCGCCGCTATTTCAACAAATCAAACAATGCAATTGCATTCAGATCAACGGATAGAAACAATCCAAACAAGACAAAGACGACATCCAAAGAGGAATTGTTTCAGGTTTGAACCTGTTTACGTCTGGAAAGCCGGCTAATGGTTCGAGCTAATTGGACAGAATAATAAAAAAAAAAGCACAGAGGTTGAAGAACAGAATGGAGGATTAGGGTAAAATAAAGTGTTTAAAGATGGAATAAAAACAAAGGAAAGAGTGCCATTAGGAAGGTTGGCAAAATATTTAAAAGAACCGGAGGGATGAGGAGAAAGAGAGAAATGACTTTGGTAGAGTGCCTCCTGTTTTCGCCGCTTTAATGGCTGATTGAGAACAAAAGTCTCTCTTCTAATTCTAATGAGTTTAATTATGGCTTGCCCTTTGCCAGGTGTTTGGATCAGCTAATGTCTGTATTCATTAATTGTCGATTAAAACCGCATCAGGTGCCGGCTCCCAAACTCAGCCGGCTCTCAGTGCAAACATCTCAGAAAGGAGAATAAGTGTTTGTTGTGCTCAGACGTCTGATGACAGTCCACAGACGGAGAATAAGATAAGCGCGGGTGGTAAAGTTTTGATAGGAACTGAAGATGGATTTAGGATAAGACACTCTAAAGGCAAAGCGGGCATTTTTCTTATCTGTGCCTTTTTCTGTGACAGGATTGGCAGTTTTGCATTTCGTTCCGTAATGCGGCGGCGCCTGCTATTGAAGACAAGTGGCGCGGGGGGAGGGGGAGTGAAGGGAGAGGATGGAGAGGATGCATAAACAGTGCTCAGATCGATGGCAAAGCGAGGGCGTGTTGCTCAGAGGACCCAGGCTTTTTTATTCCCCGAGATTTAAGCAATATGTTGTGTGTGTGTCTCCACGGCTCGGTGTGCACGCGCGCGAGAGAGAGTGCATGCTTTTTCTTTTTTATTATTTGTCTCATTTTAAGTTGACAATGAATTTCAGCTTAATGCTCAGTGCTGCTGCAGAGGAAACAAATGCCTTCGACTCAGGAGAGCGAGGACAAGGGAGGAGAAGGGGGGCGGGGGGGAGAGGGTGGTAACTCTTCTATTCTCATTCGCTCTTCTCTCGTCTACTTGTCTGATTGTAATCCAATCCGCTCTGCTATCTTAGTCACTGATCAGTGTGTGACCACAAAATGAACTTAACTGTCATTTTTTTTTTTTTTTGTAAAGCAAATTCATATTTCCTGCGTAAATTACTTTATTTCTCCCACGTCAACCGTGCTACAATGTTTATTAATGTCGCGATAACATCCAGCTCATGTCAAAATTACTGCAACACTTTTCAACCCTCCCCCCACACACACACACACACACACACACAGACACAACAAATTCGATTCGAGGTTCACGTGTACCTTTCAAAGCCAGTGCTGAGTTTGACGTTCGGGCTTTTACCGTGAAGCCGTCCAGATGAAGGATAAAAGATAAAAGAGTACTTATCAGGTCACGTTCTTGCCTTCTTTCCAGCTCAAGCGTCCAGCTTTTCTTCATCCTTAAGTCCAGTTGCTGTGGCATTTGCTCTCAGATGCAAGTGGTTTTAAAAGGGATCGCTGCCATGAATAAGATTTGCTGTACTTTGTTCAGTTCCACGGGGAGGGGGGGGGGGGTCTAGCTATTTTATAGACACATTTTTTTATTAGTGCTAATGGTTCAATACGATGTTGTCTAGGGGTTGGTTATAGTAGCTTAATCTCTCTCTCGACAACATTTATTCAACAGTGTTACAACAACCAAATCCCAGACAATATTGACTCTTATATCTCAATATTGATATGAACGCCCAGCTCCACAGTTGGACCCATTCAATTGGCCGCCATGGCTTGGCACACTGACACATTGTCATGTGTCTAAAAGTCGGTGGCAAAGAGAATAAGGCGGAGACAGAAGCGTCAGTGTGGTCTGTTAAAGTTTTAGAGGAGGCAGGGCACTGCAGGTCCTCTGTACAAATGTTCTCTTTTTGTTCGTTCCTTCGGGGCTCTTTAAGGGGAAAATTATGTCCAGTCGGGACTTTTAAAAACTACAATGAGCATCCCAGTGTAGTGCCGGACTGTGTAATGAAATTGGTCAAGCGGCGATATTTGGGTGGTGTGCAGCACTAAGTTGCCAATACCGTTGAGGTTTTATTCTATTTAAAATACACTTGAACCATCACAATGGTGACTGTGTGCATGCAGATAAAGAGTTGCACAGTCATTCTGATGTTTTTCTTCTCTGCTCATTTTTATTGTCCTGTCATTCACTGGCTTTTTTTTATTTTTTTTATTTTATAGCAAAGTTCTCAAGGTATTTATTTTTGTTTTGTTCTTTTTAATTCTTTGCCTCTATCTTTTTTTTCTTTCTGTTCCTCAAACCCTGCATTATTCTATTTCGTGTGTGTGTGTGTGTGTGTGTGTGTGTGTGTGTGTGTGTGTGTGTGTGTGTGTGTGTGTGTGTGTGTGTGTGTGTGTGTGTGTGTGTGGCTGAGCTCGGCTAACCTTTCCCGCGTGCGACTGACGTGAGCTAACGCCGCTTGACGTGTGTGTGTAGTTACGTGTACATGCATACGTTTACACTTCTCTGAATGATTGCACAATGCTGCAGCACGTCCACTTCTGAGCCTTTGGGCGGCCATCTGTGTGGTCGGGAGTTTCAATTATATTCAATATAACTCAATGATGTGAGCGCTGAACTCCAGCAGGACCAAACCCCAGGTGCACAGAGGTGACGGGGTCAACGGCTTCGGGGGCGCACAGTAGCGCTTCCGAGGTCGCGAAGGTGGAGTGTGTGCGTGCTGGTGTGTCTGTGTGGGGACCTCGTTGCTTTCCTTTTTGTAGAATGAAACACCCTGCAGATGTTTGTTGACCGACAGTTCACTGAAGTTAGTTAATTATGGGATTACTAGCAGTAGACCAACAGGCGAATGACACGCTAGTGTTGAATCTCACTATTATACGTTCAGCCAAGCGCTCCTGCTTTAGTCACAAATGCAACTCTTGACTGGTGTGCGTGTAGGAGTTGCTGCATTTTTATATGACAATAGAAAGCGTTTTATACCTTTTTTCTATTTGTTGGCACAAACACTGCTGTGTTTAAGGGTTTGACTCTCCTCTAGAGGCACCCATTTGAAATCTTTGAGATGTTTTGGGTAAATATCCACCAACTGTCGTGTGCTGTACCTAAAAAAAAAAAAAAAATATATATATATATATAATCGCAAACAGCTGAAGTCTCTCTTCAAACTGTGACCATCTTTCAGCCGAGGTGACGCATTGTCTACCACGGATCAGAGCGTGCCATGACATCTGTTTTCAGTTCCAGAATAAATATTTCATAATTCCCATTGTGTACAAGCCGCGGCACACAAAAGGACGCTGATTAAACCTCACCTTTCATTGAACTCTGCATAGATTTTGGGCACTAATCAGTTCCTGCTCATGTGGGTGACTGACCTAAACTCTGGGTGTATGCAATTATGTTGTGAGCCTTTATCACACGCGAGCCACTGCATGAGGACCTTGTGATTCATTATTTCATCGCCCAGTGACTTTAGCTGAGTCATCACTGAAAAATTGTTGTCCGAGGCTGCTGCCGTTTTCTCTAAAAATCAAACCAGTCAGGGACCTGAAAATTGGTTTTGAATATCTTTGGTGTGCACTGACATCCTTAAATGCAATCTTTTTTGGAATAGGTAGGTCTTTCACGGGAGCAAATGGATACGTTTACTGATAGAACGCCGCGCTGTATGTTTTCGGGGTGCCGACGTGCAGCATCCCAACTATTTTTGTTTTCCCTCTCTGTGGCGCTATCATTGTAACCTTTTCTCATTTTCACAGAGATTTAAAGTTTGCGGCTCCAGAATTTTTTTTTTTTTGGAATGATAGCAAAAGACCTCATCATTTATTTTATTGAACTCTACAAGCTCCTAGTTGAGTCTTATTTTCCCTTACATAGCAAATGGTTTTCATTGCAGCAAGTGGTACTGAGCGTCTTTTGAAAAGAGTGCTATGATCAGTGCTGAGCAATGTGCCACGGTCTGACATCTCTGTGTGCAGTCAAACTCTGAATTTTTCATGGAAGTAAAAGTAATACATTTGCCTCGGCGCCGTTGTGCTGCCGCTGGAAAGCAACGGGACATTGTTAAAGCTTCACTGTTCCCCTCGTAGTCTCGATGCTGCGGATGTTTGGCAGCACTTTGATCTTAAGCAACCGCGAGCTAAGCTGCGGCTTAAGATGCAACGTATGACAATATGCGGCCCACATAGCTGCGCATATCGTATATACATCCCTCACCTCGAGAGACGTGAGTGACAGCCCATTGTGTCAGACAACAACTCTATTTTCTGGTTCCATTCGCTTTTCATGACACGTTTCTCCCCCTAAACATCTGCAAAGTTGCTGCTGCAGGAGAATGTCTACTTGCAGAGTTTGTTTTCCAGCAGTCTAACGTTATTAAATGAATCCATTACGCCTTCTGCTCGCAGATTCAAATGGAAATTGGGTTTTATATTAGATCTAATTGTTGCCAGCTGCCTAAACAAACATTCTTGACTGCCTCATTTTTTACATACCTTATGGGATCTCATCTCACATTTAGCGAGAAAAGTCATGTGCACGTCCACAAAACCCCATTGTGATAAACTGCTGGATACCAAAGCAAATAATAAAAATGGAAAAACTCAACCAACATTCTGAGTAACGACACAGGAATCGGAGCTCTCTTAAGTTTTATTTACCACGTTTCAACCCTACACAGGTTTTCCTCAGGCAAAGCAGCAATGCAGCTCAATATTTTGAATCATAAGCAATAGGGCCGGGGGCAAAGTTGTACTGTTAAGACCATAACTACCAACAGCTGGATCATATTTGATTTCAGCAATGAGTGTGACAATCATCCGTTCAATCGGGACAGAGCATTGAGCGAGTTGGTAAGACTCACTTTAGCGTCGGTGTCTGGGAGATTTACACACAACTCTCTCAGGTTTTCAGCGACTATAAGTGGTGTTGGTTCAGAGATGGGAGTGGATTTGTGGGGTTTTAGGCTCCCTAATTGAGCATCCACAAAAGGCAAATGTAAGCTGCTTGTATACAATTTAGTTTAATAACTAATTAAGTGAGCGTGTGTGTTTGTCGCAGTCGTTTAAGCAAACGAGGGATGAACACGAGAGATGCTCAGGATGCAAGGCAAGTGTTTGTGGACGTCTTTCTCTCGCATTGACGTGTGGCTTTCTCCTTCTTTTACTTTTCTTTGCTTCCTCTCTTCAGAGATGGCACCCCCATTGTATCCGTCGCTTATTCCTTGCCATCAGCTCTCACACACACATACCGAGATCTCCTCCAGTCGCCCTCTCGGAAAAAAAGGAACTGCAGAGTCGTCTCAAGATGAGAGGAGCTCCAAAAATCCCACTCCCTCCCCCTGATCGGGGGTCTGTAGGGAGCCCGCGGGGATGATGAGTCGATCGAGTAGGTGGTAGCATCGCCTCATGGAGGACAGAAGGAGGGAACGAGGAGTGAGAAATGATGAAAAGAGGGCAGGGAGGGGAAAAGTGAAGAAGATGGGCAGTGGGCGGCAATGGTGAGAGAGAGGGAGAGAGAGAGAGAGAGAGAGAGGGAGAGAGAGAGAGAGGCGCCGATCAGCAGGAGAGGCCCTGCGGTGCAGCAAGAATAAGGCAAAATCACATCTGGGACAAAATACGAGAAAAGCAGAGAAGCCGGGTCTAAAATAAGCGAGAGAGAGAAAAAATAGCGCATACTGGAAGATAATGGGGAGCACGGAAAGAAACACGAGCGATGGAGAGGTGGAGGAGTGAAAGCTTTCTGAGAGAAGCTGTCAGTGAAGTGACGTGCTCCCCCGGTTGCAACAGAAGACACAAGTTAAACGAGGGAAGTTTGGTGGAGGTGAAAGAGATCGAGGGAGTGAGAGGAAACCGCCGCAAACAATCACAGGGCCATGGCGAGCGGGCGGGGAGGGAGCTAAACGGGGAAAGGGACGGAAATTGGATAAACGGCGAGATGGAGAGAGGTTCGGAGTGGAGGCCGAGAGAGGTCAGCGCATCACAGAAGGAGGCTCCTGGCAAGAGAGCAAGTACCCCTGTGTGGTGTGGTGGACCTTCTGTGCACTCCATGTACGAAGTGGATCAGTCTTTCTCATTTTCACTTAACAGTGAGCAGAAAGAAAACGATCATTTAGTTTTGTATCGCACTTCACGGGAGTCTTAAATTGAATGTATGCAATGAGGCCCCAAACCTTTGAATCCGCCTACTTCCCCTCGAACAAATGCAATTCATATTCTCTCAATGGCGGACTCCTCAGCCCCCATCGAGTCCGTCCATTCAGCCGTGTGGAAAGCGGCTCACCTCATGCCGCTCGATTGGTAAAACATTTCCTGACACTGCCAATAGCTAGGTTAGAAGGGTGAGGTGACACTAATACTGCTGGAGGGCTTCTGCTCCTCCTGGGATACAAGAGACGGGCCCGCGTAGCGGTGCAGGGCGCGTCGGATAAAGGCGTCCAACAAAAGTCCCATCTTCTGTTCCCGAACCGTCCTGCTCCTTTTTTGAAACACTAGACAAAGAGAGAGAGCGCTAAAGAGAATAAGGAGGGAAGATAACCGTTGTCGCTCAATGTTCTCTCACTTGGCGGCTGAATGAGGAGGCAGAAGAGGGAGACGAAGGCAACAATAAAAAGTGCAGAGGTGAAGGAGAGAGCTGCTGAATGGAAGAGAGTGGGTCCTTCAGCATGAAGATGGTAGGCAAATCACCTCATTAGGTTTCTACGTGAGGGTTTTCTGAATTTTGTATAAAATCTGAAGCTTTGTAATCTAGTGTGAATGTACACTAATTCACGAAAAAAGCCCTCCCTCAGATTTCTGCCTCACACTTACCATCTCACATGCACGTAGTCAAACGATTGAGGGATATTGAGTGTCAAAACACTTCATTTCCTGCATTCTGAATAATTTGTATGCAACCAATTTATGGTGGAAACATCTTTATTTAGGTGAAGGAAAACACAAACTGCAGGTACAAGTTGACAGTTGGTGTTTAACAAAATATCAAAATATAATGCAGCGAGGCTCTCAAGCATTCTGTTTTTGCTTCAAATATTTATTCTCCGTTAGATCAACCTCTCTCATTTAATGGTCTCCCTGCTGAGTCAACACGCGCGTAGGCAATATTTGCTTTTACCTCCTCGTTTGTGTCTTTTGTTTGTCTTTAAATGTGCACATGGCACCGATTCACCTCGACGATACGCTCATGCATCTTCATACGTTCATAAACCTCTGGGCTTTCATAGCTCATATGTGTTTCAGAAAGATTTTCATTTTTTTTTACTTGTGTTCCAAAACTTACTGCTCATTCCAAGCATTTTGTTCGAGGACTAAGTCTTTAATATTTTGAGGAAAAAAAGTTGTAACATTTTCCAAAAAGTCCCAAGCACCTTTTCAATCGCGGTACCCTCAAATCTGATGAAATGATCAACATCTGAAATCCAAGATATCGTCAAATGGCAATAGAGAATGGCACAACAGAGCGTCAAAAGTTTTCAATATCTTCTAACACTGCATATTTCATAAGTTCCCCCAAATATTGGTACGGACAATTCCGCCCTCCCAAAATATTGGTAGGTCCATATGCAAACCTGCGCCCTTGATTGCAGACAGACTCTGGGGAGTCGGGGTAAAACAGTTTTTTATAGGCACCTATTGAGTGACATAAATGAAAGGGGAACTAAGGTAGAGGCACATAGTGTGGAGGAGAAGGAGATCATATGCAAAAGAATGAAATGGAAAAGGACAAGGTCAGAGGGACAAAGATGAAATGCCAAAATATATTTGGGTGAAACCACGAAAGTGGAGAGAGGAATTTTAATATTAAAGCGTATGAGTGGGTAGGTGGGGCAGAGTGAAGACAGTGAAGACATTACATTTTAGAGAAAAAGGAAAAGAATCAAGGAGAAAGAGAAGGTTGATATTCCTCAAGTGGAGGAGGATACAGAGAGAGACAACCAATATTTTCTTCCAGTCATGAGAGCAGAATGAAATGAGTGAAAGATGAAACAATGAGAGATGCACGCACAGGCTCGGGTCAAGGAGAGGTGGAGATTAGGAGCGAATGCAGTTAACAATGGGTCGAACGAGGAGTCAGTGGAGGTGAAGGGGACAGCCAATTAGACTGTGAATGGAGGAAACAGGGCGGGAAATGATGCATTAAGGAGAGTCCGTTTGAGCATTGTTTCTCCTCCTTCATCTTCCCTCTTTGTCAGCTTTAGTTTTCTTCAATTTCTTTTTCACATCTGTTCCTTTTTCTTTTTTTTTCTTCTTTTTTAATTTTTTTATAAAGGTGCTCTGTGTAGCATGTCATTATCAAATTAACTCCGCTAACCCGGCGTAATTAAACACACCGAGACCGATTGTGTCTGTGGTATTGGCTGTTGCTAGTCTTTAAATTCAGCACATTTACAATAAGCCCGAAACTTGAGGGTCTCAATTTTGCGCAAATTGAACGCAGGCTTCCTTGTTCCTGTCAGCAGTTCTGGGAACCCCCCCCCCCCCCAAAAAAAGATAAGAAGCTGGTTATCATGTATTGAGATGAGGCAAATGATAATTTCCCTCTCTTCTGCTGCCGTTGTACCCCAGTTCTCTCCCTCTCTTCCTTGCATCGACCTTTCACTCTGCATCGTCTCCCATCTCTCCTCCTCCTCCTCCTCCTCCTCCTCCTCGCTCTTCTATATCCAATCAATCTTTTTATCTGCTGTCTCTCTACTTCTATCTGCTCATCTTTCAATCCTCCTTCCCCCGACTCGCTTTCTCTCTCACATCGTCTCCATGCTATGCTGAGTCGTCGAGTTGAAGAGTTACTGCCAGCATATGCTATGAAGCGCTGTTGTTGAGGGAGAGAGACAGCTTCTGTATGTCTTCTTAAATGAAAAATGCTTTTGAATTAGCACGTCAAATGTGATGGTAAGGCATTAGATCAGATGCTCCATACGTATTAATATTAGTCATCATTAGCTCTCCAGACAATCTGTAGTCATCCTTCAAGCCTCATGTCACCTGAGTCTGGTTAACCCTAATTGCAAACAGGAAAAAAAATCAAATGAAAAAGATTAAATCCATGACAGAAACAGTGATTAGTGTATTTAATTTGAAGTATCCTGTCAAAATGGCACCATTACCATCAGAATATCCAACAATAGAGCTGCGTGATGGTTCATTAGCTCATACAGGGGGAAACAGAGCTGTCGACTCCGACTAGAACAGTGTCGTCGGAAATGGTGAAATTGTGTTTCATCACGCAGGTGGAATCTCAAAAATGTAATCTCTGGAAAACAGGAACATGGCAGAGAACCTCTGCAGTGAATTCAAAGTGACAGCGGCGCAGCTGTAATGTACTCGTAGCCAGACGACATGCACATATGGTGAAAGAAGCGTCTTGTGTTATCCGGAGTCTGTTGTCGTACAGAAGGTCAGATGTGAAATAGCTTCATTACGTTTCACTGCGGGGAAGGAAAATATGTTTTTCAGCCTCTCGGATTGAAGCAGTTCTTAAGTTTTGTATCTCATTTGTTGCCGTTGATTTGACGATGGCCACCTAGCTTTGTCCCACCGCTTCATATTCACCAAATCTTGCTGACAATTTTGGTTGAAGCGGCCATTCAGATGTGAAGCAGCGTGTGACTCCCACTGCCACTCCATCTTTGGAGGGGTTGTAATCACTCAAATGCTAATCGCTAACTCTTAGCGTCACATTTCTAGTCGGTGGCGTTTGTATTTGAGGTAGTTGATGCAAGCGAGTTAACAACAGATCTGTCTAGGTATTGTCAAAGATGTCTACGCGATTATCATGGCCAAAATGATTCATGATAATATTGTGTATATAAATATATATATATATATATATTATATAACAATTTGAATAATAATAGTAATAATAATGCAATCTGCCAAATTCATCTTTGTTTATTTTTCATTTTGTCTCTTTTTTTGGCAAATAAATTACAGTCAAAATATAATGTAGGGAGAGAGAGAGCGAGAGAGAGCGAGAGAGAGAGAGACTGTTACCATGACGGTTCAAAAGTGTGATTTCAGAGTCTCTGGACTATTGTCATATTAACATGAGTGTATTATTAACATGATATCAACGTTACATTTTTTTAAATATTACAGTGAATGTAAATTTGTCGTGACACCCACACCAAGTCGATATGATGTTTAAGTCACTATGGGGCTGGGCCATAATTCAATGTGAGCATTTATTGTCTTTCAATAGAATCATTTAGTGATGAAATCAAAGCTGCAAAGATGAATCAAGTAGATGTCAACCATTAAATTAATCGCCAACTATTTTGGAAATTGATTACTCAGTTTGAATACTTATTCAAGAGAAATAGGTCTATATTCTCTAATTCCAGCATCTTAAATATGAATATGTTCTGGTCTCTTTACTCTTTTGTGACAGTACACATCTGGGGCTTTGGGAATCACTGATCAACATTTTTTTCCCCTTTACATTTTTTCACAACATCCCATGCAGTGATAAATATCGTTATCGAGATATGAAATAACCGATATCATCAAAGATGATTTTATCCATATGGCCCAGCCCTCCTTTACCACGATTTAAGTTAACAACATACAAGTATTAATCACCTCAATATTCAACTGAAAGCTACATTTATTCTTGTGGGACGTCAGAGCATTAAACACGAGAGCTTAAATATCCTCTTCTTTATTCCACCATATACACGTTAATTCATACAAATCTGGTTTTTGGTGTCAGATTATTCCTTTTTTACAGCAGTACTCCCCTCTCCCCTCAGCGAAATGTTGTCCCTGTAAGTTACCACGTCTTCACTTATTAAATCAGTGTGCTCCTCGGCCGAGTTCTAAAAGCTTGAGTCATGTTTCAAAGGAACTCTGGGATCTATTCAGCTGTTTTTTTCCTATTTTTCATCTAGTGTGCCGCTTCATCAGATGAGTTCCACTAATATTTTCCCACCGTATTTGCGACACCGCTGCATAGTTGCCATGGAAATGTCAGTGGCTCGTGATCGCAACTAGACTCTAGACTAGGTTTCTATCAGCGCGGTGCGGAACTGGTCCAACTGGTTTCTAGCGCGAGCCGGGGTTGAGTCTCGAGGCACACTGAGTCAGCACTTACTCAGCATGACTGCGGGGAAATGCATCATACCTTGATCATAACTGCAAATGTCAGAGCAAGTTTGACTACAGGCAGCCATGGCCTTTCAGGACACACACACACACACACACACACACACACACTCATATGCGCATGTTGATGTATGCCTGTGTTCAAAGGTGAGTTGGTGTGTGTCTGTTACTCAGCACTTTTTTTTTCTTTTTTTTTTTTAATTAGTCAAATTGGGCCAGGGTTTTGCCTTGGGCGGAGAGAGCAGAGGGAGGGGTGTTGCTGCACTGTGTTGTTCTTGCCTGTCACACACACACACACACACACACACACACACACACACAACACACAACATACACACACACACACACACACACACACACACACACACACACACACACACACACACACACACACACACACACACCGACTCTCATTTTCAGAGGTGACTGTAGCACAGACTCAGCCCCTGCTTTTAATGTGGCCACTTATGAGCTTCAAATCAAATTGTCCTCTAACCTGATGTCCTGGGACACACACTCTCCCCCCCCATCCCCACTTCTCTGTTCTTTATTTCCTCTGGTGTACCCTGTTGATGGCCCTCGAATTAGGACACCATCTACCACTCAGGTGACCACGTCCGCTGTCTGAAGCTCAAGAGAGCACGTTAACCCTTTTTGCACATCCAACACCACAGACCCACCAGCCCCCTCCCCCCCCGTCTCATTTGATCCTCTCGTGGTTAGCGGATCTGCTATCTTCCTGGTAATAAATTGTGGCAAAGTACTTACGTGACAGAAATAACACCGGCTCACACACACAGAGCGAGCGCATTCAGCCGCAAAAGCACACACACACACACACACACACACACACACACACACACACACACACGCACACACACACAGAAAGCGAAACACAATGACCTTCCTTCACTTCTCTTCCTCTCTCCCTCCCTCATCATCGTCTGTTTGTCCATCTCTCGTCAGCATTCTCACGTCCCCCCCTCCCTCTCTCTCTCTCTCTCCACAGATGTGAGGCTTTATTTTCCATAAGCGCTACTTTTTTTGATATTTAAATGAAATGACTCTCTGTAACGCTGACACTGCTGATCCCACTGAGAATGAGCAGCAGCTCTGCAGCACTTCTTCAGCCACTTTCGGCTCACTGTTTGTGCTCCCTGCCTCCGGGACACCTTTCCCACTGGAATGGGAACCAGAATCAAAACACTGATCACATTTCCTATCTGGTTATGGAAAAGGAATCCCCCAGTAAGCGGTTTATGACGTGGCTGCGCTGCCACGTTTCCCCTGTTGCCACCGCAACCTGGATAAAGAAAATGAATAAATGGCATGGATGTTTAGTTTTTTTGTCTGCTAGTTCATGTTTTCTAATTTACTGTCTCTCCTTCTGCTCTATGTTTTTTAGAAGTGTAATTAGCTCTGTTCAGTTGCAGATTGCCGCAAAATTAGAGTTTAACTCTGCTGCAGAGAGCAGCGAAAGGCTCTTGCAATGTTTTTGCATTAGAAACCAGCAGATATGGTCGGTAATGACAAAGCGTCACGATCACGATCCATTAGTCTGACAGCTTTTAGTTCCCAGTTTGTTGTCACTTCAGCTCTCTTTCCTATTCTGTGTGTCATATCAAATCTGTTCTGTTTTTAGTCTTTTGTTTACTCACGCCTTTTTGTCTTTCTAAACGCGTTTCCATCTGTTCCCCGGAACTATTGATCGCCCCCTTTTCCTCAGTTTGCTTCTCCTATATCCTCTAGTTTTTTTTTCTCAAGCCATCCTTTCTCTCTTGTGCTGTTTTTAATTACCTCAAGGAGGTTGACTTCACCCTTACCTTCTAATCAACTCCACTGACTGACAAGTAAACAACTTCATTTCCGCTCGCACGGAAGCTTCTTTGACTCACACGTTTGCCTTGAGCTCAAAACATTTTAATCACGACTGAGTCATCTTCACATTTCTCTCCAGATGCAAACCAAACCAGGGAGCTAGCTTTTTGTTGTTGTTGTTGTTGTTGTTGTTCATCTATATCCAAGTAAACCAGTAGATTACTGATTTAAATAGCACTTAACTGTCTTAAAATCTGGTTGAGGCACTTGCTGATGAACTAAACTGCACTGACTCAGACAAATAATGTGATACTGATGATTCTCTTCACACACACACACACACACACACACACACACACACACATACACACACAGTCTGCGTGTGGGCCAGCTCTGTTCCATACATGTCATTTTTATTATTTATATCAAGTCCAGAGAACAATATTGACTTTGGCAAAATGAAATAAAAACAGAAAGGAAACAACAGTAATGGTTAAAAGTCATTATTATTATTAACTATGTAGTTGGCTCTGTTTTGTGTGTGTGTGTGTGTGTGTGTGTGTGCGTGTGTGTGTGTGTGTGTGTGTGTGTGTGCGTGTGTGCGTATGTGTCTTTTTGCGTGTTTGTGCTTGCCAGTTTGTGCTGTGTGTGCTTCTTCAATAGATCTTTTTCAGTCTTGTTATAATCAACATATATATATTTTTTTGTTCTAATCTGGAAGATTTTTTGTCTAAAACAAAAAAATCACACATTTTATTGTTTTGGATCCTAACAATCATTCCCCAGAAAACTTTTGAAAAACAGAAACACATGGTGCGACAAGTAACATCGTTTTATATATATACTATATATATATGTACTTTCGAGTTTTCTCTTTTTGTATATTCTCTCTGATAGACATTTTTAGGAGTCTCTGTGGTCCGTGCCAGTCAGCCGTCCCATAATGAGATTTACAAAGTCTTGAAGAAGAGTTTATATCATGAGTGGCTTCCATGGTGCTTCTGTCATTTTTTATATATTTTTTTTATCTGCTTCCTTTCTGAAAACATTCACTGTTTGGATCTAAAGTGAATCCATGTGGCACAATGGAGTCTGAAGTCACAAAAAATGAGTTTAAACCCTCCCACCCCCCCTCAACGTTTGCCGCTTTCTGACCATGCTACATTGCTGGAAATAGTGATTTATTCCGGTTTTGGTGAAAACGTCTTCAAACATTTTGCTCTTCCCGCACTTTGGGTGAGAGATTTTTTTTATTTATTTTTTTTACATTTATTCCGTTCACAGCATTACCAGAAAGCGCTAAACATTTTTCAAACACAAATGGAGTCTGGTTGACTGGATTCCCCCCTCACAAACATTCATATACATGTGTGCACACTAACACACACAGGCACACGTACACACATCCTGTCCCTGATCCGTCAATGCATGCATACTTATGCACCCATTAGCATTGTTCATTTGTTTGGTCCATTATTATCCGACATCCAATACGATCTTGTCTCTCACAAATGCACACGAGCAGATGTTCCATCACGCACCCCTGTCTCCTCCACTTTGTAATCCATATCGACTCCATTGTAATCCCAATGTCTTTCTTTTAATAATGTCTGTGCTGCACACGCTTTTTCCAGCCAGTATCGATTGATCATGTCCAATGCACCCCGGCTCTGTATTTATGCTCCCATAATCCGCAGGCACGGCGAGCCAAAAATCATTGCCCAGCCACAGAGGACACATAAAAGTCACAATCATTGTGTTTTGGAAAAGAGTTTCAAAATGGCCGTCAGTGTTGGAATCAAAAAAACAACATGACAAAGCAGGGCGATGTTGTCCAAATCGCTTTTTCTGTTGTTGTTGTTGTTTTTTGTCAGAGAGGAGCATTTCTTTCCCTTATGACCAGTTGTGTTGTTGTTTTTGATCCAGTGTAAACCCTTGTGGTGTTGAGGGGGCTGAAGCCCTGGAGAGTTGGTGTTAGCAAGAGTATGTTTCTATCAGTGTATAGGCTTTACTGAGCTCCACGCTGAGCTCACGCCATCTCTGTCGCTGCCATATAACCTTTGTTCTGTTGCTCTATTGATGCATTCCTCTGTTTGATTATGCCTCTCCCTCTGACTATATATACCATTCACATTGTCTGTTCTTACATCTGTCACTCTCTTTGTCTAGATTTCTCTGAGTTTTGTTTTTGTGTTCCCACTTTCTTTTTCTATCTTGTATCACTTCATTTTTAATGATACAGCTTGAGCTCAGCCTTTAGTATTGAAAGACCATTTTAAGACGCTCATCCGTTCTGTTTCTCCCACTCTTCCGTTTTCTTTTTTTCTTTTTTTCTCGTCACATCTCTCTCCCCACTTATTTTTCCCACCCATCAATCTTCAGATCAGCTCAAAATAGCCTCTTAAAAAGTCTTCACCTGAACTCCCGGTACACTCCCCCCTCTCCTTTTTAACTTCTCCCATGGCAAATCAAGCGGCTGCACAAGTGAGACTTAATTTGACTCGTCTCCCTTCATCTAAACTCGCAACCTTCCCCTCCTTATCTGCAATCACTTCATCTTACCTGTCCTGCTCCCTCAATTTCTCCCATGATTCCTCCTCTTTGCCCCCCTCGAATCAAGATCCCATTCAGAGTGTCTCACAGACCCTTTATCCCTCTTAACTTATTATTTTCTTTTATTATGACATTCCACAACCACCTACACGACACTTTCCTCCAGTTCCTCAGCACTCCTCCCGTCCTTTCCCGTTTGCCTCCCCCTGTCTTTGACAATGCTTGCTTTCCCAGTATTGATCCCGGTGTTAGAGTTGGAGTTGGTGGTGTTATAGGCGTGGATGTATCCCCGTTGGAACTCGCAGCGTGCCCCAAAGACCCCGGCGCTTTCCTCATCGCTGGCCGTCGAGGACGTCGTGCTTGTCGTCGAGGCGCAATGCACCAGCATTCCGTGGAGAGACTGGCTCCGCCTCGTCCAGATCACGCTCAGCCGCTTGGCATAATTGACGGCACCGTAGCGCTTGGCAACAGTCGTGGCTGCATCGGTCGCTAGGGCGACAGAGGAGCCCATATCCAGCGAGTGCCTCCGCTTGCTAACGGTCCCGCTAGTGGGGCTTGGAGGGGATAGAGGTCTCTGATAAGCCTGCGAGGAGTTCCATTTGTCCCTGCCTCGCGGAGTGATTCTCCAGTCCAGCAGCTCTGGGTCACCCAGGGGTGCTGCCAGAGAGAAACTGGCGCGGTTGGTCAGTTCCCGCTCCAGACGGGGTCTCGGGCGGTCCCTGGAGTGTGACTGACGGGGTAGGGTGGATGAAGGGGTGTAGTAGAGAGGAGTTCTGTCACTTTCAGGGGTGTATGGCAACGTCTTCTCCAACTTTCTTTGCCTCACCACTAATGCCATCTCACATCCTGCCCCTGTTGTTGTGGAAACAACCCCCCCAGCTGAAAGAAACTGCTCCAGGTTGACTTTAGGCTTGGGCCTGGGTTTTGGAGGGAGTTTCGGAGGCAAAGAGGAAGCAGGATCAGCTTCATCCTTCTCCTTCTCCTTGTCCTTGTCTTTGTCCATTTCCTTCTCCTTCTCCCCTCCTCTCTTGGATGGCAGGCCATTGGGCAGGACCACCATCATCATGTCCCCAGCACCATTTGATTGGTAGCACCCGCTGCTGTTTCCCCCTTTGTCCCCGCCCCCTCCACCTCCACTCTGACAGCAGGCCCCGCCTCCCGCCTCAGTGTTGCCATTGTGACATATCATGTGGTCGCCATGATTGCAAACACGGTGGCGAACCATGAGCGCCACGGTGAACACGAGTAGGGTGACGACCACGACACCGCCAACCAATATGGTGAGTGTCCCGCCCAGGAAATGGGCTTGGAGAGAGCGGCAAGCTGGGTAAAAATCCTTGGTGGAGAACGTGGCGCAGCCCAGGACTTTTGTCGCCGCCAGCGATGTAACGGTGTCATCAAAAATGGCCAGCACACACAGGTTATAGTCCACGCCGGCAACCAAGTTCTTCAACAGGAAGCGGTCACTGGTCGATGGTAGAATTCTAAAGAGAGATAAGACAGAAAAGTAGAGGTCAGTTAAATGAACACGGCCTACTGTCCGTAGGATGGGTAGCGAAATGTAAAGTATCTGGAGTAACTCGAAGCCTAGCCTGAATAACTAAGGAGGAAGGGTCAATTATTGGAAAAGAGGCAGAGGAAAGGAGGGGTGAAAAGATGGCTAGAAACGGAGCAGGAGAGGATACTGCAGGAAGGGGGCCGAGAGGGAAAATGAGGCTATTGATGGAGAGCGCGCCCAGGGAACATGAAAAGAGAACTCTGTCTTCTCATTCCGAGTGCTGGGGCGTGTGTGTGTGTGTGCGTGCGTGTGGATACTTGAATCCCTGCAAACGTCGAAGCAAACGTCGAGCCATTTTGTGGGACCTTACGTTTGGGGGAAAGACATTTTTATTTTTTAAAAAGAGACCATTTTAGGTTTTAACGGTCAGGGCTAAGATTACACTGATGCTGGGACATTTTGTTGGTTTTGATCAGAGAGATGAATGTGTCGATGCGTATTGTCCACACAAGTGAGGGTGCGATTTGTTGTATTGTGACCGCAAATGTGTTCCCGCGTGTCGCCCGCAACGAGCGAGCGCTCGCGTGGGATAATAAAGAGAGGAGTGCTTTGAATGTGTTCTTATTTGAAGTGTTCGAGCTGCGGTTCCAGCTAACCAACAGGGGAGAGGTGAACAATGGAGAGAGAGAGAGAGAGAGGGAGGAGGGGAAAAAACAGTGGCGTGAAGGTGGTGATGGAAACGTAACTTGTATGTGCTCGCCTGTGTGTGTGTGCGTGTGTTCAAGTTTGTATTTAGGACACGCCGGACCAAAAATCTGTGTGTGTTTTCATGTCAGTGGGTTTGTGTACGTGACATGCGAGGGTGAAGTGTGTGTGGGAGACTGTAGCACAACTCAAGTGTCTTTAAGTGATGGGTATGACTTTGCCCTCTGCCGTCCAATCCTCTTGTGTGGGCAAGTGTGTGTTTGTGCATTTTTTGTGTCGCCAGCATGAATATTTTGTCAGTGATTTTCTTTTTTGTTGTTGTTGTTGTTCTCTCCGTTTTCTCCTCTCCCTCTTCTCGCTACATCAAAGGGCTTATTTGTATCGTCTGTTCCTAACCGTTCCAGCTCCCTTCAGTCTTGAGCTACATCCTATAAATGCCATCTAGCGTGACTCAGACACCAGGGGAGCCACTACAGAAGGTCCCTAACCTTAATCTGTTTAAAATGTGCTTAAAATAAAGAGACCAAGGACAGCAACAACTCAGCCTACTTGTGGTTTCGACTTCTTTCGCTTTGAACTGGGTGTAATTTAGCGGCCGTCTCTTCAGCAAGTAATGCTGAAGAAATAATGGGATGAGGTGTCTTTTAATAATGCAAAATTATCTGGGAAACAAAGGAGGCGGCGTACTCGAGGGCAACACCATGGATTTTGGTTACTGTACAGCCAAGTAGGAATATTGATCGCTGATTTTCACGGCCTTCTCAGGGCTTAAACGTGAAAAAAATTGAAATTTTCTGAACAAATGCCCAGAATTTCAACTGTAGCACAGGTATGATTTAGGATTAAACGGGATTTGTCTTGCAAAAACCAGCGTGTTGGAGACTCAGTTATGCTGCCTTAGCGAAAACTCCTGGAATGATTTGAATAGCGAGCACTGGCACAGAAATATCTCCAAACTCCTAATTTTCAGCAGAAGCTCAGTATGATTTGATAAGGAATTACTGTGCACTGTCGAACACGCCAAGTACCAATATAATCTGAGCGGACACATGGGGTGTTCTCATTAATATCAGCCTCATTCAGTGGTCATTAGGTGATCATAGAGTGCTTCCTAACAATGTCACAAATTGGCGATTCAAACCATGGCCATGGCAAAGGCTCCTGCAATATCCACACATTAAAACACTGTTTTCATGAGGCGACCGCTTCCCTGGATTAACTTCAGAGACATTTAGTCTGCTCTTTGTTTTCGAAGAGCAAACACCGATATTAAAAATGTCTCGTTGGATCAAAGCAAACTCCAAACTAGAGTACAAAATGGAACAATAAAACTACTGGGAATGCTGCTATCCCTTTTTACCATATTTAAATATAGTAGAAGAAGTCTCCTTCAATTAATGTCTTCATTCAAAAAAAAAAATTTCTCCAAGAAGTCACGCAGCCTTGTGAAATGATGGACACTGACTGTTTTTCAAGGCCCGAAACTTCAGAGCAATAACTGAAAATTGGGAAAGAAAGTAGCAAAAAATGGGCTTTTTTATAACTAAATCTCTCAGGAATGAAAAATAAAAAACCCAAATGAAAGCCTGTCTTGGGCAATCATTCACACGGGGAGATATTGAATTGCCCCCGTAAAGTCCCCCAGTACGAATACAGTTGGTCCTCAATCAGATTTCCCGTATGAAATATGCAAGAAGCAGCACTTCCAACTCTGCCTCTGAATAAAAGGCCCTGGTCGTATTATAGGCTTATAAAAAGGGCCCGGTGTCAGTTCATCCAGAGCCTTTATGGGTCTGTGTATAATTGAT
Organism: Ophiodon elongatus; assembly: GCA_016806645.1. Classification (NCBI taxonomy): domain Eukaryota; kingdom Metazoa; phylum Chordata; class Actinopteri; order Perciformes; family Hexagrammidae; genus Ophiodon; species Ophiodon elongatus. The sequence continues at coordinate 57,431 of JACSYO010001725.1, forward strand.
AGAACTCGCCAGGTGGACTCGGCCATCACTGTGGGGAGTTGTGCGCTCGGGTGACGGGCCGGTTGCCGTGACAAAGGTTGCATTACAATGGGTTCTGAATCACTGTCGTGTTGACGTGCGCCGTTTTCTCATGTCTTTTTCCCTTTCTTTTCACCTCTTTACCCATGACGCCCAGTGTCTCAGTTTGATTAATAGCACCGATATACTGTTGCATGCTTTATTGGATTCAGTGCTGAAAAAGAAACTGTATTGCCAAAGCCTTATGCAAGCAATATTCACGCTGATTCCCTTTCGACTTCCTGATATATGGTCGCATTATGAATTGTACTGCACCAAATGAATTGCCGTGTATATGTGGATTCAAACAACTGAATGCACTTTGCGGTCTATTCTAGGCCGGGCAATGTGGAGAAAATCAAATATCAATTTATTTTTCACCAAATACCTCAATGTCGATACTGTTGGGTTGACCAACACAGCACTTATTTTTGGATAGAAAATCTTCAGTAATGTGTATATATAATGAGTAAGTGGGTCAAGGCAAATACGAACAGCCTTGTAAACTCAAAATATGACATTGCTTTACTGTAGTGCAGCTTTTAAAACCAGGAAAAAACAACACTTATGTCATATTACGATATCCAAAGACGATATCTAGTCTCGTATCACAATATCAATATAATATCGATGTATATTGCCCAGCCCTAGTCTATACTACTGTACGTATGATAAACTTGTGTACGTCATCAAGCTGTTCAATTGGTTCTCCATTGTGTGACCATGACACACACATACATACACACGCACACACCTTGTGGGAAGCCTTGAGTAATTTTTCTAATCCTGCCATTAAAACCCCTTCCTTCATTCACTGTATCCTCTATCCTTCCCTCTATCCGTCTTTTCAGCACCTCTTCGATCCTCCCTGCGTCGATCTATCCTCCTTATTCTTTCTCCATCCATCTTTTATGAACAGATTTCCCCATTTTCGCTGATCAGTCCCTCACTCTTATCTCTCCATATCCTCTGCCCTTTTCTTTGCTTTGTAATCGCCCATCCTGTCTTTCCTTTCCCTCCACCCTAAATCTGCAGTCAGTGCACTCCTTTCTTCGTTCCATTTCCGAGCTCTTTCATGGCACCTTACATTTTTAGTTGTGTTCGCTCTCTCTCTCTCTCTCTCTCTCTCCTTTTACCTCCGCTGTAGTTCTGCAGCCAATCAGCTCTGCTCGCTGCAAATCCCTCTGCTTTTCCCACCGGGCTCCACCTGACCCCCTAGCCTCTCTCTTGTCCGCAGTCACTGTATTATGGCTCTATTAGCCACAGCTATAACCGTCTACCATTATTTAGCATCCAAGGTCACTCTTCCTCCTCTTCCTTTTCTCTCCCAACATTTCCTCCTTAGCTGCCTCTGCTCCTCCTGCCTCCTCATCCTCTCCCCTCCTCGCTTCCTTTATTGCTGTCACCTCTCCATTTGCCCACTTCTTATATTTCTCATCCTGCCTCCCTCACCCCCTCTCCCTACATCACCACCCTGCCCTCCGCCACCTCTCCCTCTCTTATGAGATCGTGAATTCACCTCTCTAGTTGTTTTTGCAAAGAGAAACAGGCAAGCGGATTCGCTGAAATATACATGTCATCGACAAACACATGCATCTTTGATATGCTGATTCTCTGCCACTCACTGCATTATGCATTTTAAACTATGTTTACATCCCCATTGTCACATGTGCATGCGAGTGTGCAGCTCTGTGGTGTGCCGCACGCGTTGTGGACACATGGAATTATATTCCCCTAAATCCTCTGTGCTCTTGATACCGATATGGTCATGAATATAAAGTGCTCCCCCTCATGACTTGGACTACTGCTCTGGAATAAAATGAATTGATTGAGCGGTTACGTCGAAGAGGCAAGGCTGTTGTTCCCATCACAGTCCCTGTATTTGCAGACACACTGGCGTTGTGCTCCCTAAACTCACATGCCAAGTGTGTGTGCGCGCGTCGGTCTCCGTGCTTCTAATTATGGTTAAAGCCCGCAGAGGCACGCGCGCACACACAGATGCGGGGAGAAAGTGGGAGAGACAAGGGAGTGCTTTGTTCAAGCTGGTGACACAGAAACGAGTAATTATTAGTACCCGGGAGAGGGAGAAGAAAAGAGTGATAGCAAAGGGGATAAAGGAGTGGTAGAATCATGTCTCCTTTTTCCCCTCATCTTTTTCTTCCTCTTCTTTCCTTCTCTCGTTGTCTCATTTCGTCACTCTCGTTTTTTCTTTTTACCAAGTCTGGTGGTCTAAACACCAGATAAGAATTGGCACGGAGAGCAAGAGAGACAGAGGGTAGAGAGAGAGAGAGAGAGAGAGAGAGAGAGAGAGAGAGAGAGAGAGAGAGAGAGAGAGAGAGAGAGAGAGAGAGAGAGAGAGAGAGAGAGAGAGAGAGAGAGAATGAGAGAATGAGAGAATGAAAGACGAGGAGGAACAACAAAGCAATTATCTCCTCTTCTGGCTGACATCTATACTGCCCTCATTTCCTTTTCCTCCCATGTCATGTCTTTTGTTCGCTCACCCTTTTTCTCCCATTTTTGGTCCTGATTCGTCGGACTGTTTACTGTCTCATTGGCCGTCTCCCTCAATTTTGTCTGATCTCTTCTTCTGTTTTCCTTGATCTGTCTTTCCGTCAATCTCTCTCTCTCTCTCTCTCTCTCTCTCTCTCTCTCTCTCTCTCCCCCACCCTTCCTAGATTTTGTTTCATCCCTCCTTCTGTCTTTTCGCTTTCCTTAATCTATCCTTCTCTCTCGGCTCACCCTCATTTGGCCTGATTTTCCCGCGCCGTCTTATTCACTTGTTTTCTCTCTCACTCCCGCTCCTTTTTTTTTTTTTTTTTTTTTTATGAACTCCTTTTCCCCACAAATGCCCCAGTATTTGTCCATGTCTCTCATTTCTAACATAATCAAAGGTGGCATCTCCCTGTCTCACTCTCCCCCTTCCTCTGACCCCTACCGTATAATATAAGTTGACATACGTATTGAGTGCGGACCTTTTTTTTCTTTGCCTTCCCTCCTCTGCCTTTGATTTGAGTTGACGCGTGTATTGACACAGTGGTTTAACACTTAATTACATCTTCCCTTGGGGGCATAACTCTCAACCCCATTCTGTCCCTCCCCTATCCTCGCCTCCATCTTCATGGCTGTCCTTTATCTCTCTTTCTTTCTCCCTCTTTCTTCATCTTTTTCTCTGCGTGCCTCCCCGATGCCCCACTGTTATATCTCTCCTCACATCCTTATCCGTCCGTGCCTCAGCAGATGCACTTATCTTCTTTCTTGTCTGATGTCTTGTAATGGTTACCAAGCACATAACGGGGCTAAAATAGTATGCTGGTATTAGTTTCCTCAGCAATATCATATTGTGCAATATAAAGAGCCAAATGCAGCATGATAGAAACTCAAACCATCTCTGGATGTTTGATTTCTCCAGATGAGGAAACTAGTTTATACAGTATACCATATAATTTAGTGCAGCAAATCTCTGTGCATTTTTTAAATATATTTAGAGACCAGATTTGCATTCCGTTTGAAATATTAGTCGAACACGCTGCATAATTAGCGGCAGCAAATGATTGGTATTGCCATTCACTTTGCGATTTCCACGTCTTAAATCTTTTCATTCCCCTCTCCCTTTGTATGCTCATTAACAATGTTCTCATCTGTCTGTCTCAGCATGCCCCTTTCCTATGGCTGTCAAACTCCCGGTGTCATCTTGAACCGTGCGTCCCTTTTATTCTGAGGCTTTCACTCTCATTATTCTCATTATTTCTCGAACTCCGCATGGTTTTCGCTCCGATTTCCTCCTCTCTCCGTCCCTGTGATCCTTTCTGTTCCCATTAAATTGTGCGTCAAACTTGGCACTTTGAGTGCCCAGCAGGACGGTAGGGCCTGTGGTGCTCGGGGCAGGAATTGTGAAGATTGTCAAAGCCCCTTACACTCGTGCCTGCACACTTAAAACACTCCTGAACCTAATGAGAAACTTTTGACTCCGACATGTACAAGTGTCATACAAGTGCCCCCGCCGACATACCTTATGTACCAGTGATTCGAAAGGTATTGTCAACGTCTATCCCAACAGATTGCCAATGCTTGGAAAAGGTTGGTAGCACAATAGAACGCAACAGACTGCCTCTTGTATAGTTCAGAGAATAATGTATGTCAGATTCTCCCAGTTACACAGATAATATTGATGCAAAGCTTTGAGCGGTATTACGCACTATTTACTTCATGCTAGGTGTGTGTGTGTGTGTGGTCGGGCTTTGGGATTGTGTCCCCCCCTTTATGTTCTGTGGTGGTTCACAACCGAACTCTTCAGCTCGCGTTGCCCTGAAAAGGGGAAATTGCTGCTCGGAAACTAGAAATCTCGCTAAAAACAAGACACCCAATTTTCTAACAGATGGTACCAGAGGTCACAATTGCTGCCTCATTAGCATGATGGGACATTCTTGCTCCTGTTCTTTGTCCTTCAGGTAGGCTGTACCCATGTGTGGGCAAAGGAACACATGCCAATTTGATAATTGCCGACATTCAACCAGCAACCGTGGTAAATTCTTGGTTACTGTATTGCCGGCCTCTTTTTCAGAATATCTGTACGCCATCAGGGGCATTTCCTGGCGATCCAATCAAAGTGTGGCACTGTAACATTGTGGCAAAGCTCCAGGAGAGGCGGCTCCGCTGACGGTGTCGGGGGAGGGGGGGCTGAGGGTGCCCAGCGGACGCCACATGGACGACATCCCACCTGGCACTGTCACACAGATGCCACTAGAATTAGACAAGCCGCGCAAAAATGGAGGCTGGTGTGGTACAGCATGTGACTGACCTTTTTAAAGGCGATTAATTCTGGCAGCCACCCAATGTGCTCTGCTTTTCTGTAATATATATATATAGGTTTATACCTTCCCCACGAACCCCCATCTTTCCTTTTCTTTCTTAAATCCTCTCTGCTTTCTTCTCTGTCTGTCTCGCTCTGTCCCCCTTTCCTCAGCTCAACTCAGCTAGGCTGATGTGGTTCTTCTTCTTCTTCTTCTTCTTCCTTCTTCCTTCTTCCTTCTTCACGAACATACAGCGGCAGCAACAATGACGACAACAAAATTTGAACACAAATCCCCGATAGAAAGCATGAAATCTCACTCGCCCATTCTCTCCTTTTTAAATTCATGAGCCAGACTCCCTTCGGCCAACTCCTCTCTTCTCAGTCTCGCTAGCTGCTGTGATATTGCGGCTGCCACCGGCACGTTGATAGCATGATAGAATCTATACTGGAAATCCCTGACTGCAGTGTGGTTCGCTTCCTTTCAAATGCTGCTCCTCCCCCCCACCCTCTTCCATTTCCTCTTTATCTGTCCTCCGAGACCGATATCCCTGCTTCCTCCCTCAAAGCCCTCAGACTTCTCGTCTCTTCTTTCAACCTCTCTCTTCCCTTTTCCAATCCGTTCAAATTTATATCTCAATTTCACCTTTAAGATAGCCGCTACCCCTCTATCTCCTTCGAGACAGTTATCCCTTCCCTCTGTTTTGTTTGGCAGCGTGATTTGTTTAGGGTTTAGTCAAACTTCAGATCGCTTACTCCCTCCCCGCTGAGTTTCAGCATCTCTCCTGTGACGCCGCTTTGCCTTGGCTCAGTCATTCACGCTTATCTCCCCCCTATTTTGCTTCTGTGCGAGTCTCTGTGTCTATCAGCATTTTCTTGTCTGGAGCTGCACAGCTGAGCCCTCACCTCTACTGACGCTACCGTTCCATTATTCCTTTAAAGTTTGTTCCCTCTGAGAAAGGACATTTTACCTGTGTTGTCTTTTTGTTCGGAAGAGCTCAATTCAGCCCTGGCAACTGGGATTTTGAAGTAATATTATAAACATCTGTACAACTGACAGCAATCCAATACGACCCTTTTTATCAATCCCAATGTTCAGTTTTTGTTCAAAGGTGTTGTTTCAACTCTTGGGACGCTGTGGGTAAGGCCACCCCTGTTTGTCCCGCTAATATAGAGTTGCATACGCTGCCTGCTTTGGTTGCTACTATGAGACACCTTTTACGTGATGTTAAGTTGCAAGACAGCTCTCCTAATAATAGAGTATTTTCCGTAGAGGAGTTAATGCAGCTGATCAGCGAGGGAGCTGAGATCTCATTCGGTTCATTCAATTCAATCTCGTAATTAGCTCTCTGTGTGTAATTGCCACAAATGTGTCATGGGACTGTACAGAACCTGCACTTGTCTGTTTCAATATGGCATTTTGGTTTGACACGTCTTCGCCTCTTTGCTACAGGACTTTCACCGCGTCGCCCCCCCCTCTCCATTTCTTCTTGCAATTTTCCATCTTTCTTTCATCCCAAATTTCTGAAGGGGTTCTTTCCCATCCACTACATTGGTCCTCCAACTTCCACACTCTTTCTTCCATACCCAGGTGTATTTCGTTTTCTCTCTCACTCTATTCCAGTGATGGATTTAAATACTTCCCCCTCCCTTTCTCCACCCTTGCTTCATTGCTTTTTCCTGGAGGGTCATTTAAACCCACCCCTCTCTCTTCTCCCCCTTATTGTCTGTCATTCTCTCTCCTTACGCCCGTCCTTTTTTCATCTCAATCTCTCCCAAGGTGATTTGGGTAGAGCCCATCTCTTATCTTCCCCTTCTCCCTCAATCCCTTTCTTTCTACCTTCTGAAATCTCTGAGGCCTCATTCCTACCTTAAAATTTGCCCGTTCCTCCCTTCTGGCTCTATTCATCACTCTAACTATTAGTTCCTCCTCCTCATCCATCTTTTTTTTCCCCCATTCACCCTTTGCTGCTATTTTACTCAATCCTTCAGATTACACCCGCACACAGTTTTTCACATTTCCAATCATCTTTCCATCTGCCCGTCTTCCCTGTTCTCTTCCTGTCATATGGCTAGCTCCCTTCACCCCTTCTCAATACCACTTACAGCTAAACACCGTCTTATCCGAGGGAAACCACATTCGGACCCTGCATTACTGCAGAGTGAAAAACAAACACAAATAATGTTGTGATGGAAGTCGGTCCCCAACGTCTGCTCCCCTTGTGTTATTCCCTCATACCGTCACAGTTTCAGCCGCTGCTTTGCTGCAGCAACCTCCCCAACACATAAATGTTTCAGCAGTCTTTTTACTGGTAAATAGAGAGGCAGTTCACTTTGGATTAATGTCGGCAAAATTTGGGAACAGCGCAGGAGTATTGTACATGCAAGTGCACCAAGTAGCTAAAACCCAAGCCACACTTTCATATTTTGAAAAACAAGACTCTCTTTTTGAATCCATCGACCTCCGACTCATTTACTCCTTGGTTTCTGCTTCCTGTCTCGACCCATGTTTCTGTTGACGTTCTGGCAGTTTCACGGTGCGAGCACAGAAACTTTTAAAACTTGTAAAATGAAAAGGTTTGTTTAAAAGGAACTCTGTGCTTTGACTCGTCTCACCTCCTACCTTTTTTTTGGGCTGTTCAAAGTGTTTACAGTACTACTCCATCTCTCTTTTCGCTAGGCCTGCAGCTACTGCTTACAAATTGTCTCACAGCGCACACACTGTATAGGAACAGTAAGAGAAGATTGGCAGCTTTGTCGACTGTTTTTTCAAATTCATAATACGGGGTGTGGCAGTGGTCTCCTAAATAATTTGTGCTGACAAGAACACCATTGCAGCACTTAACCTCCAATCTGGTCTCCTTAAAAGTTTGATTGTTTTTCTTACTCCGCGAGCATGGTGAGTAAACACGGAGAGTGAAGTGTGAAGGGATCTCATACTTAATACAAAATATAAAATAGTACTGAAGGTATAAACGTTGCTTCAAATAAAAAAAAAAAGACGAATCCTATTAAGATCCTGTGTTACTTTATCGGACGTTTACATTAATGCTGTCGCTGTGTTCAGAGTCAAACACTGTTTACTAGATGTGATCGTGTTCCTGGGCAAGGAACACGATCACATCACTTTTTTTTTTTTTTTTTAAATCTCCCCTCCCGCAAAATCCCCGGTATCTCCCCAGTGTTCATCCCCTGTATCGCCCCAATGTTCATCCCCTGTATCTCCCCAATGTTCATCCCCCTTTCCTCCCATGTGCACTGACTATGCACCTGTTGGGTTTAAGTGTCATGCTGAGATGGAGATAAATTATTAACTCCCCTTGCCCCTCTACCGCTTCATCTGTCTTCCCATTCATCCTTCCCTTCAGCTTTCCACCCGTCCATGGACACGGTGAACAGGTGCACTACGGAAGTCTTATGCTGTAATGGATAAATATTTAAGGAGTTTTGCATAAATACTGGGTATCCACCTTTTCAGTGAAGAAGAAAATGACATGCGGTCAAACATAGAGGAGAAGATGATACCTACTGGCAAGTATCTCGGCTACTGTAAAAGTAACATTTCATCACATTGGTTACTTTTGAGAAACGGGATTTACAGAGCAAAAGCTGAACTGACCTGTAGATGAGGGTCTCGTCGGCGGTGCAGTTGTACTGTATCTGGTACATCCAGACGACGTAAGCTGCAGACAAATGCCCCATATCCCATCGGACCTGAGCTGAGGTTGACGTAACGCCTTGTACTCCAACCATCCTTCCTTCCTCCTCGTCCCCCTCGTCCTCCTCCATGCTCCCTCCGTCGGCCCTCTCCCCTTCGGCGGCCCTGCCGCTATCGCCCTCGTCGTCCTCACTTGCTCTCCTCCCATCCTCCGCCTCTCCTCCACGTCCTGCTCCGTTGTTAATCCCTCCGTTTTTCCCCGTGCTGATATCCGAGGAGCCCGGATCGGTCCGTAAAATCCCATTGGTCACGTTCCTGTTGTGTTTGGTGTTCACGTTGTTATTCCCTGTGTTTCCGCCTGCTCCGCCCCGGTGAGGCAGGGGGATTATTTTCAGGTCCACAGTGGCGGTCGCTTCACCCGCTGCGTTTATTGCAATACACGTGTACGCCCCGTCATCCCGGGCCACTGTCACCAAGATATCCAAGGTCCCATTGCTGAAGGAGCTGGTCCGGGATGAATTCGCAACGATGCGGTCATCTGGTGAAACCCAGTGGATGACTGGTTCGGGGTCGCCAATGGCACGGCATTTTAGCGTGGCTCGCTGGCCCTCCAGCACCCACAGCTTGTGAGTGTGACGTGTGATGAGAGGTGGTTCACAGGTGAACTCCTCCTCGGGAATCGACCAGAAATATCTGAGAGACAAAGAGGGATGAAGCCATGGAGTGAGTGAGAGAGGGGGAGAGAGAAGGAGAGAGAGAGGGAGAGAGGGGGGGAGAGAGAGGGCACAGAATCACCTTTTTGGCTAAGTACAGGAATCTGTCTTCCTTTATCCTTCCGAGGTTGGTTTGGCAGATTAATGTGGCACATTAACCTAAAGATCTATGCGCTCTTGTCTATCAATTTTCGGTTAAAGTTCGGTAACGCACAACAGTGTACAATTTTCCCGTGCGACTCCGCACAAAAGAGGACTGAGCAAAAAGTAATTAATGCTGACAGCGATGACAGATGACAACGACAGATGCTCATTTTCCTCCTCAATCCTTTGTTTTCACTCCACCATGTTGGTTACAGGTTCAGACCGGAAAATTCTGGCAGAGTGACGCAGGGAGGAGAGTGTGAGGTATGTCAAGTCATTGTTTCCAAACTCAGTCCTTGAGGCCTACCTGTCCTGTGAGGTCTTTCTTTTTCTTTTTTTTATCTTCAGCTCTGTTCTTGCACACACGATGATCCAATTAAGATATCAAACAATGCGAAGCCCTAAATTGGATGAGTGCTAAAACAGGACAAAAGCTCAGGCTTGCAGGACAGATTGGCCTTGAGACAAGGTTGGAAAGCTTTGATGTATGATGTTCAGTTAGTCATTTTTTAACTATTCTTTTGCTTCCCCTGACATTGGAGAATGCCTCACTGATTAAACAGATCAGGATCGACCGTTGTAAAACTTTTTTCCTGTTGTTGTAAAACGAAAGTTACGGATGTAACTACGGTTCTACGAGTCCTGGATGACCGCCAGAGGTAGTGTTAAGCACTGTCTCTGGCGGTCAGGGAGGATGAAATAGAACTCAATAGGTTAGACAGACAATACATTGACCAAAAGATGAGGTTTACCTTGCAGCCAAGTGAGGAGGAGTGGCACACGTCTCCATGTCGTCCCCACGGATAAGCCGCCGCAACCATAGCAGTTCACAATTGCAGTGCAGCGGGTTCCCACCAAAATTTAGGCTTATGACAGCGTTGTAGGGGGTGGGACTTATTGCACCTGTCTGGGACCTGGAGACGAAAGTAGAAAGGGCCATCAGTTCACTTTCACAAATTTGGAAGCATTAAGTTGTTAATGAAAGGTTTGCGGACCAAATCCAAACAGCAGAAATATCTTCTTAACATTTTAATCAAACTTGACAACTAGTCAAGGTTTAGCTTCTTCGTCATTTTTCCCTTGATTTGTAAAATTGCATCAGTTTATTTCTTTATTGCTATTAAATTTGTTTAGGATTGAAAGGGGGAGTTTAAAGGAAAGGAAATAATTTTGCCACAAAGTGGGTTCGTGGATTTAAGCAAGTTAACAAGAGCTTGCTGCTCAGAATGAGAGAAACAAGCAATTTTGAAAATAATCCACAACAGGCGGTCCAATCCTACCCAGGAGCAATACTAAGCAGTGCTGTTATAAGCTACTTGCATCTGGCCTGTGCAAATTAAAAATGGGATAATTTGCAAAGATCAAGGATGAAAACAGGAGTCGGTTAAGCTTACTTCCTAGGCAGGTTTCTAAAGACCGGGGCGGTTATACAGTATCGCTGTATAATAGCTTGAACACCTGTATATTTTTCTGAGCAAAGGCACATTGTTGGTAAATACAGCAGAAGTGTAAGGCTGCAGTAAAGCACTTTCCATGGCTACATGCGGAGATAAAAAGCACAGATCGGTAAAATTAGATGACAGTGTCTCGTGGAGCTCTCTACAGCGCAGTCAGCATGAACTGTAATGAAAGAACATGATCGAGAGAGAAGGAGAAAGCAATCTTAACTGAAGAATGGCACACTTAAGATGCAGTTTTAAGAAGCAATCAGGTTTGAATTTAAATTTGAATGCATTGAGCTGTGTGGGGGGAAAAAGTTTATAAAAACAAAGACGGTGGAAAAAAGATTTTTTGACAGCTGGCCTGATTTGAAAAACATCATTATCCTACAGTGCCACTTTTCACAACATGCTTCAACATATTCCCTCGACAATTGCCGTACAAGTTACTCTTTACTTTGCCTCCCTCATTACTTGCCATCAATCCATTTACAAAGTGTAAAATGTACAGTGTGACTAGCCAGTAAGTGGGCACTAGAGACCTGTAAGGGCCTTGTTTATTCACCTTGCAGCCACTTGCCCTTGTGGATTTCTTTGCTACTGCCTCATTTGTATATAACAGAATAAAAGAAAAGGTACTAGCATGAGAACAAAGGGTTCAACATGTTACCTTACATGTTCCAGTCTGTGGACTGTACATGTATGACTAGATAGCAAACAGAATAGTGAATGGAGGAACTAAAGATTGTACACAATGCCTCAAGTGTCGTCTGCCGAAGTATATTTTCCACGAAGCCCCGTCTTAGAGAAGCACGACAGAAGAAGCTTATGAGCTACCTTGCAAATAGTGGATCAGGAGGCAGAGTTCGGAGCCTGTTGGAGGTCATATCCAGCCTCGCAAGCTTGTACAGCTCGCCGAAGACTCCTTCTGCTATGTAGTCTATCAGGTTATGGTCCAGGTTGAGAGTGTGCAGACTGGCCATGTTCTGAATGGACTCCCATGGTACCCTGCAGCAATGAAATAAAGGATTTTTTTAGAGACACATTGAATAACAGGACTTGTGCCAAGATGGGTTATTAGTTCTTGTTTAAAAGTGGATGAATTCGAGAATATCTCTTGATTGTAATGGCAGCTATGGAGACACGTCCACCACCCTGATGTGATGGGGATTCATTGACACTCAATAAGAGAATCAACCCGATTGAAGTATGAGTGTGCCACTATTATCAGTTCTGAGCCCATTTCTCTTGTCACTCTGCAGCAAAGGGGAATGAGCAAAGACTAATCACAGGTGACATCACTGACAAACTACAACAACAGACGCTCATTTTTCCTTCTCAATCTTTCTCTTGTTTTGCGTGTCACTAGTCCCATCTGTTACCCATTGCTGTAGTCTTTCTGTATTCCTTTTGTGAAGGCACTCGCCGAAAGCACTGATTTGGTTCACAATGTGAAGTGATACATTTATTTTTGGAGTTCGGGGGTCAGAGCTACACTGTTTCCTTTCATCTTGTGCCCTGTCTATGTTAGATTTCACCACAATGTTTGCCTTAATATTTAAGAGTATATATTTGCTTTGCGTTATCTGATGAACATTGTAGCACTCAAAGTAAACCTGCTAGCACTCGATAGCCCAAGTTAAATTTAAAGCTCTTTTGGGGAATAATATACTGCTTTGTGTAATGAAATATATGGAATTGATTAGTTTAAACACTTCAAGGGGAGAGGAAAAGTTGCTAAATGATTGACTGCGACAGTAAACACCAGATGGTCACTATCTTTGTCTACGAAGTATATTGTCCCTGAACAGTAGGTATGTGAGGACAAGGAAGTTTCAAGCTTAAAGATGTATTTAATCATGTTCGTGGTGTAGACTAGAGAGAGAAAGACAGGCGAATGAGCATCCATAAGTTCCCTCCACAATTGCATTGCGTAGGTGGGCCTCCCCACCTGGATAAGCTCTTCCCCCAAGAAGAAGAGTTCTCATATGAAATGACCTGTTTCCAGTTTTGAGCGTTTTTTTAAGCTTGATAGGAAAGAATCAGTGACGCTGCCTCACTTTGAATCTCGGTCTGTAAAGACTCCTCTCAGTAACCCACAACAAAGGGCAAACAGCAGTTGCTATTGCATGCATCATTAAAACTCTTTACACTTTTCTTATGGTTGGTGGAGGTTGGAGAGAGGCCAGAGAGCTCCTGTAGAGGAGACAAATGAAACATCCTAATCAGAACCGACAGCCAAAAGCTGCTGAATTCAACAATGCAGTGAGGGAATGTGAGGAGGGGAATAGGGGGTTTGATAGAGAATATCATCATTGTTCTGACTTATTATTTCGTGCAGTAGAATACATAGTGATGGCGTCTCCATTGTGCTAGATGGAGACGAGTGGAATACTAGGCAGTGCACTAGGACCAACCCTATGGAGTGGCTGAAACAATGCACACGCATACACAGTGGAGTGGGCTCAGGCGTGCGCTCATCAAATCTTAACAAAATCGAAGTCAAAGAAAACTAGGACCTCATCAAAATTGATTTGCTTTCACTTTTCCTGAGCTGTTGGGCCTCTCCTCCCACTCTCAGCAGTTTGAGCTGGTTCCTCTTCGTTGTGTTTGCACTCTGCCTTGGACTTTTTTGGAGCCGAGCTGCGCGTCTGCGGCACACGCTCGAGACCGACACCCGAGCAGTGAGTGTTACAGTGTGTTTCTACATCACAAAGCAGGAACGAAGTACATTTTGTGATCACAATAGAGGCAAAAGATTACCTCCTGAGGTTGTTGTAGGACATGTCGAGGTCCTCCAGCGTGAGCAGGAAGTCATCAAATGCCTGCACGGAGACTTTGATCAGCTGGTTGTTGTTGATGATTAGGTGTTGCAGATTGACCAAACCTGTGAGGTCCCTGGGTCCAAGTACTGTCAAGCGATTACCTAGACACACAAATATGAATAACACTACTTAAAGGTTTAAGTGTTTCCGTGAGCTTGATTCAACTGCATATTTCACCGGATTGTCAAATCCAAGTAGTTTAAACCAGCAGGATTGTGGTTCTCTTAGAATGGGATCACTCACCATCCAGATGCAGCGAGCGCAAACTCTCCAGGTCACCAAAGGTCATCGGTCGGATCAGGTGGATGGTGTTCCTCGACAGAGTCAGATCGACCAGTCCGCTCATGTTGACAAAGTCGATCCCGCCCACTTCCGTGATGAAGTTGTCGGCCAGTCGCAGCTCCACGGTGCGGCGGTCGACGTGCGACGGGACAAACAGGAGGCCCTTGTCGGCGCAGAGCGTGCTGAGTGCCTCGGAGAGGTTTCGACACACGCAGTGGAAGGGGCAGGCCGAGACCATGCCCCACGTCTCCCCGGCTCCAATCAGAGATGGCAGCAGGCAGCATGTGACCAGAGTCAGCCAGTGAAACGCTGGGAAAGGGACGGGGTCGGGGAGGGTTCTTTTCGTGGCCCTGGGGCACGCGCAGTGGACGAGGTGGGATGAGGAGGGCAAAGATGAGACGAGGAGAGGGGGGAGGAGAGAGAGAGAGAGGATGGATGGAGGGAAGAGGGGGGGCGGAGTGGACCGTTCTGCCCTCTGTTTGGGGTGGAGGTGCGTGTGGGGCAGGTGTCTTTGTCTGCGGGGATTGAAGAATGGGGGGACAGGCATGGTAGAATGCCTGGCGATCCACAGACCTGGAGGGAGACAAAGACAAAAGAGCAGAAATGTGTTTAAGACTCGTTCCCTGGTCAGAGATTGTTTTTCTAAGAGATGTCTGAAGTGTGTTTTTGTGTCTGCTTTGCTGTCTTCCACCCACTCTGACTAGACAGAGCTGGAACGAGAGCCTGTTCTACACACATGTATACTTGTGTGGGCTCAGGCCTCTTCTTAAACGAGTACCACTCTGCACTAATGCCCATTTGGTGCCTCGTAGCATAAAAGAATCTATATTGAACAAAGGTGGACGCCCCTGCAACAAACACTTTTTTTGTTGTTGCTGTACCTCTTAAATATACACTTCGCAAATAACCTCTTCACCACTACAGCTCATCGCCTAGCAACAGCATGCCAGAGGACTGAACACAGCCAGTCCCCATAGTAACGGCTACCTAGAAACCTGTAAGAGAGGATTAGTGTTATATCATCGGACCCTCTCTTAAGACTGTGGGTCAGAGAATCGAATTGGGTCACCGGCCTTCATTCTGCAGCGAGACTCAAGTCCGGTACGTTGTAGGTCTCGGTCGGCTCGGTGCAGTACAACACACACAAGGGCCCCATTGTAATCTGAGGCATGCGGAAAACAAAACTCCCAGTAAACGCACACATCACCAAAATACGGTGAGGTATAGAGATGAGTCACTGCCACTGATTGGCATGCATAGTAGTTGTCATAGTAACTGTAACCCAGATACAGAGAGAGTGACAGGGAGTGTTGATAACAGTCACAGCCGCGGTGACGAGGGAGAGGAGACGGTGAATCACAGACAGACAGACAGACGGAGGCACCAGCATCGTTGGAGAAGGACGGGTGTATCTTTAAGTGGAATAGAGTCTCGAGCGTGGTGATTATGCGGAGACGTATAATGTATGCAACCCAATACTTTGAGTAACGGCAAGACACGACTGTCTATCATGCTGACTTTACAGGTTGACACAAATTGCTGGCTCAATATTTTCCATTAAGGTGTTCGCTTTGCCCTTTCTGCGTGGAGCTAGAAGAGTTTTTTTTTTTTTATAACATTTAGATCAGATACTAGAGCGGTGTCGATATCAAAGCGCGGGGGATTCCAGCAGTATTTTGCTCTCTCCTCCCTACTACATGGTTTTCTTTGGTCTGCGTCCAAAATGTGAGCTCCATTAGACAGACTACGGCGTCCTGTTTTTGAAAAACCTTCAGTCATGATAAAGAAAGCCAGTGCTTGAAATGATGATGCGTTGTGTTGTTAGCTCATCCTCTGAAATGTTTTCACCGTCAAAGCAAAGAGAAGGAGGGAAATAAGCAGTATCCCTCTTAGATGATGGGAATACATTACTTATGGATCACTATACGCTCCAATGAATGGTATCATTACTTCCTTAATGCCGTGCATTTCCGTTTGAAACAGGATCTTTGGGCAGAACATAAAACCGATGGGCTATTAGTTAAAGAGAGAAAGGAAGTTTGACGTGCAGAATGGCAAGTTTGTGCCCATTCATATGATATTTAATAGGCTACAATGGCTGAAGTGTTGGGAAACACTGCTGGAGTTGTCAATTTCTGCTACTTATCTCCTGATACTTGAGTGGCGCTTAGTCACTCTGGGGAGCTGTAATGACTACCAGGAACCTGTTGCCCTTTTCAAACCAAACCTTAAAAAACTAACTCCAACACACACACACACACACTCCAACTTATGTCTGGTGTCATCGGTTCCAAAAAATTGCTTGCAGCAGGAGCGGGCTGGTGTGTGGGGGTGGGGACAAAGTCACGAATGCCTGCAGTGACAGCCAGTCCCCCAGGGCAGTGGAGGTTGGAAGTCGACTGCTCCCGAGCCCCCGTGGAGTCGTGCATACTAAAATGTGAAAACGCTCCGGAAAAAGTGAAATGCCGCTTAAAAATGTGTCTGCTCTGCGGCGGCCCTGGCAAAAAGAAGAAAGAAAAAAAAACCCTAACGTCAGGTGCTGTCGAGCAGGGCGCTCTGGTCCTGGCTGGACCGGCCCAACCCCCACTGCTCTGCTGACGCTCGCTCCTCAGACGGCTTTCTTTGGCCTGCGGCTCGCTGAATATCAATACGCTCTCACACGCACTCTCCTGTTGCGCGGCCTCCGTCTCTCCGCTCCTGCATTTGACCTTTATCTTTCCTTCACCCCCCATTTCGTACCTCTTTTCCCCCTCTTTTCCTCCGCTGCCCTCTCTGCTCTTTCTCACTCGTGCTTCATCATTCTCTAAATAACTCCCTCTCCCTCTCTCCTCCACCTCTTCCTTCTTCTCTTTTCTCCTCGGGAGAGCCTTGACATCCTTGTCGTTGTGTCATACCTACCTACACCTTAATCCCTCTTCCCCCCCTCGCCCCCCGCCCACCACTGCTCTCTTACCTACCTCTCCTCTTCATCCTCGGACTCTATTACTAGGGTGTGCTCTTCGTTTCTCTGCCATCCATCCCCTACCATTTATCTCTCGCTGCCGTGCTCCTCCTCCTGTTTCCATCCTGCCTCTCCATCCTTGCTCACCTTCCATCTTATAACCCTTTCCCGCCTCGGGCTGCTCCGTAAATTTCCGCATTTTCTTTCTTTATGTCTCATTCCCTCTCTTTCTCTCTCTCTCTCTGTCTTGTCTGCCCTTGAGGCAACCTGAGTACGACAATGTTATCAGTCACAGCTCTACCCCACCACCTTTTTTCACCCCCCTCTCCCCCCACCACCACCACCTTCCTCCACTTCTTCTGCCTGTCTTTTTGCCTTGTCTCTCTATTGCTTGCTGACTCTGCTGCCCTCCATGTCTCCTTGCCTCTCCTGCTCCTCCTGCTCAGTCGCAAACTATGCACACACACACACACACACACACACACACACACACACACACACACACACCCACGATCAGGGTCCAACGTGCCATGCACATGTTTTTGTTCCATCTTCTGCCGTGATCTGCCCTATCTCAGAGACACGCTCCCTCCTTGCTCTCCTTTTCCACTCCTGCATCTCTCTCTCCCCTTCATCTCTTGCTCTTCCTCTATTAGGGAGCTGATCTCATTTGCAACTAGAGCAGTGCAGTACTGAAGCTCTCTGACGCACACACGCACACGCGCGCACACACACACGCGCACACAGGTCGTGTGTAACCGATCCGTCCACTTGGTGATCGATCTGACCCAGAGAGATGGATAGCACCCTGTCCCATTCATTTACACTCCTCCTCCTGCTCTGTCTCTTCTCTAAACATTGTCTTCCATGCCCTCTTTCCATTGTTGTCCTTGCCTTTCCCATTTAAAGGTTGCAATCATACGAGTAATTGCTTTGTAGAGGTATGTGGGTTTTCACTTTGTACACTGAGGCCTGGTGTGTGTGTGCACATTCCCATCGTTTGGACCCGGCTTGTACTTGCTAGCTGCTCAGCTATTGCAGTCGCTTCCAATAAAATATAGTGTACATGTTCAGCAACTTTTGAAATCGTGGAAAAGCAAAATATGAATCAGCTTGTTTTATGCAAATATATTCAAGAGGATGTGACACCAATATCTACATCAGTAGATGCCTCAACATCAAATATATATTTTTTCAATTTGAATGTATGAATGAATGAATGTATGGGTCGTTTTCTATTAATCTTTTATCTTTATAAAATGTCAAAAAAACAGAAAGATTCCCACATTCTAAGGTTAAGCCTTCAGATTGCTTGGTTTGAAATATGCAATTTGCCATGATATAAAACAGAAGAAAATTGCAAATCCTCACACTTTAGATTACTCCACTGACTATTTCATATACTAGATATTGGATAATACTACATATCAGATTACTTAAAACATAACACATCGCTGCTTTCAATTATCTCAGGCATTTATGGAACCGCACTACAGGTCAAAAACTGTTTGGCACATAGTACTCGTGTACTCTAGAATAAGGTAGTGTATGTAGCTTTTTTTAAATCTGATTTTATCTAGGAGAAGTTTTCTTTTCCTTATCTGTTTCTTGTTTTACTGCAACGCTTGAATTTCCCCTCCGGAGATCAATAAAGTCTTATCTCACACATTGCACCGATGCAGAATACAGGTGCAGTACAGTATGTGTGAGTTAACCATCAGCTAGTATCTACACCTGCCGTATATGGTGAGCGCCACCATGCTTGTCTAGTGTGTGTGTGTGTGTGTGTGTGTGTGTGGATTGATGTGACTTTCTCCCGCACTTAAGAAGCCTCCACTTGCTCGTAAGAGTTTGCTGCTGAATTTGCAAGAAAAAGGGATCCACAAATACACTCACACAGCAATAAGGCCAAAACCTCTTTGGTATCAAGTCTGACTGAAAGAAAGAATAAAAAAGAGGTGGTCAATGAAAGATAGATGATGCACAAAGGAGGAGAGGACAGAAAAACGGCATGAAATCAGAGATGAGACAAAAAACAGATGAAACTTACGAGAAGTGTGTGTGTCTGTCTGAGGGAAAAAATCCCATCACATAAAAATATCTGCACATTTGGCCAGATGAATGTGTTTTGAGAGTGCTCCTAGGCACAGGTTACATACAAGTGTTGGCAACCGCTTAGTTTAAAAACAAAAAAATATTGTTGTTTCTTCCTTTGCTCCCTCTATTTCGGGACGCCGTTTGCATGGCTACCCTGCGTGAACCCTCCACCCGCCTGCTTCCTGCTCTCTGGAGGGAGAGAGCGGAGAGGCTGCATGGAGTGAGAGTGAGAACATGAGCTAAAAGCGTCCGTGGAAGGAACCGCTCGGTGTGGCCCCGTGCGTTGGAGCACGACTCGGAGCCGCAGGGCTGGACCTCGCCTCACCTTGGCTCGCGAAAGTTTCTGTTTGAACACCCACCACGGAATGTGGAGGGCACCGCTTTCTTTTGTCAGGCCAAGCCCTGCTAAGTATGACTCTGCTAAGTAGCTTTTTTTTCTTCTTCCTTGTTACTTTTTGAACCCAAACCTGTGCAATTAACGGAAGCGTCAGGCGTGACTTAGAAGCTCTAATGTGTCTGTTTGGAAGTATCTTATTATTATTTCACGTGGAAGACCTACTGCACTTCATTGGCTTGATTTTCTATTTGGTCTCAGTCTGTAATTCGCAGTAGACTATTATAAATGTCAGGGCCTCTTAAATGCCAGACACAATGATGGTGATAAATACTCTGTGTGTGTGTGTGTGTGTGTGTGTGTGTGTGTGTGTGTGTGTGTGTGTGTGTGTGTGTGTGTGTGTGTGTGTGTGTGTGTGTGTGTTTGCATGTACATCTCCAAATCTGCATATCGGCGTATGCGTTTGCGCATCGTCTCCGGCACGTGCAAATGCCATTAGCCCGTAATCGACTTAAATCGACTTAGGGAATGTTGCAGTGTTTATAAACAAGGGGATTTGCATTAGCTCTCGAAAGCCACTTATCACAACCGCAGTAATCCGCCGATCTGATCGCAGCACGAAGAGGTGCACATCAAGGCCTCCGTCCAAATCACTGCCAGCCAGTCGCCGCTGCGCCATGAAGGGGTTAATGTTCCACTACTTGGGGGTGCGAAAAAAGTTGCAGGCGGGAGTGAATGGAATGGAAAACGGCACGTATCGGCCTGCTGCATTGTTTGATGTGAAAGTACACACAAGCTCTACTGGTACAAATGCGGGGATCAAATATAGGAGGCAGCCACACACACACACACACACACACACACACACACACACACACACACACACACACACACACACACACACACACACAGAAATTCTTTCAATCACTCTAAGGCTTCCTCGTATGCACTCTTACTCATAATCCAGACCCTTGATATTAGGTGAGCACTTGCATACAGAAACAACTGCCAGCATACCAAAACAGTCTTCCCACACAATCATAATTATAGGGAGGCCGACACATTCTCTCGCTCTCTCTTTCTCTCTCTCTCTCTCTCTCTCTCTCTCTCTCTCTCTCTCTCTCTCTTTCTCTCTCTCTCTCTCTCTCTCTTTCTCTCTCTCTCTCTCTCTCTCTCTCGCTCTCTTTCTCTCTCTCTCTCTCTCATGCTCTCTCTCTCGCTCTCTCTCTAGGCAAGGAACAAAAGAACGCCCACATAGCCGCTCCGTGCGGCAGTCGTGTGTACTGTAAGCCCACTCATCCTTTTGATACCATCACTCCTCTGTCGTATTCTGTCCTCTTCAGTCGTCAAGAATATAGAAAGCACAGAGAGAGGGGTACAACATTGGATATGGAAACGGACAACAAATGATGGACGTGGAAGGAGGCCAACTGCGCGAATATACATTGAGAGGGAGAGGCGAAAATAAAAGAAAATGGGAGTAGAGTGCACAAGATGGTGAGAGGGGGAGGGGTAGGGGAACCAGGGCGAAGAGCGGAGTGGAAGAAGACGAAGGAGGGAAGATGGAGGAGTTTGAGGAGGATGGGAAGGAGGAGGGATGAAGAGTCGGTGTGTATGAATGTGTGTCGTTAAGCGGATGGGCAGAGAAATATGTAAAGGCGATAAACGGGTGAAGGCCGTCATCCATCACTGTCGGAGAGAGGGATGAGGGAGGGGAGAGTGGATTTGATTAGGGGAAAGGCAGAGCTGTGTTAAAACGGAGTTTGTAAGGCAGCAGAGAGAAGGTGGCGTGGCCGGAAGAATGGGAGCGAAAAGGTGGTGAGGTAAAAATAGGAAGTAAGGGGAGAAAGAAAGAGGTCGCCGGTCAAGACAATGACAGTTAAGTTGTAAAGTATTGGCTGGGGACATATTACACAACACTGAAATTTTATTGCCACCATTTGGCCCTCATAATGGTCAAAAATCTTACGTCTAGGTAATAAACTCATCAGAGGTCAGAAATTATTTATGTTTATTAAATGTCTTAAAGTCCCGGTGAAAGCATCTCTAGCTTTTGTACTGTGAGTATTCCCCAAAGTATTTGAGCCGTGTACAGTCCCAAGACGGACCTAAATCAAATCCTTTGCACGTGATTGGACCGCTAAAAAGTGGGCGGACTTACAATGTAGCAGAGCTACGGAGGACTGTGACACACACACCTTCCTTATAGCTAAGATTATTGCAGATTGATTAATGGATGATGTCATGATATTATTGGTTGGTAGTTTACGTAAGCACACTTCCTATTTGGTTTTACAAAAGAAAAAGGAATAGGTGCACAATATGACCGGGGATGTGATCCAAAAGGCTTTAAAGAGCATTTAAAAAAATATATGTATTTCAACTTTAATGTAAAGCTGTACCTTAGTTGAATTTAGATGTATCTCCCTGACGATCAGTAATGGTATCATTTGAAAGTCTTCAATATTAGCGTCAATATGATACCGGAGTTCTAAGACAGATACAAAATATTGTTGCGTTGCAAGAACATTGCCAAAATAGATTACAACCTGGAATTGGTGAAATTTTGAATCAGGCCAGGATGTAGCTGCTTAAAGGATAAGTAAACAAGACTCAAAATCTAACCAGATGTTCAATTCCAATTTTGGTTCAGTAATTCATGCACTAACAAGCATCTCAACAGGAAGTCTGCAAAGAGAACTATTCAATCATCATGTGTGTTTCGGGTCATATCTGAAGATCAGAAGCTTTCAGACACACATAGCATGTAATGCTAGTCTTTTTGTTGAGTCTTTGCCCCTCAAAAAAAATAAATAAAAGATCCGCAAATGTCAAGCATTAAGTGCTTGTCAGTAGTTCTTTTTCCAATCCGTACAGTCATTGTGTGTATATATAGGTGGGGGGTATTGATGGAAAAAGCCCACAGAACCCCTGAAGTAAATGGTAGGAGTGAAGCAAGAGAAATGGGAAGTCAGAGAAAAGAACTGAAGTGTATTCTCCTTAAAATAAGAGGACTGCATTCTCCTCACAGCAGGGCCTCAAAATAATAGTTCTTCTGAAATACTCCACTCAACTAATTCCTCCCAAACCTCTATGTTGTTTTTGAGAGAGAAAAAGAAACCGCCTGTGTATCTCTGTGTGTGTGTGTGTGTGTGTGTGTGGTGTGTGTGTGTGTGTGGAGCACAGTATCCCCATCTGTATGCACCACCCCCTCTGACTAAATCCTGTTGGAATCCATCCTATTTGGAAGATTTTGATAATTGTTTCTATTCCTGGAACATTGCACTGTCAGATTTTTTTAAATGTTTTTTTTTTTTTTATTTTTTTTTTTGTAACATCTTTGGAAAAGTTCCACCTCTGCATCAGTTTAGGAATTACATGCTTATATAAAGACCTTGTCTCGCTGATGCACATTTCACAGCTCCTGCGAGGAGACTGTTCAGAAAATCTCAAGTTCTGGTGATTTTCTTCAGCGGTCTGAAAAAATCAAGTCAAATGAAAACGTTTGCGCCTTGTGTCCAGAAAAATAAAAATCACTTTCGGGGACACGAGCGTTTCATCTGAGCTGAGTGAAATTGAGAAGACTGCTTTTGATTACAGCACCTTATCTTAAGTAAGGAGTTCTTAAAAGTATCTTTAATCTTTTAACATGGCAGTACTTCAGAGGAGGTGAAAGCCACTCCGCTGTTTGGAGTAGAAACATAAATATAGTATTGGGGGAAGGCTTTAAAGTTCTGCTTTATAAAGGCTGCCTACTTATCTACCATGCACAGATAAGCAACCCAGACTTTAACGAACCTGAACCAAAAAAAAAATTTAAGTTTAAAAAGTCAAAAATAGTTGAGAACCCAATGTCCTCTTTGAAAGTGCGCCTGTTTTGGAGGTCAGACCTCCTCCTCTCCGAGGCGTGGAAAGGAACGCGACCTTGCGAGACGCGCCCGATGTTGTGAAAAAGAGTTAACACAGCACTCTTATTTACTGCAGGCTGTGAAGTGGTGAACCGTGAAGACTTGTTCAGTGGTGAACAAGGAAAAATCTCGAGCAGCGAACCGTAGCATTAAGTAGGCATCGTTCTCTCCGGCCCTCGTGAGTGGAGCAGAATGTTGAGCTTTGCCCCCGCGGTTCCGCCCTCGTACCCCAACCCCCATTTGTCTCGAATTATTCGGTGACTTCGAGGTTACAAAGTGCTCGAGCTGAGTAACGTAGAAGATGCTGTGCGGGTACCGTCCATCCATTTTCGATGCAAATAGTTTATGTACCCGTGGTGACCATAGTGAGTAAGCGCAGCCAAATAAAGGCTCCGTTTCATTTTCCTTGATTTCTAATATTTGACGGGGGCACTATATTAGCTGTTATCAAAAGCTTAAAACCCAATCTAACTATTACTAAAACAAACTAGCCTCAGAAACTCTCCTCAGCAATTTGGTTGCAGTGTTGCGTTCTATATCTGTGGCAGCCAATCTCCCACTCGGTGCTGAGCTTTTTGTAATTTTGTTTCCTCCCTTTGGAAATCTCGCACGACTGCACAGCTCGGGGATCAAATTTTCTGGGAGGTAAATTGAATTGGCAAACCATGGAGGTGACAATGATTTTCCGTGGCACTTCATTGGCTCAGATTGTGCCAGGGAGCGGCCTTAACATAATCTGTTATGAAGCTCTCTATGAATCTGTAAGTCTTATCCACTATTTGCTCTTTAACTGCTCGAAGATCAGTGTTTGTGTACGTATTTGTCGAGGTATAAAGAAAAAGAAGTACCGGCACAGGCTGGCTGGGTTCACATTTCTCTTTCACGGGAAAGTTTCTTTTTTTTTCTTTTTTTTTTTTGCCTTGTACCTTGTAAAGGCTTCAATGTCACTCCAAACAGACTGCAAAGTGGGATCTCAGCATTATCTGAAAGTCTCTCTGTAAACTGTAGCAGCGCTTTCATTCTATACATCTGCATTAGTCTTACAGATGGATCCAGTTGAGCAGCTGAAACAGCTGAGCAAATGAGGGACATAAATTGCAAAAAAAAAAAAGAAGACGCTCCGGCAGCACAGTCTCACTGCTCTACCGGGACGCCTTTTTACTTGGAGAGGACTCATTTTTCATTGGTGGGAGTAGCTGTCACGATGGGTGCCTGAGCGGCGGCTCGATGCCGCTCTGCTTAGACGCTCCTTTGCTCCAGATGGCGATGGCACAGTTGCATGTGATTGAATTGCACAGTAACATGGTTTAAGATGGGTGCTGATAAAGCCTTTTAATTAATAGTTGACAGTCTTTGTGTTTGCCACATGCTCGTCTTTTTGATGCGCATTCCACACTGTGTGTGAAATGCGACGTGGGTGTGGGGAATTAACCTTGGCATCTGTATGGACTGGCAGCCTCTACGTACTCGCAAGCATTTTATTTATCAGTATTTTACCAATGCATCAAATGAAAAAGGATGAGAGGGGGTCGCTCCGAGTGATGATCCTTCAAAGACAATATCCTCTCAAGTTGGTGGAGGCTAACTTTTCTAGTCAGACTTCAAGGGAAACGGCTCTGGACCTGGTCCAACTCTTGACAGTCCCACCTGTAAGAGTTTGGTGTCTGTCCCACTGTCTGCATCAGCCTGTGTCTGATTAGAAAAAAAAAACGAATGCCGCTTAGATTTTGTAATTATGTCCTCGTGCCATAGCCCACGGGTCGGGCCCAGTTCCAAACACTTGGAAGTATGAAGCATTCAATCCATTTGAGTTCGGTCTCACTAAATATTCTCATGCAGTTGGATGCTTGAGGCTTGTATGTGAAAGGGGGGGGGGGTGGTGTCGTGTGGGTACACCTCAGTCGAGGAAGGGTCAACTTGAACCCCCTTCCCCCTTTTGTAATCCTCACTCGCAAGCATTCACACATACAAGTTGCTTAATCACAGTTCTGCTTCCACACGCAAATTTTCCTTCTGCACGACACACCACTATAACAAGTGTTGCAAAATATCTGACCTGCCACTCACCCCGAACATCACGCGCTTGCAGTTTTTTCTCCATCGCTCTCCAACGCCTCTGTGCCTCCCTTCTGTTCCTTCCTCGCTCCCTCTGCGTCTTCCTAGCTCAACGTTATTGTCCCTACATTAAGATCATTTCTGTCCTCTCCCACTACCTCGCCTCCTTCGCCGTCTCTCCATTCCACCCTGTCCCTCTTCATACCCCGCACATCAGCCTTTTATCTGCAACACCGGCAATATTTCCAGTGGGTTATTGTTGTGTGTTGTGTGCACCTGTGTATGTTTACATAGTTGAGGATAATCGACAACAACAACAAAAGAAAAAATTGCAATCCACCACAAACACCGGCCGAACAAGCCACACGCACACACACACACACACCTCTTCTGAGCAGTCCACATCTCCCGCCCAATCAGAAACCCTGCGGCAGCAATTATATTGACTCTGATTGGCTGACACGACAGGATGCGGCATGACAAAAAAATGCGTGTGTGTGTTTTTATGTGTATGTATGTGCAAGTGGCAGATTGTTGTTCCAGCAGGGCTCCTAGATTTCTAAGGAAGATTTCCGAGGAAGAGAACAGTTGGCCAATCAGCGCTCTGCATCCAGCACAGTGGGATGAGGACATGCCAACCAGGCCTCTGGATCAAAGTGATGGATGTATTGATTAATGCTACACAGGCATACATGCACACACACACGCACACAAACTGTCTTCTCTCTGCGTCTCATTTTATTTCTGTGTTCTGTATCCCAGCCGCTCTATGAAACATAAGGATGCAGGGTGGGCGAGGGATGAGAACCGATAACAGCGTGGTTAAGGCCTATTAGTATGAGGCCTGTTTGATCACTACTACTCTCAAACATAATGAATCACAAACCGCACTGTAACTCACCACAAAGCGCTCTCTTTCCCTCCGACGAGAGACACTAATAAAGGCTACACAACACTGCGCCGCGATGAGCCTGCCGGGAGGTGGGGGTGGGAGGTGGGGGTGGGGGGCGGGGGCAGGAGGGAACTGGCTTCCCCTTGAGTTTGTTCATTGCTACATCTCACATTCGAATGCTGAGCTTCTGCTGATGCAGGCGGGGACGCTCCGCGTCGCTGTCAAACTCTCGACTCGTACACGTTGCAGACGAAGCGCGAGCCGCTTTTCTCCTGGCAGTCGCCGCCCACGCGGCATTCCGCATCATGAATTCACCCGAAACGTCTCCAACCTCCTGCATCTGTTGAGCGTCGTCGCAATGCAGGCAAACACCTGTGAGTTTGCGGAGTCACAGAAGTGGTTGGTTTGCGTGCGAGTACGCAGCTGTCGGTGAGGAGTTGCCAGCATGCGTAGCAAGGGCTCCTACAAACCGCCTTTTGTGAGCTGCCTCGCGAATGTTCAGTCAGTCAGTCACTCATGAAGGTTTTGTATCTAAATAACTCCGTTTACCGCTTTCCAATCGCTCTCAATGCAGTAGTTTCTGCTTTTCTCAGTTTTAAGTAATTAGAAACTAAATGTCTTCGTTTAGGACTGTTGGTCCACCGGAAATGTGAATTTGAAGACGTCATATTGTTAATTGTGACATTTTAGTGTTTCATAATGACAATTGATTTTGGGAAGGAATTCTCAACAGATGAATGAATATTGAAGCGTATCAGTTGTACAGCCTCAGTGTGCTGTAAGCCGCCCATCTGCCCCTCCATCAAGGTTAAAATAAAGCCATTGCACGATGCATCTTCCATGTGGAGTGGCAAAGCCGAGCAGCATGCAGCTCGTGCTTGGATAGGACACATGGCTGTTGGTTCACTTTTTCTCTGCTACGACTGAACACATCAAAGTTTAGTGTAAATCCATGCCCTCTTTTCCCTCCCCATCTCCAGAGGGGTTTTCACAAAGCAGGATTAGGAAGTTAGCCAGATAACTTTAAAAAAGTACTTTGTATTTCGTAAGCAATTCTCCGGCTGCATAGCTGAACGCTACTTCGACCTAGCTAATATTCAAATGTAGTTTTATAGATTCATATCGGTATTACCAAGAGAATGGAATCATCTCTCACAGATATGTGGGTATCTTCCCTGCAAGGGCTCATGGATCCTTTAATGAGTCGGCTCTAGATTTCTTTTCCTAAACCTGCAGATATACCTCCACCTCCATCTCCCGTCTCCTCAGCTCATCCCTCTCTTCCTCTACATGCTCTCTTTCATTTCCCACTTGTCTCCCTCTGCTGTGTGACTCCCCTCTAATCCCCCCCCCACCTCCACACCCCCGTCGCCTCACACTCGCTCTTTCACAGTTGGCTCTCCCCCATTCCCTCCTCCCTCCCTTATTCCCTTATATCTGCCTCCCCCAAAACCATTCCTCCGTCTGTCTCCAGCGGTTGCCGTGGTTACAGTTTGTTCTGCTCATCAGGCGCCCGCCGTGCCTAAACAGACTGTCAACAGTTTAATTACTCATCCTTTCATCCCTCTATCGGTCCATACTTCTGCACTACGCTCGTGCTTGTTGCTTCCACCTCTCCGACACTCCTCCTCCT
Organism: Ophiodon elongatus; assembly: GCA_016806645.1. Taxonomy (NCBI): domain Eukaryota; kingdom Metazoa; phylum Chordata; class Actinopteri; order Perciformes; family Hexagrammidae; genus Ophiodon; species Ophiodon elongatus. The sequence goes on from JACSYO010001725.1 coordinate 85,198, forward strand.
CGGCAAACGCTGTATCTCTCCTTTCATCGTTTTCTTCCCCTCATCCTTTGACTTCTCATTCCTCTCCCGTCCCGCTTCCCTACCATGTCTGACTACTAACTGTCTAATTACTCATCCCTTCAACATTCCATCGCGTTGCAGTTTTGTTTCCGTTCATTCACCCGCCTCGCCATACGTCAGCGCGCCAGTGCTTTATTAGTGCAGTTTTCTCTTTCAGACGTTGTTATTCCTCTATTCCCTTGTCCCCGCCCCCCTCTTATCATCCACCTCTCAAGTGTCATCGCTTGGCTTTTCATTCTTCATTACTCAGTCTCTCTCCTATCCTCTGAGTGTTCCTCCCTATCTTAAGCAGCCAGTCTTGTAATTACTCCTCTTCATCACGCTATCGTTCCATACCTCTCTTTCCATCATCCACCATTCGGTTCCTTGGCTGTTGACAGCGGGCTGATTTCTCATCCTCACAGCCTCCCTCCCTTTTCCTATTTTCTACCTCCACCATTTCTCATTCATCCATCAAGTGCCACCTTTCTGACAGTGACCACGTCTTCCTTGTTTCTGGGTTTTCAAATCTTGCGCTTCTCTGCCCGGATTGAAAGCTGGTCGACTCGGGAAGGGTGTGTGACATCCTGCGTCAATCATTCATCATCGTCTTTGATGCCTTTTCATGCGTCTATCGTCCTCCGTTTCATTCATCCATAGTCCCTGCAGCTATTGCACTTTGGGATATTTTCTGAACGCTTCATGAATCTGTCTCTCTCATCTGTTCATTTTAACTTTTTATTCCTTAACTGCCGTTTCGCTAAGCCCCGACAGCTAATGGTCAATCATAGCTTAGCAACCGTAAGTAGGCGAAGCAGTGCTCTTTTGTAGAGTTTGTATGGATAGCTTCTTTGTTTAACCCTTCAAAAACTAAAAGCACAAGAGCAAAAGTGAAATGAATGGATTATGTTTGTCTGTTCGAACGTAAGAAGCAAAAGTTAGTATATCAGATTAACTAGCTTATTATGGTAGCAACCAGCATTACTTCCAAGGCCAGCAGCATTACGTAACATGTATTTTTGCGGTTTCCATGTTGCATGAAAAGAAGCCGGGCCTGGATGCCACTATATCATAGTGGCATCTGTCCTGCTCTGCGTTTGCAAAACACATCCGTCCTTAATCCTGAATGCCCTTTCTCTTGTAGCATTAAAAAAGAAAACATGCCGTTTGAAAATAGGAATCTCCTGTCCAAGTATGTGAGCTCAGCTAAGTCTATCAGCCATGCACCATGTGTGTAGTCATCGAGTGTATAGGTCCCTTTGCAGGATTCAGTTTTTTTTAAAAAGCCAGGAAAACATAAAAAAGTTGTCTGAAGACTTTTTTTTTTTCAACCAACTCGGGGAGCTAAAGTGAACTTCATTAGTTCACGAGCAACGGCTGATAAAATTGGCCAGTGACAGTTGTGACAGCTGCAAAAGCGGCGGTCGCCTGCGAGAAATGAGAAGCCTGCTAATGTCTGACATCAAGGACCCGTTATTTCCAAAGAAATTAGATGATAATTCAGCTCGCTGTAAACTGCATAATGTGCCACGCAAAGAAGGAAGCTTAACAAGCGTAGCAACAGTAACAAAGGAGGGAGGGGCTTAGCAAAGGGTCAATTAATTGATCTGCATTCTTTTCTTTTTTTACTCCCTTTCAATAAGTAATTCATGGCCTTCCTTTTTTGTTTTTCTCAAGTCCTTCATTCACTAGCCAGTCTGCTCATGCTGGCAGGGCTCCTGCTTTGAACAGTGAGCATCCCATCTGTTCGTGCGTCTTCCTTACTGTAGCCTCAGAATGACAGACACCCGCGCTAACAACAAGATGATGTCGAGAATGTTCTTTTATTCTGCCTTTTGTTTCACTATTTGAACCATGTGACATTCCCCTGCTCTGTATTCTTTTGACTATCACTAGCAGGGGAGCAAATCCAATTATAGAATTATGATTTGGTTAATGGCTTTCAAAAGGCCTCTTTGTTGTACTTTAAAAACAAAAGAAATCTGTCGTCATTTTTTTTTTTTTTTTTTTTTTCAGAAATAGAGCTGCCCCTGTTCAAAGCGAGAGTCAAAGCTGCTGTTAACAATCAACAGAGCAAGTAATGAGCCCTGTCTCAGTTATTTCAAAACCTTTATTGTTCATAGAAATAGTTTCACACGGTCTATTGTTTTTAAGCTGAATCTCGCTCGTTTCCTGGGTAATTAATGCTCCTCTAAGGTAAAATTTCACTTTTCCTCTAAGTTGGGCCTCATAATAGGCATGTCTGCTCCATGGAAAAGCCCCAATGGTACACCATATTCCCCTTGTAGTTCTATCTCTAAATAGCTCATTACTGGTGCGAGTGATCTTTTACAGACGTTTTGGGGTCATGTAAGACTAATTGTAGCCATTGGTAACAACAGCCAACAGTAGAAGGCTACGTAATGATGGCCATCTGTCATTTCTAATTATTGCTTCTTCATCTATGTTTCTATTTTTACCTCCCCACGGTAAATCACCATTCATTTATCATGTTGGCCTCTTTCTAACTTTTCTTTTTTAATCATCTTGTCATTCATTATTCTAGATTTTTTAAATTCTTATTGTTTATCTCGCTTATCATTTAATCAATCAATCCTTCAGTCTTTTATTCTCTTCTCAATGTTATTCCTCGCCCCTCAAACACTGACTCAATCTTTTCTATATCATCGATCTGCTCCTCCTTACCCCTCCATTTTTTTAAATCCTGTCTCCTTGTTATTCCTCCCCCTACTGTTAACTCTTTTTCCCTGCTGCCATGAGCCCTTCATAATTTCACTCCTTCGCTCCCCCCCGTTTCTTCCATTCACCTGTCTCTCGTTTCCCTCCATCACTTGAAGAAGTCTATCACTGCGTCTCACTTCACCTCTCCCTTCATCTGACCTCCCGAAGCCCTCGGTGCCCATCACTGTGTCGCGTGTCACCCATCCCTCCCCTTCTCCCCTTTCCATTTCCTCCTCCCTCTTCCTCCCTCTCTCACTTTCCCTCTTCCTCCCTCTCTCACTTTCCCTCTTCCTCCCGTCTCCATTTCTTTCCCCTCTCCCTCTTATCCTCCCATATCTCAGTCGGTCTGATCTCCTGTGTCAGTGTGCCAAATCTGTGTATGTGTGCGCGCTCAGACACAGCTTACGTAAAAAAAAAAGCCTCAAATGAAGGGAGGTTAGAACTATTCTGTGCTGCTGCTGCTGCTGCTGCTGCTGCCGCCACCACACAAACACTCCTCGCCCGTCATCCGCACACACTCTCACCATGATGCGCACATAGACACGCACACACACGCACCACACGCCAGGTGAGATTACATAAAGGCGAGGTGATGAAAGCCAAGCTAAAACGCACCTCGTGAGTAATCTGATACGGGACAGCTGGCTGACACTCGCACACAGAAACACACTTGGGAAGAGAGATTCTCAGTCGAGTAGCGGTATGTAGAGCAAAAGGAAAAAAAGGGGGACTTGGAGGTGTAGCAGGATTAGAAAAAAAAGGATAAGAAAAAAGAAAAGCATACAATCATGGAGGAGATTTGGGTGTGTGCGTTCTTCTCTGTTTTGTACTCAGTGTGAGTGTGTGCGTGTGTCAGTGTGAGTGTATGAGAGAGAGAAAGAAAGAGAGAGAAAGAAAGAAAGAGCGAAAGAGAGAGAGAGAACACAGAGTTCCCAGTCCAGTGAGTGCTGGTGTTCACCGCGATGATGTGCTAAATGATTAAGCACAAGAGAGCTAACCATGCCAACATGGATTCACCTCCACTGTCGACATATGCCGACAGCGTCCGTCAGTGTGAGTGTGCGTTTGCGTGTGAGTGTGTGTGTGTGTGTGTGTGCGTGCGTGTTTTGAACTGCGTGGACGTTACCTTTTCCGTCTGTGCGGCTCTGTAATCCGAATCAGCTCCACATGTTATCCAGGTTTTTGTGTGTGGGTGCGTTTTGTGTGTGTTCAGTGCTTAGCACAGATCTCGCCCCAGGTGCTTTCTCCTCGTGTTGGCCCAGCAGGAGACGAGTGTTCGATGTTGTGGGGGGTTTGTGTGTTTGTGCTGAAACCTATCCTACTCCCCTTCAGAGACCCCACACATCATCAAAAGGAGGCGGATGTAGGTCAGTGTCAGAAAACCAGAGAGTTGCAGAAATTCCAATCCGACAATATCCTCTTAGGCCTCTATAGATGAAGAAAACCTGGAAAATCCCGATTTTCTCGCTCGATCCCGGTGTGGTATTTCCGAAATAGAGACCTCAATTTGAGAATCCGAGAATCCACTTTGCCTGAAATCCTATTTATGGTGTTTGGATGTGATTTCCACATGGCTGTATTCAACTTCTCTCTATAAGTGGAGCAGTCCAATCGACAGAGAATAGGAATCCTGGAGTCGGCGGTGATCCTCAACCCCCCTCCCCTCCCCCCCCCTCCTCGTCTTCTTCCCCCACCTCTCCTTTTTGTGTTCCTCCCCCCTCACTCATACAGCTCTATCTCTCCTTATTTGTTCATCTGGCTTCCTCCCTTATTGCTTCATTCTTTCACACAGTTTTTTTTTCTTCCCATGCTCTCACGCTCTCTCTCATCCCTCGCTTCCCGGTGTGATTTCCAGGGTGTGTCACTGTCGATCACGGTGCCATCCGCGGTTTGTCCTCCCACATTGAATTAGTTGTTCATTGATGACCTTGAAGGGAGGTATGGGAGAGTAAGCTGGAGAGATGGAGGGATGGCTAGAAACCTGCAAAAGAGGAGAAACAGGGCGAGTGTGAAGTGAATGAACTGCCTGCACTGTACATGTGTCCCACTAATGCCGTCGTTACCCTCTGCGTGTGCACTCACATGAATCACACAAACATTGGATGGAGTCCATTATCACTTTTATGCCTCATCCCTCTTTCTCTCCTCCACCCATCTGACCTTCTCTTCCCCCCGAGATACCTACATCCATCCCCCTTTCCACCACCTCCACTGTATCGTATAGTTCACTCCTCCCATATGGCTTCTTTTTTTTCTTTTTTTTTTAACCCACTCCCTACCTTGCCACCCCACTTTTTATTTTTTTTTCTCCTCTCTGTCTCCCCCAATGCCTCTCTCCCGCTCACCTGTCTGTCAAAGAGAATCAATAGTTCTGAGACCCTCTTAACGCCTCTCAGCAGGCTGAATTGTCTTGTTCATGCTCACGCACACAAACACTCTCAGGACCACCAAGCACACACACACACACACACACACACACACACACACACACACACACACACACACACACACACACACACACACACACACACACATACATACATACATACATACATACATACATACATACATACATACATACATACACACACAAGCACGCGCGCAGCACATTTTCACGTGCTTGAACACATACCACCTCCATCGTTGCTGCCACCATCATCACACACACACACACACACACACACACACACACACACATCCACTATGTAGTCATGCAGTGATACTCTCCTGTGCATCCTTCTCTCGCTCTCTTTTCCAGTCACACACACACACACACACACACACACACACACACACACACACACACAGTCCAATGAAACAACTGGGCTATTGATTAGCACCATGAATGTCACAGTTCAAAAGTCTAACCCGCACACGCACACACATACACTCGCTGGCCTGTCAATCAAACTCCAAAAGCCGACACCTTTAGGAAGACAATCTCATTATCTTGCTCTAAAGCTGTGCACTCACTCTGTGTCTGTGTGTGTGTTTCTTCGTGTGAGCGTTCCTCAGAGTGTGTATGTCTCCATTAGTGCAGCTGCTACATATATGCAGCCCATCTGCCAGATTTCTTTTCTCCCTAAAAATCTGTGATAACATTTATTTAAATTTTTCCTTCTGTTCATTCCTGTTTCTCTGCTTCTCCTCCTCCGGCGTTCAGTTTGCCACTTCGAAAGCACAATACAGCTACTTAGTGTCCTTTTATTCATTTTTTTAAGTCTGCTTTTGGTCCTTTCATCCTCACCTAACATTTTTTTTTTTTTTTTGCCCTCTGTTAGATGAAAAGGTGAAATTACTAACCTTGTTTTCCGGATCACTCCATCGCGACTCCTGGTACCGTCACAGCTCCCTGTCTACGCGGCTCGCTCTCTATCTCAGCTCCGTGGAAAAACACCCATCTCTCTCTCTCTCTCGCTCTCTCTCTCTCTCTCTCTCTATCTCTGTATCTGTCCCCCTCACTCGGTCTCGACAGCTGCAGCGCTCTGTCTGCCTCCTCTGTCGCTCTTCCGTCAGGCTGTAGGCTGATTGAATTTTAAGTCATGTTAATCCCACAGAACAGGTACTGAATGAAGGAGGGGACACTGCAAAAAAAGAAGGGCGGGAGAGAGCGAGAATAACAGAATGCAGGGAGTAAGCTGCCTTGTATTTTTAGAAATCTCCTCTCTCCTTCAGGGTGGTTTTCTTCAGTTTTTTTTTTTTCTTCTTTCTTTCTTCTTCACTTGTCCTGCCTCCACCCAGTCACTTCACTTCAGTTATCCATCTCATCTTCTTGCTTTCCCCTGGATTCTTTTGGCTTTCTTTGTCCTTATCTTGTGGAGAAGAGTGTATGATCTGGCTCCGTATGTGGCAAGAAACGGACTGAGGGGGAGAGCGAGCGAGAGAGAGAGAGAGAGAGAGAGAGACGGAGAGAGAGAGAGAGGCATGAAGATGAGGAGCCGGAGAGAGTAAAGAGGGGGCGGGGGGTGGATGGAGGAGGGGGCGCTTTACTCAAGTATTTTACTTGAGCATTTCCATTTTATACAAATACATAATTACTTACCCTTCTTCAAAATTCAAACTAAAACGTTTGGACCAGTTTTTAAAGATTGACGTCTGCAATGGGGCCAAATTGGCTTCTGGTTGAATGCCAAAATCAAAGCAGGCAAGGTCTGGTGCGGCGCCAGCAATGATGCAGGACCGTTTTGGTTCAAGGGGGAGCCGAGCCGGAAGGCAAAGCTCTCGATTTACCAGTCCATTTAGTCCCGACCCTCTCCTCTGTCCATGAGCTTTGGGTGGTGACCAAAAGAACGACATCGCGGTTACAAGCGGCCGCATTTAGCTCCCTTGGTGGTGTGACTGGGTTCAGCATTAGTGATGGGGAAAGGAGCTCAGGCATCCAGAGGGAGCTCAGAGTAGAGCCGCTGCTCCTTCACGTCCTAAGGGGCCCAGTTGAGGTAGTTCAGGCACTTGATCAGGACCCTCCTGATCGCCTTCCTTTATGGGTTTTCTGGCACGTCCAACCGGTAAGAGGCACTGGAGAACAAGCTGGAGAGATTATACATCTCATCTGGGTTCCCCGGAAAGAGCTGGACGATGTTTCTGGAGAGAGTGGTTTCTGGAATCCTCTGCTTAGTCTGCTGTTCCCGCAATGATGATGATAAGTGGATGAAAATGGGTGTGAAAAAAAATGAATTGTGTGAAAAATGGAAAGAGCTTGAGAGAGAAGTGGTATATAATCATTAAACCCTCTTTCAGGGGCCATTCTGTGCATTTAATACTGCTACTTTTGATACATAAAGAACATTTTTTGTGGCAATACACTTTTGAATTTACTTGTAAAAGTATTTTTTACCCTGTGAAATTACCTCTTTTGCTTGCGTAAAGTCTTCGCCACATATGGAGGGTTGGTGGGGGGAGAGCAGAAGGAAGGAGAGAAGAAGGAAGAGGAGGAGATAAAAGTCTGCTGGTATGACAAGGGGAAGCGAAGCTCCGGGTGCCTCGGGCAACTCTGGGTCAGGCCGGGATGGGGGGGAGAGCAAAGACGTATGATTAAGAAACAGTGAGCACATGAGTGGCGACGTGTGAGGAGCGGGAGGCAGGGGGGGGGGGAGGGAGGGAGAGGGGGCCGAGGATCTCTGGGGGGTGAGGGAGATAAGTGAGGAAGAGAGGGGTTAGTCAGGGATAGAGGGACGGAGTGATAGCATGGTGATAGGGAAAGTGTAGCTGATACAACTTCAAACAGTGGTCGAACGCTTGATTTCCCCACCGCGCCGACGGCTGCTGGGAAATAGGCATTAAATAGAAACCGGCTGCGGGTGCGCGTGCGTGCGTCCCACTACTGAGGCGAAAGCTCTAACGTTGGAGATGTTGGAATTAAGCCATTTTCTTACATTCACATACGTGCAGGTCCATTTTTTTTTGGCAACACAATCACATCCGAAAGAAAAAGGGGCTAGGACAGGGATTTGGTTGTGTGATGGATGGATGGATTGGTTTGTCATGTCTCACAATTTCCACCCAGGAGTTCCTTTGTGTCACTTCTTGAGTGAAATTTATTTTCATCCCTTTGCTTTCTGCCTCTTTACCCTCACTCGATTCCCCCTCCCCCCACCACCCCTGCTGTCTGGCCAGCGTATATTTTTAACCTCATAAGCCGGACCTCGCTTTTAGGGAGGTCCGGAGAAGTTTGATACATCATTTCACCCAAACGTATCCCCGTTACCGGCGCACGGCTTTATGGAGCGTTGCTTGGCGATTAATCAGACGTCTGGTGGTTCGGCACCCAGTCCTTTCGTCGAGGAGAGTGACCTTGCTGAATGAAATAAACTAACGTGACCTACTCCTTGGTGATGGATGAAGTGAGTTCACCAGTCAGGAGAAAAACTCATCACTGACCAGCTCGTTATGGAGCGTACCCACCACTTTAATTCAGGGCAACTCCCAATAAGTTTACCTCAAATGACACAAAAGTGAATCTATAGGGCCAAATGTCACAGGTTTTGTGTCCTTGGAACGTTTCCTGTGACCACAGATCAATCGTGTGAAAGTCAAACAAAGTTAAAAACCCTTTGGACTGAGAACTAAGCGGGGAGACTGGCAGGATCTTTTTTAGTTCGTCCCGAGTAGTGCTGCACTTAATCAGAAAGAGGGCAGACCTGTTCTGGTCGGTCAGGCTAAATTAGGCCTCAAAGCGAGAACAGTTGCAGGGGAGTCGGACTGGGCTGAACTAATCCATCGACTTTTATTTTCTGTTGCAAATTGGTTCACTGGTCATCTCACCGGTGGCGTCAGCAAACTCGAAATATATCAATGACAAATATTTATGTGGCTCACTCAGGTGCACGCTGTCACCCGATAACTGAATACTGAGCTTTGAAGTGAGTGTACGCCACACGGTATCTCAGATACGCATGTTTGCTCAACATGGTCCGGCTGTAGTGAGACCCAAAGGACATTGACACTCTTTTTGCTCTTTGCTCCGGCACACTGGACTTGAAATGAAACAACGTCCACTAAGTGCTGACTTTCACTCTTTCAGAGAAGACCAATATACTGTAGATGGGGGAAAACTCTCAAACACCCTGAAAGCTGAGATTCAGCTATTTAAAAGATATCCTTGAGGAGTTTGAGTAACTTCAAGTAGTGCTATGGAGCAGTTTTCCCCCCGTTCTCTTTGTCTCGTGCACATGCATGAGGATCCACGTGCACGTGCATTTGGTCACAGTTTTGCCGGATCAGATTGACAGTGTCAGGCCAAATCGCAACTTCAAACAGGCCCATTGTCATGCAAATAAGCCCAAATCATTACCTTCACAAACCCGCCATATGTTGATATAAGCAGCCCATATGGCATCTACTGGTTTTACCAGCCCAACTTCATCTAAAGTAGCCCAACTGGGCAGAAACCGGCCTAATCTGGCGGCACATGGCTGGTGATGCAATACACAGTCTAACCCAGTGGCATTACCCGACTCTGCCGATCCACAGGTGACAGTGATTGAGCCGTGTGCCAGCCGAGGCAACAGATGAAGAAGACACAAACAAGTAAACGTGGATGTAAA
>JACSYO010001725.1:97500-265000 GCA_016806645.1 Ophiodon elongatus
GTTTCTCACAGTGGGACACTATGACTTGTTAAGAACAGGTGTAACTAATAACGTTAATAAAATGACTGCAGTTTCGGCGTGCCAGTGCCAGAGCCCCGGCGTTTGCCCCCGCCGGGGCTCTGGCACGGCCGACTGGAACGCCATTAGACGGAACGGCCATTCCAGCGCCACGGCCGGCGCGCACAGGGCACTTCCTCGTGGTGAGAACACGCCGCATGCAGAGGAGCGGGGGGGGAGGAGCAGGAGCCCCCGATCAAAGAGCATGATGTGAAATGTGAAAACCTATAAATACTGATTAGAGAATCACAGGCAACCAAGATAAGGCTATGAAACATTCAGATAAATAATGCATGATGTTCTGTGCTGAGAAAATCCAGACGGTTATAGTACATTCTGTAAATAAGTGGCGGATGTTAGTCATTTGGTGTCCTGCGCTCCCCCTAGTCCCTGGAAATAGATACTATGGATGTTTTGGGATTAAAGGCATCATGCTGAGCCATAGATGGAAGGGAAGGATTAAATATGGACTTGTTGGTTGAGTCAACGTTTATATATTGGTTCAGCTTCTTCTTTTTTTTTTTAAATAGGAGTCCAGTGATCCTTGCTCAATATCTATTAGTGCGGCGTGGATGAATCGCCTTCTGACTTCTGACAGGAGTCCTCGATACAGAGAGCCCATTAGATGAGATGCAGTACTTTGATGATGGTGGCGGCTGATGGAGGCCGGTGGAATTAAATGTGATGCGGCTGAGACACCCGCTGCTTCACTTTGATCTCCAATTCCAATTCTAATTCACCGAATCCTGTTTCTCGCTCCCATCGTGGCCTTTTCACCCGAGGTAACCCTACGACACGCGAGGCAGAGGCTTGTTTTCATGCAACAGGAACATTAACTTAAGACGAAGGGTATTTGAGCAGAACCTGGTGAAATGGAAGGTGACATTTTTTACAATGTGCCTAAAGTGCACTATAAAATGTAGGCTATTGTATCATGGAGAATGATGAGAAGTAAATACATATATTCTAATTATCTATGAATTATGTCATCCGATTCTAGATATTTAACTTCTGGTTTTAGCTCTATTTCCTTCGTAACTCTTTATACCAGAAAACATATTCCACCCGACCTCGAACCTACTTAGCTGCCGCCGTCATCGGGATGCTCAACGAAGTCCTTGTTTCCCTGTGTTCTTATCAACACCGCTATCTGCTCTGTGTGTGGGAAAGCGTTTGTTACGAGGAGTGTTGATACTTCGAGGACATTTTGTAACACTCGCAGCACAAAGCTGCCACAAAAATGTGTTGGAAGTGACACAGTATATGGTTTTGGAGTGTGCAGTCTGTACTCGCTAATTAGACTGGCAAAAGGGTTGTTCAGTGTGCAGCTGCGGTTTTTCTATAGGACTTGAAATTGAAGGTCACACCTTGAGTGTTCATCTCCAGCGCCATGGATGCCTTCATTTCACTTCATGCCGGCTGTTTATTTTTCTGTACTGCAACCTTTACGCTTTATACACTTTTGGTCCGCTTGTTTTTTTTTTACACCTCAATTGATTTCTGTGTTTCTGTGGACCACATAAACAGTAGCCTCACACTGCATGTTGCGCTTTACAACAATACCACACGTTTTAAAATGTGACTCTGGATCCAAAATGAGTCACAGGCATTGTTGGGAGGATGCCAAGTAGGAGTAATGAGAGGTTTAAAGACAAGCAGTCTGATAATGAATGGTCACATTATTTAGATTATTTAGTTGAAGTGAGATAACAGTAAGGTTTTAGGCTGGAATGTCCGTTACATCCTATGGTTTATGTATCTTGTAACATCGTGATTATAGGTGATGGTGAATTATAGCCAACGTTAGTCTTTAAATTAGGAATTACCACTGCTCACATTTTGTGGCGTGTTATTAGTAATGAGCCACATGTTGGTGTTATTCAACCCTGGGTCTACACACACTGTGGGGTCTCACAGCAAGACCACGCGTTCCTGAGTTTGAAACATTTTTCACGAAAACTTCATCACGCTGTGAGTCTGTTCATTATAAATACCCGAGTGACTCCAGTCTCCCCGTTAGCATTCACAGCACACCGATGCAACCCGCTGCTGAGCTGGCGGTGGAGAAAATGTTAAACTACGCGTCAGCCCGAAAACAAAAATTACGCCTTACTCTTGACAGGTCACCAAGTATCCGCTGACATGAGTAACGGCCGACCAAAAGAGCTGCCGTCGGGACTCGCTGTCATTAAAAGCCGCTGCCCGAAGCTTGTCTGCCGGCGTGACCTGAAACAGCGGACTGAAAGGATTGGGCATGATTATCCAAATGAAATCCATCGCATGCCCGTAGTTTGGACCATGAGAGGTGCTCGTCTCCCCGTTAGAGGATAATCTGTCCCGCAGATCATCAGTTTTTTTGTTGTAGAATATCAGCAATGTTATCATTTTAAATCGGCTCCAGCTCTCCTTCTGGTGCGAGTCTGTGTGGTAGTGGCAGTAATAGGGTTTATTGAGCTGGGACCCCACAGTGAAACTATGAATTCACAATGTTTTCTTCAGGCTCTAAAAGGTTGAAGATCTCCTGCTGCTCCATGCTATCTCAAAGCTCTCTGCGGGAGCCCCGGTTCAGTTTATATTTTTTCGGCGGGGAGCTGTATGATTTTTAGGAATATACGCCCCAACGATGGAGGATATGTTGCTGCAATCCAAGAAAAAGAGGTGCCTGTATAGTTAAAAAAAAAATAATTAAAACATTAGATGTAAATGCGTTACGGTGGAACATGTGGTCTCGAGCACTGACTCATCTCAACATACAAAGAGTGAGATGATCGTTCACAAGTACAAGTATAATTAACACAGAGGACCCGCAAACAGAGTCTGAGACGACTCACGCTGTGGGTTTGGAGTTCATCACGAGCAGTTAAATGCGTCACAGGCCTACTGCTTAAGGATTCCCAAAATACCACTAAGTAGCGATCTGTTTTAATAAGCCCGCGTCTCAGGGTCCCTGAAAGAGGCCTCCTTTTAGCTGGGTCAGCACACTGAGTCACGCTGTTTAAAGATGACACATCCACACATCGGTTTTGATTCCTGGTGAATGCGTCTCCCCTGGTAGTAAAGGAACTGTCATCCCGTCAACGTTGTTGCAGGAACATTTAAAAGTCAATTATGCGTCGTCATACTCGTGGATTATTTTTGTGTGTGAAAAGCACCTTTGTTGTGTCCACTTTCCCTTACCCCGCTTCTCCTTCTGCTTCAGCTGGTAATTCTCTACATTACCTTTCGCTCTGTGAATAGGCTGGCACATGGAGGTGGTTAGCGCTACAGTTATATTTCAGAGAGTTTGAAAAACTAAATAAAAGTCAGTCAAAACAAAACTATTTTGTAGCTGCAAAGCATTCACTTTCTTAGACCGCTGACACATTGACGAGTGCTTTTACTCTAAATGTGTTCTCTCAACTCACTCCAAAAATATATATAATGATAGTTCTCCTATTGGACAACGGAGTTATGTTAGACATGTCTTGACACCAGTGAGATAGCTGCTACTTTCCTCCCTTTTGCATCCTTTGTCTCGGATGTCTGGCTAGTTCAGCACCATGGACAGTGGCCTATTCAACTCAGAGAGGCAACTGAAAGCACATTAAGCAAGTCCTCCCCATTACTGGGTTTTAAAGTCTGTCTCTGACATATTCTCAAAGCTTCCTCCTTTTGTTCCTTTACGTCTACTTCTGAAGTCCTTTTGAAATCGACAGGGGATCACAACATGGACCGTTCCTCATTAAACCTCCGGTACACTGATGCGAAACTCTCATGCCAGAGGGCGATGGCGTTTGTGAAAAAGAACATTTTAATATTTTGGCTGGATTTCTTCATACCCGATGAGCTTATTTCAAATTGAAATATGTCTGGCCAAAACTCCCCCGATGAACTCCAAGGTGAAGACTTCTCTGCTGTGAGCGCTGATAGGAGTTATTACCAGAAAGATCACCAATCAGATTTTTTTATTTCACTGAGGAAAAAGCCCCTTGGTAAATGTCAAATACTGATGCCAGATTTTTAGGCGCAGCCATGAAATAGTCTCGCACGAATCTGTTATCTGTGTAATGGGACGGGTCGTAAGACAGGGGTTGAGGAGCTTCTGAGGCAGACGAGATGAGAGGTATTCAGACGGCTGCTGCATTTCCCTTTGGCATTAAAAACAATTTCCCTTATTTCATGGTTGTAAAGAATTGGATGAAGATGGTTGTCATGGTGAATAGTCATTGGTTGCCTACCAAGGAAGCGGAGAAGAGGTGAGAAATAAAGAGCAAATTAGTGAGCGAAGAAACCCAGCGGAGAATTAAAGCATGACCTCGGAGTTGGAGGAGGAGAGGAAATTGAAAAGTGGTCACACTTTTTTTTCTTTTTTTTGTCACATTAGCACAGACTGTGATCATCGGCGCTGTCGCCTTCACCTGTTCATTCTTCCCCGGCACACAAAAACGGATTCAATCGCGCGCAGATACGGATGCAAAGACGAGAGTGGGAACAATGTCTTTGTCACTGTGTGCTTGTTTCTCTATGCGTGTTGCCTTTCAGGCCTTAGAGTCCCCCATTATAAATATTTTCTTGAGTTTGTGTGTGTGTGTGTGTGTACTTGTTTGTGTGGGGGAGGGGGAGGGGCATGCCTTGTCTGGTTGTGTTAATTTGTGGCTGATATAAGTGCGAGAAACGCACACATGTCTACGCGAGTGTACATTCACTCCTCTGTGTGTGTGTGTGTGTGTGTGTGTGGATCTTGTTTATGTGCCCGGCCCAGTGGTTAAGGCGTGACGGATGGGGATAGGGGAGACAGAGGAGGAGAGAAAAGATGAATGACCTGACAGCTCCCCTATTCAACTCCTAATCACTTAGGTAGCGTGGAGGTTCTGTGAGACAGAGAGACGCAGTGTTTGGAGATCAGGTGTGTGTGCATTGCCGAGCACTGTTTGAAATTTTGCAAAAAAATCCCAAACTCAAAATCTGTACCTGTACCTCCTGTGATGCTTTTTGCATCCTGTTTCGTATTAAACAACTCTATATTTGCCTCTACAGCGCGAAATGCACTAAAATAAACTGACATTAAGGCAATGGAAAATAAAGTGGCCCGCATGTGATAGAGAGAAAGGTGTTTGACGGGTATTGATGACTAGGAAATGCTAAGACAACATGACACATTTGGTCCAGATGCTTTTTTTTTTGAAGAGATGGGGTCTATCGTCTGCATTTTAAGATGGTAAAATACACTGATCTCCACCAGCAGCAAGAACAGAGCAGACTTGTTTACAAAGGAACTTTGGGTGTGGGTGTATCCAGGTGAGCTGTAGATCAGAGACACCCTGCCAACACAGGATTTCACCGAGCGTACTCTTGGCTTTCGAGGCAAGCATCAGGATTTGAAACGGTGACGTGAGCCAACACACAAGCAGCCAGTGGAGGGAGCGCGGGAGTGCAGTGCCATCTATTTCCGGGTTCAGTTAGACAAGACTCATACCAAGTCTGTGTTCCTGAGTTGCCACAGCTCTGTGGTTTCTCACTTCATTGCATCAGTAATGGGTCTCTGTTACCACCGGGTTCTCATATATGTGTCAGTTCATAAGGCTCCGCTGTCAGGTTGTCAGCTGGTCTGGTCCATTCTCCTTGTTGCTCCCTCGTTCACTTTGTTTTGTTCCTGTTGTGCTGAGCCAATCCCAGTTCCATCTATTCTGACGCATTTAAATCAACACGCAAATGAACACATCAGCTGTTCAAATTCGACAATCTGCCTTGGTGGTTGCTTGGAACCGAGGGGGGTATGGAAGGGGGGAGAGAGAGAGTAATTGGTCTTTTTCATGTTATGCCAGACAGAGTGAACATTAATGGATGGATCTTACCAGCTCTGTGATCCCTTGACAGTCAGTAAGTAGCCTCCACTGAAGGCATTCCTTTATTCTGGTGAGTCTTTACAGCCGTCCGAAGGTCTTTGGTTCGTCTGCGGTCTCTAATTGGAGGGATGTTGCATGCTGTCGAGCCACAGTTACGCACATCGGCAACATCAGAGAAACATTTATGCTCAATATTCCTCACTGTAAATCAACATGTGTGTTGGTGACGGCGGCAACAGTTCACAAAGTCCCATTTATTAAAAAAAGAAGAAAAAAAAAGAAAGAAAATCATCAATTAAATCTTCCCTCTCCACTAATAACTCCTCAGGGCCATGTGTATCTATCAAAACCACTGGGTAACCATGGCAACAACTGTGGGCATGACCTTCTTTTAACGAGTCTGGAGATCCGCTTATTTATTTATTTTTCACAATACAGGTAGAGGTTTTAGCAACATGGTTAGATATTGTTTGGGTTACATTTTATATGGTATGTATTAGTGGATCATTACCAGGGTCCCTTTTTTTCTTAAAATATGAAGATGAAGCAGGCGGCTATTTAGTTCCAAGATTGTCAACGATAATTTTGCATGTAAAGCAGTCAGATCAAACTGAATTACACGATAAAAAGAGATTTCAGAAATAAAGAAGTACAACATGTCCACATTTTGAATTCCATTTTGAGTATTTATATTTTATGTTTTGCACATCTTGTTTCCTATGAGGCAACACGGGATTCCAAAACTGCCAGTGTGTCATAACAGGGAGAGTCCAGTGTTTTAAAGAATAAGAGTAGCAAATGTGACTGATAATGTACGATAACGTATTATCTCGGGTACCACCCTGGATCCATGAGCTCCACGGGAACCCCGAAGTGCTTGGCACGCCCCCACACGCACTGGGCAGGGAGCACTTGACTGCGATTCGTTCCACGCTGCGTTGTTCACAATAAGCTTCAACTTTTCCACCACCACGTGCTCTTCTTTTACGTAACATTTGCAGAAAGCTGCGTGGTTCCAATCAACGTGATTCATGGGTTTGACCCCAAGGGCCCTGGCCTTGATCCTGACCAGGGTGTCCCATGTTTGTACTTTAACTTCCGGAGTCAGCCCAAAGGTTTCCTAAAACAACGCACTGTTGTGAAAGCAGAACAATATGTGAGTATGTGTGTGGAAAAAAAGAAAAAGTCTTACCATTTTTCCTCCTCTACCTCAGGTTGTTGTCCTTAAAGTATTTTGGTGCATAAAATTGCAGGAGTAAAGAGGATTGCGCAACATAAAGTGTTGCAGTACAGATTAGTGTCGGTAAAGGGGCAGAATTGACCTCAGGCCTGAATATGAAATATAGCAGGTTTATATCGGCGCTCTCAAAGCAAAGGCAAAGAGCAGAGTGTGACTATTAACATCATGTTCTTTTGAATCTTTATCAGGAAAAACATGGCGGGTGTAAATGGACACATTGCAGTCCGAATGTGATCTGATCTGTTCAACCAACGTCCCATTCGAATTGATTTTTCAGCCATGTGTAAACCCCTTCTGTCTGAACCTCAGGGACCTCAGAGATTATGGTACGATGACCACATGCAGAGCAGCTCCAACGTGACTCTACCCTTCATGTCCCCGCTACTTTAGAGTTGTAAAATGTTATATACATAGAAAGGTTAGGAGCAGCCTGGACAGTAACACCTGGTTGTTGTTTTTTTTCTTCCCTTTGCCCCACCTACTCGTCTGCTTTGCGTCGTGAAAAATGACATCTGATCTCAGTGCACACAGATTGCAGACAACGAGAATACATAAAACAGAAGGTGATTTATTTATTTTTTCCTCCCCGAGATGCCCAGACTGCTTTTTACTGCCAGGTGTAAATTCATTTGGATGTTTGTTGACAACTTTGGCACGCCTTCTTAAGCAAACATTTGCAAGAAGTAATGAAGTACATTTCTTTTTTTCTTGTTGTCAAACTTAACGGGACAGTTCACCCCCAAATCCAAAATCCAGGTTCAACTTGGCTTTCATCCATAGTTTTTACTTGAGATTGCTCACAACAAGGTCTGTGGATTATCTTGAGTAATTGGGTCAGGATTTCTGGAAAGAGAATCGCTATTGAGTTTTTCAACTGTAATATGTCTTATTATATTTGATAGAACTCCAAAACGTGGCAACTCGCACCAGAAACAATGCAGATTGAAAAAAGAATAGCACTACAGGTAAGAAGGAAAACACTTACATTTTTGGGTAACTTCATTTCAAAACAAAGAAAAGCAAAAAAAAAACTTTAGCCAACAAGCCACATGCCCTGCAACCAAAGTCAAAGTGTTTTCAGGTGGTTGTTGTGTTGAGCTGACCTGTGTTTGCAATCAAGCCAGCGGCCCGGGACATCGATACTTACCTCACTATGGCAATCACCAGCGAGGCTGATTACGCCAAGAGAGATAACGACTGGCTGTGGGCGGAGTAGCATTAAAACCGACTAGCACTTGATAAACGGAACACTGCGAGAATAAAAAGGGAGGGATAATCCGGATCCGGTGTCATTTTTGGGAGGAAAAAGAGTACAGAGGATTTTCTTCTGCACCAAAAAGAAACTGAGCCTCGTGTGTGTGAGAGAGTAAAATTACTAGAGCGCGGGTGTATGTAAACGTGTGCCTGTGCGAGCAATAATTCCCATTTAGACATATTTACTTCCCCTCTAAAACTACTACAGTTCTCAAAGGTGTGTGTAGTTGCTCGTGTTCGCAATCTCAAACGCGTCGGGTCCCCGCGATCATTACTGGCGAGAAGGCGTGTGCACGCGTGCGCTTTGCATGCTGTGTGCATAGCTCCCAGAGCTGTAGCCAAGCGGTTGTTACAGGGCATCTAAATCAGGAAAGGGCCTCCGTCGAGTATCTGTATGTGCGTGTGCCTGTGTGTGTCTGATATCGCCGAGAGCCAGATGAAGAGGGAGAGAGGGGGGAAAAATGCCACATAGATACTGAGCGGTGGAAAGAGAGAAGACCTGTGTGTCTTTGTGTGTGTGTGTGCGTGTGTGTGTGTGTGTGTGTGTTGGTGCCATTTTTAGGGCGTGTGTTTCTCATCATTAGGGGAAACATGGAGAAAGAACTGAAGGGACTGTGTGTTGGTGTGCGTGCTAGCCACGGGCTCACAGAGCAGCCTGATAATGAACACATTGATCTGCTACAGCAGAGAGGGAAAGGACAAACCTCCATGTATTAACGGAGTCTGTCGCCCCTCTCCATTATTTTGTCCGCGTCGCTCTCGTTAATAGCGCCTGCTTGTGTTATTTATCTCTCATTCCCCGTCTCTGCCTCTCCGTGTTGTTTTATTTTATTCATACCTTTTGATCACCCCCACCACACACACACACACACATCTAATGCCCACTTATTAGGTTTGTTTACGCGTATAAATAATAGATGAAGTTTACATCAAACGTAGAAAAATGAGGGAAAATTACGAACAGGTGAAATGTCAAAATGTTCCAAGGCCAATTAAAAAAAAAAGATAAAAATACTCTCCTAAAGAAGGTAATAACAAATACAAATCAGAAATGTTTTTCCCCCTGGATTTTTATACTTATATTTTTTGTTGTTGCTCTTTTTCAACCTTGGGTCTAAATTAGGAAATTATTGGCCGCCAGTAAAGATACAGAGACATAGTTCAACATGTTTTTTCCTTTCTTGCCAAGATTAGATGAGAAGGTTGATACCTCTCTCAAGTCTGTACAGTAAATATGATGCCACTGCCAGTAGCTGGTTAGCTTAGCTTAGCACACAGTCTTGAAATGGGGATGCGCAACATTCCCCCACTTGCACGTTTCACTAAAGCATGGATTTATAAACAAGATATAAAGTGTTAATTCATAAGCTTGGCTCTGCTGCTGGTAGGCATAGATTGTAACCTTTGGATGGGGCCAGGCTAACTGTTACCCCTTGATGCTAAGCTAAACCTAACCAGTCTGCAACGCTTCAATTTTAATTATATAGAAATGTAAAAAAAAAAACAATATCCAGATTTCATATGTCTGCTTATTTTCCCCAAGTACAAGGGCATGTATGGCAGCAGCATATATTGTAATACAGTTATCCTGTCGGATACTATAAATGGATGAAAATATGATGACCACAGGTCTCTGAAGTCATATTGCAGTTACGGTTTTAGTCCACAGCCCAAGGCCTGCTATAGTGCAGTACAGCTGGACAAATCCCTCGGCTCTCCTCTGTCTCTGCTGTCCAGCTCTCCTCCCTGCAGCCGGAGGCTGGGGATACAGTGTCATTTGCTGTGTGTGTGTGTGTGTGTGTGTGTGTGTGTGTGTGTGTGTGTGTGTGTGTGTGTGTGTGTGTGTGTGTGTGTGTGTGTGTGTGTGTGTTTGCCTGTGTACCTCAGAAAATGAAACCCCCCTCTCCTTGACTGGGAGTGTGAGAGCCTGGAAAGACGCACACAGTTTTGTTCCTCGACGTCTTTCAATATAAATGGTACTTTATTGGATCTGTGCGTTGACAAAGTGGAAGATGTCTCTTTCTTCTGCTGTAACTCTGTCTTTCTGGAATTAGACTTTTCTTTGTCAGCCGGAATATAGATATTGCTGTTGTCTCTTTTGTTCTCGCTCTGTCTCTCTTTCTTCTCTCTACTCCTACTAACAGATATAGACGTAAAGAACTCAGGCCCTCTGTTACTATACATCTCATTTTGGCTTTGTCGGTGCACTTTATTCACCCGGGCACATTGATCTCTCCGCTGCATCTCCCTCGCTCTCAGTGCTGGTAATGAGGTGTGTTTAAGTGTGGTTTGTTTATTGCTCAACTCCCTTCACACATACAGTATATGGGATTCCTGAGTGACTGCGAACAATTATTTTCAAGCCACTCTGGGTTCAACTGGGTCGGCTGAACGTCCAAACTGTGGTTGTAAATTGTCCATCCGTGGGTTGTATTGAGTGTGTGTCGTTTGTATCCTCACACCTATGTGTGTGAGTGTGTGTGTGTGTGTGTGTGTGTGTGTGTGTGTGAGAAAGAGAGATCCATTTGTGGACTATACTTATGTAGATAGTGAGGCAGATGTTTGCATTAATGCAGCTCAGAAGGAGCTCTGGACGCAGGAGGTCCTCGGGGACTCTGCTTCTCTCTTTTGTTTGTTTGTTTGTTTGTTTGTTTGTTTGTGTGTGTGTGTGTGTGTGTGTGTGTGTGTGTGTGTGTGTGTGTGTGTGTGTGTGTGTGTGTGTGTGTGTGTGTGTGTGTGTGTGTGTGTGTGTGTGTGTGTGTGTGTGTGTGCGCGTGCATTTATGAATAAAAAGAAGGATACCTGGATGCCGGGTCATGAGTCTCAAAGATTTACTTCTTTTTAAATCCCGCTTAAGACTCCGACATTCTAGGGTCATGTGCAGAGACACTCTTAGCAAACTTTAAAAAAAGGGAAAAAATCTTTCCTCGCTTACATTCATTCCCTCTCGACCTTCCCTTGGGGGACATTAAACAGCGATAAACACATCTAAAGCCGCTGCATGACCAGATTACCATATCCTCCTTTCACTGAATCTTAGCATTTCTGCTTTTCTTTCTACTAATCTCTCTCTCCCCCCTTACGCTTTTTTTTCTTTCTGTCAACCCCTCCCACCCCCCACCCTTTGCCCCCCCTTTTCACTGTCTTTGCCTATTACAACTATTCAAAACAGTCTACTCATATTATTAAGACGGGCTTACAAAAGTTTTGGGGCAAAGAAAGCAACAAATGTAGTAATGAAATTAACTCCCTAACAATTACATCTCTTCTCTCTCATCCACTCCCCCCTCCTTTGTTAATTTAGAGCGCTTAATTGGCGTGATAATACTTTTGAGGCAAACAAACAACAACAAAATAGAAACGGAGTGTAATTACTTTCAACAGTTGACTTTCTCTCTCTGCTCTGATTGTGTGCGGTTGTGCTTCGTCTGTTGAAGCGGAGATTGCGCAGCGTTTAGTGTTCTGTTATTTGAATGTGGCTCTTTAGCAAAGTCTTGTCTTCAAAAGAACTGCTCTCCTTTTTTTTTCTTTCATGTGATTCTTTTGCAGAACAGGACTTGAGCTGAGTGATTGCTTCTTTTTTGACTGTCTTGCCTCTCTCTACTATGTATTTTGTGGTTACATCTGCCTCGGCGCGCTCACGAACCCTTTTGTGTAAAACGCTCAATAAAGACGGCAAGGAATTAAAAAACCTCTTGTTTGTCCACCTGTCTCTCCATCTCCAGACCAACATCCCGTTCCTCCAGAACGTTTTCAACAACCACCAGTTCCTCCACTCCACCGTGGACACCCAGTTCATCGACGAGAACCAGGAACTCTTCAACCTCAAACCCACCCAGAACCGAGCCCAGAAGCTGCTGCACTACCTGGGTGAGTGTACACGCAGCACACACGCCCGGCGTGACGTCACGGCCGTGTTTCTGACTGCCTTATATCTCATGGTAAGCTCAGTCTGTTCCTAACTGTACATTCAACTAGGCCTATATGTAATCAGCCGTGATCATAAGGTTAATAGCTCTGAAATATCCCATGAGCAATCATTTCATGATTGTTTCTGTGGCATCCACATTAGTTTATCAAGCTTTTAAGTAACACTAGGAAGTAACTGTATATATTAGATGAGCTGATCGTGTTGATTTCACTGAGCGGACCTCCAATGAAAAAAACAAAACATTTTGTCAGTGCAGAATTATGAAATTCTGGCTCAGAGGGCTATAATGATTATAATGGCTCCAATAACAACATTTACACTTAAAATCTGGGATATTACGGTTAGAAGATAAAAACCAGAGAGGGAAGAAGTGCCGAGCTGGTTTGTATATGACTCAAACTTTAAACAAGTGGTGTTTAAGCAAAGGTTCAAACTATTGGTAGCAAAAGGTGTCATGCTCTACGGTGTATACTGTATTCACTTTTAAGACCTTAAAGTGAAACATGGTCTGGAAAAATCAAGATTTCTTTAGTTACATACACGTGACTATTTTATCAAAAAGGTGAGGACAGACCTACACATTGATACGAATGTAATTAATGATGTAATTAAAATGACTGTCAATGTGAAGAAAGAAAAAACTGGAATCTGTGCAAATCGTGGATGAAGAAAAGCTAAAAGACTTCAGTTGACCTTGAGGATTGGTGTGAAAGATTTATTTGTTACAGCACGTGTACTAAATACCTCTAAATCACAAAAACAGGACACGTGACCGTGATCCTCACTAGCCTCAGTGCTGCTGTTTTATAACCATCATTGATTTCTTTTCTTTTTTTTCTTTTTTTCATTGTCTTCACTTGATATTCGACATGTTACAGTACTGCATCTGACTCGTGTTGTCTTTTTGTATGCTTCAGGTCATGTGATGGTAAATGGACCAACCACACCCATCCCAGTGAAGGCCAAGCCTTCCTCCATAGACCCCGTCATCCCTCCTGGCACCATGGGTATGTCGATCACATGCAGTTCAGCCAATGGCAATGCAAAATTCACACTATCGCACATTATTATGCCAACCCAGTTACAACTCCTAAGTCACCTTCTTAATTCACCTGTCAAAATAAGACTTTATACCCTGCCAAAGCATTAAAAGCAGTTTGTGCAATGGAGCTTCAGCAACTGTTTTCACAGTGCAGCTCTGTGTGTTGGGCAATGTGTCAACAAACCAGCAACTGATCATTTAATAATAATCTTTACACTATTTTTTTGAAACCGTCACCGGACACTGTTACCATAATTATGCCACAATGTATCATCACCCTTATTGCATGTATTACATTTGGACTAATTTAGCAAGGCACTGCCACTGCAAGGGTTAGGGGTTTCCTTTCTTCTGGGACACCCAATGCTAAAAGTGTAAACACTTGTGGATCCGTGGGGCACTTTGGATAAAAGCCCCCGCCGAATGACAAATGGCCTGTCGGAACAGGCCATGGCTGTTGGCGGAAAGGCCTTCCTAAATGGCTCAGTTTAGCACTCAGGGAGGAAAAGGGTTTCGGCCCAGAGTGCTCTGCTGAGCTGTGAGTACAGCGGTGAGAGGGTGCAGTTCATTGTTCGTGAAGGCAGAAGTTCTATGCTTCTCACCCAGCTCTGCACCAGCACCCCTGGAGTCTCTCAGGAAAGGCCTAAGGCCAAGTTGGGCTCTTCGACGAGCTTGTTGAGCCACTTAGAGTCTCTGGAGTCGAGCTCCGGGTTTTCTTTCTTTTTTTGCTCCTTTCAATACTGTGTCTTCCTGAGTTTTGAGGTTACACTAAGGCTGAAATATAAATTTAAAAAAAATGTATCTTTAAATAACGATTAGAGGTGCTCATCTTTTTACAACTATATAGGCTTTTTTTTATGGGTCTTCTCTGTGGCCATTTTGCACTGATGCACTTTTTGTCCTTTTCCACTGCGCTCCCAGGTTTATTTTTGCGAGGGGTACAAACTGACATGAATTTCTGCAGCTGCTCCCTTTGACAGCCACAAAATAGTGAGCTGTATCAATCTGACATGTTTATCAGCACCCTGTTCTGCCTCAGCACATACCCCGGCGTGCCCAGTAAACACGAATTTATAACAAAATAATGTGAATAATATGAATCCTAATCAGGCATAACTAATCAAATCTGACATCTAAAAACCATGCACAGTGGAACGGGATGGTGTAGAATAGGACAATATAATCTGCCTGTGAGTGAGCGAGCGTGTGTCTCCGTGCTTTCCCGCCACTTGTCTACTCGTGGAAATCTTGTGTTCACGGCTGTCATAGCCCGTCCCTCTTATTGTAGCAGGCACACAGTATTTACTTTTGAAAATCACACACTTGCACAGACACGTACTGTACTGAGCAGGTACTCTAAGGCAGACACCATTTGTGTACTTACTGTAAGCAGCTGATGAAGTAGTTATATGCAGCACGGGCACGCACAGAGGCATACCTAAAGCCTAGTAATGAGATTTGTAATGTGCTTACAGCCTTTCTTTCATTCGGCGGAGGGATTGGGAGAAGAGAGGGATTAGGCCTGTATTATCACACTCTGTGGATGGAGGGAGGGACGGGGGCATGGAAGGAGAAAGGGGTTATGATAGGAGAGGAGGGGGTCTGGGCCGTGTATAATCCCTATATGTAGAGAAAATCGCCATAGTGGGGATGTGGACAGATACGCTGACAGTGATAGATGCATGGGAAAAGAGAGGGGAGGGCGAGGAAGAAAGAAGCGAGGAGTGTTACTGTGGATCACCCACAGAAAAGAGAGGAGCAAAGGTCAGAACGTTGTCATATCTCGAAAAAGCAACACACCTACAGATAAGGAGAAAGAGGAAGGGTGACGAGAAGAACTGCTCTCCAGGAGCTCCCTCCACACCGAGGAGAGGGGAGTAAAAGTGTTCCTGAAAGACAGGCCGAGGGTGTCCTGACACAACATGTTAAGTACAGAAAGGCCATTATTTTCTAATTAGGATTTGTAGTCTAAAACGTTCCCTGTGAAGGCTGAGTGCTGGTGCTTCATCGATGGTGTAGAAGTACACCTTGTTCCAATTATTGTCTGGATTTATTTAATGGAGGACATGTAGAGGTTAATCACCAGATGTCTGTGAGCTAGCTTGAGGAAGTCTGACCAATAAAAATGACAGACTACTTTCCTCCTTCCATTTGTGCGCTGTATTTCAACTCTTAGGATTACAGTAGAAGGCTAGTTGGTTGCACAATATGCAAAATATGTGCACAAATGGACTTATTGTCTTAAATTATTTCCTTTTTCTAGTTTGTGATGCTTTCATTAGCCGTCTTCAAACAGAAAGGGCTGTATTTATTTCTTTGTTTTGCTTTTGTTTAGCTCCAAAACTCATTTCCAGGTAGCTTAAAAGGAGTCATAAAGAGTCTTAAATGTGGCTTTCTGAAACCTCAAGATACTCCGTGTGCGGTAACTTTTTTCTTCTTCTTTGTTCTTAAAACATTTCTTTCAGTTTGTTTGTTTCACACCTCCCATACAGCTATTTTGAAAAAAAAGAAGGAAAAAAAAAACTCTGTTCTTGAAGCTAGTGCCAGTCAAAAGTTTCCCAGAGGATGGTATTTTTAGAAGTTATTGAAAATAGCAAACAATAACTAAATGCAAATATAACGTAAATATTTGGTTACAGCATAAAGAAAGGGATATATTTTGTGAATTCCGAATTATTAAAGCTTTCTGTCGCCCGCAGTCTTACAGCTCATTTACAAACCTGCTTCTCGCATGTTCCGGCTTAAGTGATTGGCTTTTCCAGCACACCTGACTGCAATAAAGCACTGATTAGCACTCCCATCAGGATGTGCCAATTAAAAGTTTCCTAAACACAAAGATACAAGACATTTAAACAGTCTTCTCAGGAGGCAGATGCCGGCCTTGGTACGGTGGCATCTCAAGCTGTTATTTTTCTGAGATTATCTTCCACACAAATTGCAAATAAAGGAGTACCTCTGAGCATTGTGGCTCGCTCTGCCCGGTCACATTAGCTGGTGTTGAGTCGACTGTGAAGAGAGGGCGAAACGAGTGAATGGGGATGAAATGACACCAGCCTGGGATAAAGAGAGCGGTGAGGGCTAAGAAGCTAGGTAGCGGGAGCCAGGTGTTTTCGATGCAAAGAAAAGTTTGCGTGTAAGTGGGTCAATTGTCGAGCACAGCATCCACTTGGGATTTATATCTCCTTATTACTTTTTGTTTCTGCAGCATACGATACACACACACGCACACACAAATCCACTCGAACACTGTGACTACCTCTCTCTTGGAAACGTATCGCTTGCAGAGGCCATTGCTTTGGTCCCAGTAGTCCTAGTACACAAGCCCCTAATTTCCTCTCAATTATGTCAAAGAGTGGTAAAAAAACAACAACATAGAAAGCAAGTTTGTGTGAGAAACGGTGGAGTATGAATAGTTTTCTTCTATCTGTGTGTAGGTGTGTGGGGCTTTCTCCAGTCAGCCGTATTATACGCAGATCTTGATAAGTTCAAAGTGTCAGTATCTATTTGCTACGGCGGTGTGATTTCACAGAGCTCATCTAGCCTAGGGAATATTAAGCGACGCAGAGATGGAGGGAAAGAGAGAGAGAGAGAGAGAGAGAGAGAGAGAGAGAGAGAGAGAGAGAGAGAGAGAGAGAGAGAGAGAGAGAGAGAGAGAGAGAGAGAGAGAGAGAGAGAGAGAACTTAGCAGGCAGACCTCATTAACTAATTTAATTGATTGATTATTGTACACACTGCAGTGAAAATAGATCCCAATTCCACCTCCAATATTTGATTGCCTCTGGTTGTGCTTGTGTCAAATTGCAAGGCATGGAGAGGAGAGAGCGATGAGGAAAGAGTGGGATTAAAATAAGAGGGTTGGTTAAGGCAGAGCCCGTAGGGCAAGTTTTCTGCACCGTTTAACTTGTTTGTTTTGAGAACTATTTAGTTTTTTATGAACTGGAAATTACGGCATTTGTCTTGGGGATTCCACAGCGGTAGATTATATTCCTACTTGTGAAAGCTTTTAGCGGCTGATAGAGGTTAGATGAGAAACACTCATCTAATGCCAACATGTCCGGCAGTCTTCATCCTGGGTTTCTCGGGGAGTGGATCCTACAAAGGTTTCTGAAAAACTCTAATTAGATATTGCTTCATGTGATATACCTGTTTCTGGATGTACCAAGCTTGCATAGCTCTCTTTTTTTTAGCAATGCCAGCGGCACGGCTCCATGGATGGAAATGTTGATCCACCATGTTGTACCAGGCTGAATTATTTATAGGATGGATTGCTATGAAATTATTTATAAGACATTCATGGTCTCTCGGGGATAAACCTGACATTTTATATAGCAGCCACCAGCAGGTCAAAATGTTCACTTCTCCATTAAAATATCTCCATATCAACAGGATGGATTGGCAGACATTTTTGTACAGACATTCATGGTCTATGGGAAGATTGATTATAATAACTTTTGTGTTTACCTGACATGTCCTTTTTGTGCTTTCGTGAGGTTCACTTTTGTGGTTTTGAGTTAAATATCTCGACAACTTGCCATGACATTTGGTACAGACAAGCGTGCCCCACAGGACGAATCCTAAGGACTTTACCTCTAGCGCCATCATCAGGTCGAAATGTTATTTGTACGATACCAAGTACCTGCAAAACTAATGACTTTCCCATGTATACTTTGTGCTGTATTAGTAAGTATATATATAAGTGCTAATTAGGAGCTGTTAGCGTGCATTAACTAAGATGGTGAGCATGGTAAACATTATACTGGCCAAACATCAGCATGTTTGAGTTGTCATTGTGATCATGTTAGCATCCTGACATTAGCATTTAGCTCAAAGTACAGCCTCACAGGGCCACTAGGATGACTGTAGACTTTAGGTCTGGGGATATTATGTCTAGTCGATAAGCAGACATAATTGTTGGAGAGTTTTGAGACTCATGTTTTGTATAGAGATATATGAAACATATCAATATGTCAAAGGACATGGATTCAAAAAGAGTACAAAATATAGAATCCCAATGTAATCCATGTGGAGCTGCCTCCACACTTGAAAATAGAACATAAACATATGTCATGCTCAAATATGGTCATCGTGATAGCTCTCTGATTGCTGGTGTAAATTTGGCACCTAAAAACACAAATTAGAGCTGCGTGAAGAGTGCAAAAGCAGCCATTCTGGATCCGGTTTGCCTTCGGGTGGCAACCATACAGTACCCAGCTCAGTCACTGGGATCTCTTGTTTCACTAAACAGCAGCTGCTTACTTTATATAGAAAATCATGGCCGAATGAGTCACTGTCAGCAGGAGAAATCCATTTTTACAAATCGGTGGGTGGTGTGTCTAATAAGATGGCTTCTGGGCTTAAATTCTTGTTTTCTTTTCTAGTTTTTAGTTGATCTACTTGAGCTGAGGGCGATTGGAGCAGAAATAAGAGGAGGCCAAGTCAAGTGCCAGACTTGTTAAAAGCACAACTTAAAAAGAGAACACTGTGTAAATAACATCAGCTTACCTGTTTTTGGGCTACTCCAATATCGTGTGAACTTAATCAAAAAATGTAGATCTGGTAGAATTTGGTTGAACATTTCCTCTCAATTTATCACAAACTGCTAATTCACATATAACTCATTTCCCTTCCATTAGCCCCCTGTATCATTCTTCTCGACATTAATTCTTCTTTCTCTCCCTCCTTCACTAATAGGCGACCCTCCAGTAGGTTTCCGGGACGTGTTGCTGCGTGACGGTCCTGAGGGATTTGCCAAGGCTGTCCGTGCCCACCAAGGCCTGTTGCTAATGGATACCACCTTCAGGGATGCCCACCAATCGCTCTTGGCAACTAGGGTTCGGACCCACGACCTGAAGAAGATCTCGCCATTCGTCAGCCACAACTTCAGCAACCTTTTCAGCCTGGAGAACTGGGGAGGTGAGTGTCTTTGTGCTGAATGGCAATATATGGAATTTTTTCATCACTGTGAAATATTTCCACACGTAACCACAAATGATTGTTTCGGTACGGATTAAACAGATGCAAATTAGTACGGTGCTGGTTGGCAGAGCTAGGCTAGCAGTTTCCCACTGCTTCCAGTCTTTAGGCTAAGCTAACTGTCTCCTTGTTCCAGGTATTTGGCAGTCAGAAGACTCATAGTAACGAGGAAATACCCATAATTTAGCTTTAACATGTCAGCAGTCACGTAAGATGGGCCTGAATTTCCCTTTTCTGATGGTTATCATTTTAATTAAACTCTTTCTGTATGTGCTCCCACATTTGAATGTGTCTTAACAGCCATGCCTGTTCTCTCCCTTCTCTTCCCACTCTCGCTGTAGATCGGTTCTGTGTTTCGCTCATGACAGTGATTGTATCTCTTTGTTTTACTGATTTGAGCGATGAAAATCATGTGCCATTGAAACATATCTCATGCCTCCATCACCTCTCCCACAAGTCAGTCTTCAGCAAGTTCAGCGAGTTCCCTCAATAGACATTGAATGTACTTTTTGCCTGCTCTTGAATGAATAGAGAAAATCATCCGTTATTGAAACTTCTTGAGGCATGAACAGTCCAATAGCGTCCCTTGTTAATATGCACTTACTTGAAATTGGCCAGAGAACAAAAACTACGTGCCTCGTGTTTAAACGGTTGACGACGAGACCAATTATCAACACTTCTTGATAATGGTCCGATGTGAAGTGCAATTGTTATGAACTGGTTTCAAAGAGTAAATTCAGTTTTGCTGTTTGAACACTGAGGATACTCACTATTATGGAAGAGATATGCCCAGTGAACCTCTTGAGGTTGAAACATTTAATTTAATGCTCAATTATAGAAAACCACTCTGAGCTATTATGCTTATTATACTTGGAGTGCTTTCAGTAGATCACAAGAACAAACATAAGAACCAAACAACAAAGGCCTGCAGTAAAAAAGGGTTTCTGTTTCAGTGACTGTGCTCATCGTTAGATGGTTAAAGAAAGTGATAAAAAATGTTTTTAAAAAACGCGAGGAGAGAGACTCTCCAGTAAACCCTTTTCAGTGCAGTAAACCCTTTCTAAGATTAAATTCCTCCTGGTAGCTGATCATGGTGCACCAGTTAGGCTAAAACACTATTTAATTACAGTGGGAGAGCACATTGAGCACATGTCACCTCCAGTAACCGTCTACTCATCTCATGTTTGAACAGAGAAAAAGGTTATTGCAAAAGTGAAACTGAGAGGATATTTGGATAGACGGGGCTTAAACGCTTCCCTGACTGCCAACCTTCAGTACATTGTGATGTTATTACGAGACTGACCAGAGAAAGATGATACCAGTTCAGCTTAGCCATGTTTGAGTAGTCACATTAAAAGTAAATCTTTGAAGAGAGCCTGTGAAACCTCTGAGTGAACTCAGTTCTTCACTCTGCAGGATATTGTTAAAAAGGTGCCACTCTCCTCTCCGTACGTCTCATTATACTGTGGGAGCCAGTTCTGAAAGGGGAAAGGGCTTTCATTAAGAGACATACATTCCTTTTTAACAGTTTGTTATCTTATATTTGAAGACTTTAAAAAAGATTTAATTTACAGTCATGCAGCAATAACAGAACCTGTCTGATGGCTTTACTCCTGAGGATCCTCCCACTCTCCTGCAGTGTCTCACTAGGTCCATACACAGTCCAATGGGGCGATAGCTAAGGCCTTAAAATGATAGTGATGAATCTCCTTTTGGGGAACGGGAAGCTCATAGCACAGTCAGACATGTCTATATGTTTTACTAATGAAAGGGCACAAACTGAGTCCTCGATCAGGTGTTTCATCTGTGTGAGGAACAGGAAGCGGTGCACAAACTGCCAACAAAGCCTGATGGAAAGCATGCTTTGAGAGCATTTTATGGTTGAGCGTTCAAGATGTTAGTTTTAGTACGAGCTTCCTGTTTTCTAAACCGAGCCTTATCATGGATTTTGAAAGCCTAAACCCATTAGCCCATTGAACTGTTCAAAAGCCAGAGAGAAGCAGTGGGGTGATGTTTTTTAAAACAAAACTATTGCTGGGGTTCTATTATACTTCAACATGAATGATTATAAAGATACATTTAATAGGGTTTGCCCAAAAACAGGGAACTGTTCCTTTTAAACAATTTATAGTTATATGACTACTTCACTTACTTCAACTAACTATTCTGTAAAACACATGATCCTTCTAAGCTGAGCTGACTCTTTATGTGAGCAAATGCCCACATCATAGTAAGAGCTCAAAGTAAACAGCGTAGAACAGTCTGGCCTCTGAATCGAATCCAGTTGTGATAAAACGACAAGAGAAAGGTGAATACATCTTCCTTTGCATCTTCCATCGGAGCGCTCTCATAAAGCCTGGATGTGTGAATTGCAGTGGGAGTCGCGTTTTGAAATCCTCCGTCAACGAAAGCTCTCGAAGTTCAAACAGTATTCCGTCTCCATAAAGAAGTCAGAGCGAGTGAATATATGCGTGTCTCTCTCTCTCTCCCATTTACACGACGACAGCAATAGTACATCATTGAAATCCAATGACGAACAGGAATCAGACGTTTAAACGCCTTCTGACATGATGGTTCTGTAATAGGCCGACGTTATGAGCCGAGGAGATTGTCTCTCTCATTTAAGAAAAGTTGCAGAGAGAGAGACTGAGTGAGCGAGTGAATCAGCGAAGAGAAATGTAATATGCTAGTGGATCCTCTTGAGATGTCAGTAGTTCCTGCATGATATGATTATGAGTCAGAGAGCACAGAATTAGTACATTCATAATTATTTAAACACTTAAAGGCGGAATCAATTCTTGAGCTAGATATCATCCCCCTGAGTCCCTCCCGCAACTTAACAGTATAATAACAGTACAATAATGTTAATGTGTTGATGTTAATTTGACATGTTAAGCAGGAACAACAAAGCATTTAGAAAACAGTGCTGCATCTGCTGCCAAGCCTTTTAACACCAAGTTCAGTTAAGTTCAGCTGGTTGCTTTTCGTAAACACAAACATAATCCACCTTTCTTTTTCTTCTTTTTTTTTTAATAACAGCGCTTCTACTCTAAAGGAAGCCAAACCAGTGTTCATTTTTTACAAAATGCACTATTTCTTTGTGGGTCATGCATTTATTTTTCCTTGTGTTTTATATATTGCCTTTTCCGACTCTTCCATCTACTTCTTTCCCCTTTTTCTTTTTGAAGTGTCCGGTCCAATCGGACACATCATCAGGTGTTATTTTCTCACACTGCATGCGGCTCCTCCAGAGCCACACACAGCATTATAATACGGTTTTCACAGGATGAGTAGCACGCCCCTTGAGCAGTGAACTTTGTGAGGGAAACTCTAGGAGGGCCTCTTTAATAAGACAATATTGTAATCTTTTACAGTATGTCAGAATAATGTGTGAATATAAGTAATTTTCTTTTTCCCCTTGCCCGCTGTTAAACATCCTTCCTTCACTCAGCGTTCAGGGCCCAAAGTTCCCTGATACACTATTAGCCAGCCACGCTCTCGCCTGATATTGATTTAGGTTGTGAAACACAAATCAGACTACCATGATGCCGCAGTGAAAAAGTTCAGCTCTAGCACACACTGTCCCACAAGGACAGCATGTAATTGTACCTTTAAACAGCTCCTCATAAATCACCCAATGGCCATAGAAGGAATAAATACCATGCCCCTCTTGATAGGAAGTCCCTATACAATACACTTTTATTACAAAGTGATCAGAGATAGAGAATATTACACTCGGCTATGCTTGAATCACTTCACCGGATGAATTCGCGAAGGGAGATGACCCTGCGAGTATTGAACACAGTTACCTTGACACATTGTCCCTATGCAAGAAAAAAAGTTTTATATGGAATACAGTATTGCTTTCACATGTTTCAGCCGCTTAGAGGCAGAATGAATCATTGGAGATATTAAGCCTGTGAAAGCCCCTTTAGGATTACGTCCCTTCCTGATATAGTGTTCCTCCCTACACCGTGGAAGATGCAGTCGAATGAACTGGGTCACATAATGTGTCTATATGGTTCCTACCATCGATTTCACAGTTGGCAAATTTATCTGATGGTAATGCGGCAGATTCCTAATTACATGTTGGTGTGTGCCCTGCCGTTGTATAATCAGTGTTTCAGAGAATATGAGCTGTTTCCTGGTAGAGTACGGGCAGTGGACACACACACACACACACACACACACACACACACACACACACAGCCTGACCAGCATAGGCAGCAACAACAAATCAACCAATGCAGAGCGATTAACTGCAATCGCAGAGACATAAAAATTGATCTGACAGGAAAAACCGTCTGATGCATCAGGGCCATACTTGCACACTTAAGCAAAAATGCTGATACCTGCAGTGTGTGAGTGTGTTTGTGTGTGAGTGTGCGCAACTCAATGATTCAAATTATAGATATTAATCATTTTTATTTATCATGGGCTTACCTTTATTGGCTCAAGAGATAGAAGTTTTATAGAACTTTATTTTTCCACCAGGGGAGATTTGGATGAAGTAAAGAGTTTGTCAATATAAAAGCATTTAGTGTTTATTATTATTGAGTTCTATATGAAGTGTACTCTCAGCTACCATACCTACAGAAGATGTTACAGGCCCATATATTCCCACTTTTCCAGGTGAGAAGTCCCAAAATAAGTCATTTTTCTCTTGTCTTTCTTTAAACATTACGTGGGGTGTTGATTAGATTGCAATCGTGGGCTTTGCTTCACAGGCTTGTTTCCATCTTTCTCCCTGATTTATTTCCGCTCATCTTCATGACAGATTGTAGTCTGCCTATCTGCCCGGCGCTCGTGCCTAATGTTCTGATATTTGGGGCCAGCTGTCGGCCCTCATTCCCGTTATCAAATTATTAGAGTAACTTCCGCTGTCCCCGATGAATTCCTTGTTCAGCATCACGGTTTGATACCCCACGTGCTGTAATACATTAATACTAATATGTTTAACATCAGATAGGATTGCTTGGAGTTATTTCTGCTCCAAATCAGTGGTTTAAGAGATGCTGACGCAGGCTGAAATCTAAATCGGGGGGGAGGAAGTGACAATTGATTAAGGGGAGGGTATCCAGACCACGGCATTCTTGCCCCTCCCAGAGTAGGGAACAAGGAATTGCGCTTAGTATTCTCTCTGTGTCCAAATGTGTGAGTGCACAGAAAGTGGAATTTAATGATGACAGTGTTGGATCGGCAGAAAACCACTGGAGGCTTCAATATTTCTGGCTGATATGATAAACGGGTATGAGATTCGCTAATCTACTCCCCCAAGAAAGGGAAATGAGAGATTGCTATCTCTTTTCTTTTCTTTTTTTGCCTCTCCCAACGAAAGATTTCTTTGGTTTTAAAGTGACTTTAGAATGAAATGATGGAAGTGTGAGAATGAACAATGAATGTGCACGTATCATCAGACATTTCATCTTGACACCTATTTGTGTGTGAGTGTGGGTGTGGGTGGGTAACGCGATGAGTTTGAAATATTCGTTTTGGAGTCTAAAATTTTGATAAAAGTTGGGAAGACAGATGAGGCTTCAGATGACGGCTAATAATAAACTGCCACCCGTGTGTGTGTGTGTGTGTGTGTAGGTGCTACCTTTGATGTGGCCATGCGCTTCCTGTCGGAGTGTCCATGGAAGAGACTCCAGGAGCTGAGAGCTTTGGTACCAAACGTCCCTTTCCAGATGCTGCTGCGAGGGGCCAACGCTGTGGGCTACACCAACTACCCTGACAACGCTGTCTTTAAGTGAGTCACTCATACACACACGTGTCATACTAGCATTTAAATTTTTTTAATAATCTTAATTCAGTTATTAAACAATCAAATGTTTAAGGGGCTAACAGGCATAACACCAAGAGTGTTGTCATGAATATGTACACATTCTTTTCTTTCCACATCCATACATTATCTCCAATAATGCTTGGGAAATTAACACGCTGACACGCACAAAGCAGGGCTGTAAATATAGGTCAATGCACACAATGGCTTAATCTGCATTGTCTATGTATGCATTGAATACTATGTATGCTGAGTGTAGTGTTTAGTATGTATAATACAGTCAACCTCATCATTTCTTATTATTATGAATTAACCTTTATTTTACTAGGATATTTACCATTGAGAGTCAATCACCTATTTTTCAAAGAACAAGCAAGAAACTTAAAAACAACACCGCAAAAAAGTTAAACCTGTTTGTAATTTTCCAATTCAACATTTTTTCACTTTGTTGAAAATAATATAGAACTGTTGCAAAACATCAATTTGAATACAATTTTCTTGAAGGCAGCTTCTGCAAATGGTTTACTCTCCCACAAGCACCTGTCATACCTTGGCAGTGTAACGGCACCATATAAACCATTTACATAAG
This sequence comes from Ophiodon elongatus, assembly GCA_016806645.1. NCBI lineage: Eukaryota > Metazoa > Chordata > Actinopteri > Perciformes > Hexagrammidae > Ophiodon > Ophiodon elongatus. The sequence goes on from JACSYO010001725.1 coordinate 123,194, forward strand.
CACAATAACACAAAATCCAATTTTCCTCCATTGTTTTAGGGTGATAATGTCATGAAATATGATGGTAGACATGCAAAGCTTCTTTCAAAAACCTCAATAGAAGCTTTGAATGTAAAAAACAAAACATGATATTGGATGAAGCCCTAATTTGAATAATGTACATATTGGTTCCTCACTGTAACTGTTGTCTGAAGGTAATATGTGGAGTTGTTGTTTTGATGAGGTGATTTGGCAAAATGCATTCAACAAGCTGGATGTGTCCATCATTATGGGTTACATAATCATAAAAGCAATTGTTGTCGTTGTAGTGATGTGGCGTAAGCCCATAGGCGCTGGACACCATGTGATGTAGGATACTTAAATCTATCAATCCTGATATTCACTGTTGAAAATGAAATACTTATCTCCCCTTTGCCTTTCATTCCACCCGTGTTCTAACATCCATCCATTCATCCATTTTCATCCGCTTATCCGGGGTCAGGTTGCGGTGGCAGCAGGCCTAGCAGGCCGACCCAGGCTTCCCTCTCACCCGCAACACGTTCCAGCTCGTTCTGGGGGATCCCGAGGCGTTCCCAGGCCAGCTGGGAGATATAATCCCTCCAGCGTGTCCTGGGTCTTCCCCGGGGCCTCCTACCAGTTGGGCGTGCCTGGAAAACCTCTTAACGGGAGTCGTCCAGGATGCATCCTGATTAGATGCCCGAACCACCTCAGCTGACTCCTTTCGATATGAAGGAGTAGCGCCTCAACTCCAAGTTCCCTCCTGATGTCCGAGCTCCTTACCCTATCTCTAAGGCTGAGCCGGGCCACCCTACGGAGAAAACTCATTTCGGCCGCTTGTATCCGAGACCTCGTTCTTTCGGTCACGACCCAGAGTTCGTGACCATAGGTGAGGGTCGGAACGTAGACCGCCCAGTAAATTGAGAGCTTTGCCTTCCGGCTCAGCTCCCTCTTCAACAAGACGGTCCGATGCAGCGCCTGTTTTACTGCTGCAGCCGCACCGATCCGTCGGTCGATCTCCCGCTCCATCTTACCCTCACTCATGAACAAGACCCCGAGATACTTGAACTCCTTCGCTTGCGGTAGGCACTGCGTCCCCACCCGGAGGGAGCAATCCACCGGTTTCCGGCAGAGCACCATGGCCTCAGATTTGGAAGTGCTTACCCTCATCCCCGCCGCTTCACACTCGGCTGCAAATCGCCCCAGTGAATGATGGAGGTCATGGTCCGAGGAGGCCAACAGGATCACATCATCTGCGAACAGCAGAGAGGCGATCCCAAGACCCCCCAACCCAACGTTCACCTCCACCCGGCTGCGCCTAGATATCCTGTCCATGAAAGTCACGAACAGGACCGGTGATAAAGGGCAGCCCTGGCGGAGGCCAACACCCACTGGGAACGCGTCTGACTTATTGCCGAGAATACGAACACAGCTCCTACCCCAGTCGTACAGAGACCGGATGGCCCGTTGTAACGGGTCCGGCACCCCATACTGCCGCAGCATCCCCCACAAAAACCCCCGAGGGACCCGGTCGAAGGCCTTCTCCAAGTCCACAAAACACATGTAGACTGGTTGGGCAAACTCCCAGAACCCCTCCAGTAGTCTTGCGAGGGTAAAGAGCTGGTCCACTGTTCCACGACCAGGACGGAATCCGCACTGCTCCTCTTGAATCCGAGGTTCGACAATCGGTCGGAGCCTCCTTTCCAGCACCCTGGCATACACTTTCCCCGGGAGGCTGAGTAGTGTGATACCCCGATAATTCGAGCACACTCTCCAGTCCCCCTTTTTGAAAATGGGAACCACCACCCTGGTCTGCCAGTCCACGGGCACTGTTCCCGACCCCCATGCGACAATGAAAAGGCGTGTCAGCCAAGACAGCCCAACAACGTCTAGCGCCTTCAGCATCTCAGGGTGGATCTCATCCACCCCCGGCGCCTTGCCACCAAGGAGCTTTTTGACTACCTTGGCCTCTGCCAAGGATATGGATGTGACCCTCCCCCGAGTCTTCAGGTGCTGCCTCCTCTCTAGAGGACATGTTGGCCGGGTTTAGGAGTTCCTCAAAGTGCTCTTTCCACCACCCAACGATGTCCCCCGTCCGGGTCAGCAGTTCCCCTCCCGTGCTGAGCACAGCCTGGGGTAAGCCCTGCTTTCCCTTCCTGAGCCGTTGGATGGTTTGCCAGAACTTCCTTGAGGCCAACCGAAAGTCCTTCTTCATGGCCTCCCCAAACTCCTCCCATGCCCGAGTTTTAGCATCCGCGACCACCGCAGCTGCAGCCCTTCTGGCTTGCCGGTACCTCTCAGCTGCTTCAGGAGACCCCTGAGCCAACCAAGCCCGAAAGGCCTCCTTCTTCAGTTTGACGGCTTCCCTCACCCACGGTGTCCACCACCGGGTTCTCGGGTTACCGCCACGACAGGCACCGGTGACCTTCCGACCACAGCTCCTAGCGGCCGCGTCCACAATAGAGGCTTTGAACATGGTCCACTCGGATTCCATGTCCCCAGCCTCCCTTGGGATGTGTGAGAAGTTCTTCTGGAGGTGGGAGTTGAAGACCTCCCGGACAGGATCCTCCACCAGACATTCCCAGTTCACCCTCACTACACGTTTGTGCTTGCCGGGTCTTTCCAGCCGATTCCCCTGCCATCTGATCCAACTCGCCACCAGGTGGTGATCAGTTGACAGCTCTGCTCCTCTCTTCACCCGAGTGTCCAAGATATACGGCCGCAGATCAGATGAAACGATTACAAAGTCGATCATTGATCTACGGCCTAAGGTGTTCTGGTACCAGGTACACTTATGAGCCACCCTATGTTCGAACATGGTGTTCGTTATGGACAAACCATGGCTAGCACAGAAGTCCAACAGCGAGACACCACTTGGGTTCAGATCGGGCAAGCCGTTCCTCCTAATCACCCCCCGCCAGGTTTCTCTGTCATTGCCCGTGTGAGCGTTGAAGTCTCCCAGGAGAACTATGGAGTCAGCAGGAGGCGACCTTTCCAGGACCCCTCCCACCGACTCCAAGAAGGCCGGATACTCCGAACTGCTGTTCGGTGCATAGGCACAAACAACAGTCAGAGCCTTACTCCTCGCAACCCGCAGGCGCAGGGAGACGACCCTCTCGTTCCCCAGGGAGAACTCCAACACGGCGGCGCTCAGCCGGGGGCTCGTGAGTATCTCCACTCCCACCCGGCGCCTCTCACCCTGTGCAACTCCAGAAAAGGACAAAGTCCAACCTTTCTCCAGGAGCTTGGTTCCAGAGCCAGTGCTGTGCGTGGAGGTGAGGCCAACTATATCTAGCTGGTACCGCTCCACCTCCTGCACCATCTCCGGCTCTTTCCCCGCTAGCGAGGTGACGTTCCACGTCCCTAGAGCTAGTCTATCGCCCAGGCCCCCTGCCCGGCTCACCGCCCGGTCCACATAGCACCCGACCCCGATGCTTATCCCTGCAGGTGGTGGGTCCACAGGGTGGCTGCTCCATGTTGTTTCTTCGGGCTGAGCCCGACCGGGCCCCATGGGCGAAGGCCCGGCCACCAGACGCTCGCCTATGTGCTCCCCTCCCGGGAGGGTGCCCCGGTTTCCCTGGTCCGGGCGAGGTGGCTGTAGTCCGTGGGCTGCTGTTCATCGGGGTTTCGCTCTCTATTCATACGAAGCATGAAGCTCACGTGGCTGCTTTGTCTTTGAATATACCTAAATGGGTGTTCTGAACGACAGCTACCCACAAACCACACAAGTGACAAACACATTTAGTTAGGTCAGTTTGGTTGACGTTTTCTGGTTGCCTCTTACCACGCTCGGTGAGTTCCACAAACACACACACACACACCTATACACATCCCTGATACAGATGTACACCAGAAAGGTCTTTAGGGCCATAAATACTCGTGTGCCTACACACATGCATACACACGCCTCTAACAGTTTTCCAAATGGATTCACAAGTTAGTTCGATGACGTGTATGACTCGTGTATACAAAAGCACACACACACCTGCATGCAGTTCCACAGACAAGGACACGCACGCACGCGCACACACACACACACACACACACACACACACACACACACACACACACACACACACGCGCACAGTGTAATTCCCTTCACCTCAAATAAATTAGGAGTGGCTTCATGACTAATGCAGCTGTCCCCTTCTCCCTCCTTCCCATTGAATCACACACATGCACACAGACCTCCCCGATCCTCCCTATTTTGTTGCTCCCCCTCTCCTATCATATAGTCATTATTTATCCCCACTCTTATAACTCCCCTTTCATGCCTCCATTCATCTCTCCACATTACACACTTCCTCCGCTCTTTTTAACTCTCTCCCTCTAACCCGACTGCTCTATATCTACCGTCTCACTCAGTGTCCCGTAGGGGGAGCACCATCGAAAATGTGCACATGATTGTGATTAATGGCTTTGATCTGCTGGCCCGGCTCTCTCTCCCTCCTCCCTTTTTTTTTTCCGTCACTCTCTCACCCTCGACGTTTCCAGTGCAGCAGCCCGCTGCCCAGTGGCCCAAGTGTCTTCATTAACTAAATTGAATCAAAGTGTAATTTCACTTCTTTTTTATTGATTTTAAAGTGCGTGTCACAGTACAGTCTACTCTGCAGCAAGGGGGATGTACACTTTTAAAGTGTCTAAAATGGCTGGTCGATCGCTAACTGGATCTTCTTGTCACTTAATTTGACAGAAAAAACAACTTTCTGATACACATAACGATTACATCAGCTCTGATTCAGATATGTGGGACAGTACAGTGTTTCTGATTTGGTGCCAAACAGCGTCCACGAGAGAACACTTGCATTGTAGTGCTGAATAAATACCGGACACGCAGACGTTGGACTGGTAATCCTCTCGTGGTGCAACATTAAGTGTGTCTGTTTATTTGCCAAAACAAAAGCTCTGTGTGTGGGTAAATATTGTATTCACAGTAACACAGCTACAGCACTCACCCCAGTTATGAAAAACCTGATTAAGATACCGAGGCCAAGGTAATAATAGGAGGGATTTACCACTCGCAGCTTGGATAATGAGGCGGGTATACATTTATCTCCAGTCATTGTGAGCTCCTGCAGGCTGTGTTAGCTCACTTTTCATGGAAATAGCGAGGATGTTGTATTAACGCAGGTACAGCGATATTCATGAGTGGCGATATGGAGATGGATATAAACAGCTTATCCCAACCCCGGATATACACTATTATCTGGAATGCACTGTGCATGGAGACAAACTCATTATATGTGTGAGAGTGAGATTGTGTGCGCATCTTGCGGTGTACAGTAAGTCTCAGCAGTCTCACTAACCTATTCTATTTCTGACTCTGAGACGACTGTGGATTTTATCTGCGCGCCTGTATGGGCTTTTGGCGAACATCATTTTGCCCTCCTTCCACCCCTCCTCCAGGTTCTGCGAGGTGGCCAAGGAGAACGGCATGGACATCTTCCGCGTGTTCGATTCCCTGAACTACCTGCCAAACATGCTGCTGGGCATGGAGGCTGCTGGGGCAGCAGGTGGCGTAGTGGAGGCGGCCATCTCGTACACAGGCGACGTCTCTGACCCGATGAGGCAGAAGTACTCTCTGGACTACTACGTGAACCTGGCAGACGAGCTCGTCAAAGCCGGAACCCACATCCTCTGTATCAAGGTTAGGAAATAAAGATAGGAGCTACAGTTCTCAATGTGTGCTCTGAGTGGTTGACTGCTACGAGTTCTACAATAAGCCATTTTTTTTCCTTCCCTGTGATAATCTAAAGAGTCTGGCACTTATTGTTTGCTTCTGAAATCCCTGCCCATCTGCCACCAGAATAACATAGAACCAGCTGGACACAATCTTTGCAAGTGTTTTTTTCGCTCAGGCTTGTATACGCAGTCTTTCTACACATGTATGTGATCATAATCAGGGCCTGCCCTAACAGACTGGCTGACAGTTTGGTTGTGTACACCCTTATGCAGCATACGGAAGCAAACTTTCTGGTTGGTTTGATCGAAGGTGAAATGGCATTGGAAGGTATAAGCCATTTAAACTGACGATTTAAATTTGATATTCCTGATGCTATTATGGTTAATCAACGTCACCAATTTATCAAGAAGAAAATCCCTTTTACACAAAGCACATAAATGCATTTTGATGAGCATTTTAATTAATAAAAATGCCCTCTGGCTTTAACTGTTGAAAAGGAAGGGAAAGGTTATTTTTTTTATATATATAACCTTTCCCTGATCTTTGTTAGAAATAGGTCCCAGATTTCTGTATATCCATTTTCTCATTTATTCTGTGTATCGTCCTTCATAAGAGGCCGTTTCTGATAGGGCTGTGAACCACTCAGAGTAGGTCTGGTTGTTCCCCCATGTCGAGTGCCTCAGTATGACCCTCTTAGCTGAGGCGAGAGCAACCTTTAAGCCTTCTTCCCACCTATTCTCTCATTTCCTTTTAGGCTATTCAATAAGCATAGAGCAGGGGTAAGACCAACACCAATACCCAAGCTTTTTTCCATGAGACCCTGCCAATAGGTGGCTACGCTAGGACAAATGAGGAACATAAAGACAATATCACCTTGTTCCATTTGGCATGGCGAGCAGAGGGTTGAATGACTCTGTCCTGCCCTATTCATTCTCACAGGTCTCCAGTAGAGTATTTTAAATTGAATAAGTTTAGACCTGGCATTGCTCATTGGATGAACACCGCTAAAGTTTTGCAACTTGCTCCCATTGAGTTAACTTGTATACTTGAGCGTCTTATCTAATGAATAGACTGATAATGCTCACATTGAATTAATTTCTTTATTCAAGCATGGCAGAATATTTTCAGACGTGAAATGATAAACTCCCGCTCTACTGCAGTGTGAACCATCACACACACAGCAGTGGCAATCTCATAAAAGGCCTGCACAGCTAATGAGGTTAACATTTAAAAGAGGAAATGAGCATGAATTATAACTTCATGGAGTGCAATGATCACCAGAGGGAGCGCAACTAAACATCTAAGCTCTCTCTGTGAATTTCTGTTAATATCATTTAAGCTTTATTTTTATAATCATCCTCACACAAGTGTCTATATAAAACCTCCACTTGTGTCATTAATTTGTTCTTCTAAGTTATCATTTCCCAGTACATATTGGGTAGTTTTTAGTAAAAGAAATTGTAGAATTGCTTAAACAAACTAAACAGCTTCGATTTAAACAAAAATGTGGCGGTTTTATCTATTTATGCTTTTTATCAGCAAAGACACAATGATTATTTGGAGAGTGTCAATAGCAAGTAGTCCTTTTCAAGTTCACATTACTTAAATGAATTTGGTGTTGTGTTTGTGAACGTGTTCCTTTCTGCTTCCATTTATTTGGGCTATTTTTACTCATCCGATTCCACCAAATTATGGGCACTCTGTGGTCTGTTCCAGCTTTCATGAGAAGCCTCAGGCTAGTGCTGTGTGCACTCTTTCTCTCACTAATGCAGACTAAGACAGGTGGTTGAAATCAATCTTGTTCAACTAAGTCCAGGACTCCATATCCAAAATTGAGATTTGTTACAGAAAGCCACTTAAAACAGGATTAAGGCATCTGGCTAAAGGTCTACTCCTGGGTTAATTTATACCATTTCAGGGATTCCAGGCCAACATGTTTTAGCAATGTTCAAATAATGTGAAAAAGAAGATACTTGGTAACGTTTAATCCTGTCATATTTTGGGATATTAAGCTAAATAGTATCCACTAGCATATGTGTATAACAAATCATGTCAAATGTCAAACTTCCCATTTCATTTTTCCTTCATTCCTTTTACCCCCTACCCCGTTATGTCTCCCCCTCAATCTCTCTGTATTACCAGGATATGGCCGGCCTGCTGAAGCCACAGGCCAGCAAGCTTCTGATCGGCTCTCTGAGAGACCGTTTCCCAGATATACCCATCCATGTGCACACACACGACACAGCTGGAGCTGGTGTAGCCGCCATGCTGGCTTGTGCTGAGGCTGGAGCTGACATAGTGGATGTGGCGGTGAGTAACCATCGTGTTTGTTCTACTGATGCCTCGCAATACTACCAGACAGGGTCGCTTTAGATGTCTTGATAATACAGTTTTCTATCTTATGTCTGTATAAAACATTATTTTAAAGGCTCTGAGAGGTTTAATGTTTATTCATCATCGTAAAACTATCTAATAATCGTCTAATTCCAACTAACTTTCGAAAGTTATGGAAAGTGAGAGATACCTGCCATGTTATCAGTACCAACAACCATATACGTTCACAAGTTATCCTGACAACATAAATGGACATTTTCTACCAGTTGCTGCCGTTTGAATTGTGAAATGTCACTGAAACAAAGACGGAACAACTGTTGAAGCCGGGAACAATCCTCTTACTGCGTTCCCTGACACACGCTGCCGGCATTGGGAGTTACACTAAAACAATTGGCTGCTATTTGCAGTTTTGGGCCATTCTGCTGTTCATTTCTTTAGAACGTTTGATGAAAGAAACAAATTATTGTCCAGCATGGATCAGACATTAAAAAAACTATTTGTGTATCAGCCCCATTCGTTATCATTTTACTCGGTCAAGTAATGAAACAGTTATGTTTAAATACAAAATTACCAGTCAGGGAAGACATCCAAGACCTAAAGATTTTTGGCAGTAGAGAAAGCGTGTCCCTTTTGATGGGAAATTAATGTTTTCATGCGTCCTTCCCATTAATCAACATCAACCACGTATATAAGATTGATCCACCAAACTGTGGACCCACATAACACACTTTTACAACGATCAAAGCTCTTAGTCTAACAGTATTCATATTGAATATCACTCTCTAGGTCGACTCCATGGCCGGGATGACCTCTCAGCCCAGCATGGGAGCCATGGTGGCCTGCACCAAGGGGACCAAGCTCGACACCGGTAAGCAACGTGTTCACCAACCTGTCAGCGTCAACAGTGACAACAGACGTATTTGTTTCAAAAGTATTACGAGGTCCCATAGAAGTAAGGATTTGTATTAGATACATTTTGGGTACTAATCGGGCATAGGAACGCTCTGAAATTTTATTTTATTAGTATCATCAGTTTAATTTAGTAAAAGCAATTGGAAAGAGCAGATTGGAAAGACTTGTTGTGATAAATGCCTTAATATATCCTCTGTGAAAGTAGTAAGAAAAGTAAGAATCAATATGTAAGTTTATCAATTGGCACAACACCACACAGGGCTTTTATTGCAGCGTCTAACTGTTAATGAGACAGAACATCTCTTAGATCACAGGTTTCGCTCAGAGCTGATTTGCTAGTGTCTTCTCTAACACTCTCCTGCTTTACATGAGAGAGAAAAAAATCAATCAACAAATCAATAAATGACAAAGCGCATCACTAATTATGGCTCTCATTCAGAAAGGGCGGCGTATATTCTGCTCAGTGATAATGTACACAGCCAATTATGAGACGAAGATGGAAACTAAACTGGGACGGACCAAAAAAATGAAAAATCAATAAAATCTGATGCTCTGTTTAACAAAACATTCTTGATCTATTAAATAATGAACATTTCAGATAGTTGAGGGTTAGAGGTAGGATTAATTTGATGCTTACAAACCCATAAAAATATTGGTTGTAGCCATGAATAATGTGGTCCTATATTCATCATACCATGCTCAAAATACTAATGAGCAGTTCTTCATTCAGCATTTAGGGGCTTTTCCCAAGGCCTCTTTGACATGGTTGTTGGTTATTCAATTGCTTCCCCAACCCACGTTCTGCCAGCTTCTATCAGAGATCTTTCGCTCACACTCTGGACCTCCACAGCTCTATTCTATCTTCCTAGGAGGTCGACAGATAAGTGGGAGATGGATTTATAATATGTTCATCCCCTTTGGGTTTGCTGTTGTCCAGTGTGTTCTGCTCAATGTAATTTGGGCAGAACTGCCTCTCCCAGCTCTGATAGCCGACCGGGTTTAGCGACCTCTGCCTCCCACAGCAATGGGTGAAAATATATTAAAGCAGCATGATGAAAAACTGCTGTTAGAAATTAAAGGAACAGGAAACAGGCGAACGGAATTAAAACTGATGTGTGGTTTGCTGCACAGTTATGTAGAGTAATGCTTTTGGGAAAACCAACTCAGCTCTACTAACTAGATTTGAGAGCTCATTTCCATTACTGAGGAATAGCAACCTGCTAATTTTGTGCACGCTATATTCAAACTAGACAGCTAATGTCTACAGTCTACTGCTGTAGTGCAGGACACTATTTTTATTACCATCTAAATGCAGATGATCTTTTTCTTTTTTTTTTTATGGAAAATGCAGTGTATGCCAAGTCCTCCTTGTGTTCTGATCTGATGATGTATGTACAGACAGTTTCCCGCCTCTGGGCATCAGAGAGACATTATTTTCCATCAGCTTGGTTTTTGATTACCATGTGGTCTTTAGAGAAAACACTCACTAATGCCTATTAATGATTGGTTGTGTCCCATGGTAAAATGATTAGCCCTGATGCTAATAAGCTGTGGCACAGAAAGATCTCTGTAGGGAAACGTGTGCCCACATTCTCTTTACACCCTCTGCATGTTTATTCATGCATTCTCATAGAAACCACGTCACATGGTCTGGAGGGGCTTCTGATGGTCCCTACGCTTCAAACTATGATGCACCACGTACCCCTCTAGTGTCAGTTTTGGACACGTCAGTTTTAGCTCAGTACATGCATAGTGTCTTTTCAAAATAAACTTCCAATCTAGGCGTACTTTATTTTTACTTATGCAACAAACTACGAGGTTAGGTTTTGGGAACAAAAGTTAAAGGCTTAGAAAAAGATTGGTTTGTTATGTAACTAGTTAAGTACATAGGTCACGTAACAGAAGTAAGGTCAAATAAATCAATGTTGACTTGGTTTTACATGGGACACAAACAGCAGGTAAAAGTCCTTTGTTTGTTTGACCCATCCAGCATCCACTCCCACCCGCCCTACGCAGACCTTCTCAATCTTTACAATACGTCAGTTGTTCTGAAGGTCCAATACTGAGGCGGATGGGTTCACGCTGGAGTTAGTCCAGAGCCTGGTGCATCTCATCCAGACGCTAAAGGGTGTGTCGGTATCAGGAGGTGTGAAGTTGATCCAATGGTCAACAAAAACAAGATTTTCAGCAGATGTTTCTCTTTAAAAAAAAAAAAAAAAAAAGGCAGGGCTCCTTGTATTTCTGGGTCAGTTTAGTTGTGAGCACCTAATGTCTACGGATAAGTGGCCAGTAAGACAAGAAGTTGGTATTTGTTGTGCATTCTACAGTGGTGTTGGAAAAGCAGAGGATGACAGTAAACATCAGTGTTGATAGTCTCCCAGGGCATCCTTCAAAGTGAATTGGTTTCTTTTCGAGGCTCATTGCTAAATACTACTGCAGAAACAATCATACAGGGGGATGTGTCAAGGAAGAGCAAGACAATCCTGTAATAGTCGACAAAGCAACACAACAAGGGAAGCGAAAAAGGACATGTTGTGTTTTGAGTCTGATGTGTGAGTTGTGTTTCGGAATGAAAACTACTCCGCTGCTGCTCTCTTCACGTCGACACATTCAACCCACAGGTGAATGCAGCAGGCTCGCGTCCATTCTCCAATATTGTTCTGAGCCATGTATGAAATAACTAGGACGCATCAAAGTATTAGAGGGAGAGGAACTCCCCCATCATTTAAGCTCTGTCCAAGTTAGTGACAGAATATCAATTTGTGAGCATACAGTTCTCGGGGAGAGAAAGACAAGGTCATTACTCAAGAGCAAGAGGTTTTCAAGTCTGTCAGCTTATTCATGGGATTTTCATTTTAATTCACTTGAGACTGCGATTGGGATGCAGGATGCCTCTCACACACACACACACACACACACACACACTCACACACACATGTGTGCATACTTATAGTGTGTCCTGATGTGACCTCGGTGCATGTATTATGCATACACATGCAGACAAACTCCTTCTCAGTTCCAAATTATTTTCCACCTGTAACTTTGTGCTCGTCGTCTGTTCTTAAAATCTCTGCCTCTCTTTTTGCCACCCACCCCCACCCTTCCATCTCCATCTGCCTATCGCACTACTTTTGCAATCAAGCAGAGCACTTGCATACTTCCATACCTTCCTGACCTTAGTCTGTTTGCTGCTTTCCCTCCCTCCCTCCCCACTTTCTCCCATCTCTGTTACAAAGCAGTAATCAGCGCTGTGCAGTTTGCTCTGCCTTATCCTATCACCCCCGCTTCTCTCACGTCGTCTCTCCATCCTCCTCCTCTTCCCTCCCTCTCACTCATTGACAAAGCAATTAACAGCACTTTACATGCCTATTTCACTCCCTCCAACTCCCTCTCTCTTTGCGCTTTCCCTTCCACTCCCTCAGTGTCTCCCACAATACCCCTTTGTCCCGGAGAAACGGCGCTTCTCCCGTTAAGTCGTTTGTCTTGAAGCTGTCATTTTATTCATTCAGTCCGACGCGGTGTGCGCGCACACACTCGTGCATTTTAAAAGCCCCACAAATTCAGAAACACTCGTGCTGTTGAATGGTGACACACGTTTAATTGGTCCTTGTGTTTATTTGAGGCGGCCTTTACTGCATCATGCAATGGTTTTAACTGATGTGGAATTTTCAGCTGCCGCAACAGTGTAGCAGTCTTCACATGCAGCGGTCATCAGACCGCCGCACAAAGCATAGATATTGCTGTACGTAGGCGCCAAGCGCTGACCCCAGACGGCGGGGCCAGGTGAGCCAACGCATTAAGCTTCGCGTTCACCTCCCTCATCTCTCCCTTTCTTCATCGGTCAGCGTTCAATTTTCCTGTCTTTTCTCCCTGAATCCTCCCATGCTCCTCTGTCTTCATCGGTTCGTCTTGGTCTCATCAACCACAAAGAGTGTGTGTGTGTGTGTGTGTGTGTGTGTGTGTGTGTGTGTGTGTGTGTGTGTGTGTGTGTGTGTGTGTGTGTGTGTGTGTGTGTGTGTGTGTGTGTGTGTGTGTGTGTGTGTGTGTGTGTGTAAAGAATGCGTGTACGAGCTTATGAACGCAAATATGTGTGCGTCTCTGTCCGTTTATGTTCTGCAGTAGTGGGTTTGTGCTGCTAATGGGCTGTATATTGATGGCAATTTGTCACTGCCAAAGGTCTACCATCTAGCCATCTAAATGACATATGTGTCTGCATGTGCTTGTGTGCACACATATATATATATATATATATATATATATATATATGTATATATATATATATATATATATACACATGGTATAGTGGTGTAGTGATTGATGTTTTTGGGAGCGTAACCAGCAGTCCAGAAAAAACAATGCTCTATTTACCTCCAGCGTGATTTAGCAAATGTCAAAATCCACAGCGTTTTGTAGCTGTTCTCTATATTTATAGAATACAGGGTGAAATAAACCTTTTAATCCCAGAAGGCAAGTGAAGTCATCACAATAGCAGAAACAATGATGTAGACAAAACACAATATTGTTGTGCTCGCTTAATTATGTAGAACTTTCTGGTTGGTTGAGAAAGATGCTCTTGCCATCAGTCCTTGCCAAAGCACTTTCCTGATAATTGAAGTGTATTGATTCAACTTCTCTTTCTGCATTTTGCCTTCTGCTTTTGGACGATTTTTCTGGCAGATGCTGTCGGTCAGCTGCCTCCGCACCAAAAACCCTGGGTTTCAAACCGCACTCTAGAATACATTTACAAGCGGGATCTGAAATAAAGTTTTTTTCCCTTACCTGCTACTGTGGCAGTTCACTCAACATTTCTGCCACCCACTCAGTTTTTTGTCTGCCACTTCTGAAACCTATGTAGAACGCTTTAGAATTGTAAACACTGAGTCAGTGGTAGCAGAGAGTACGAAATATGGAATATGTAATGTAAGCTTAATGCCTGAAACGTTTTAATTTCATAATTGCTTAAAAAACGAAAATTATTCTTTTTATAAGGAAAACACATCTGCCATGTAGGCCGGTGACCTGAAAGCTTTACCTGCCACAGCCAACATTCACCCTCTATTTGGCAGGCACTTATTTCATTCCCTTTGTACAACTCCTTCACATCAGTAAAAGTATCTAAATATACTCGGTTAGAAGAAAAAGTCCTGCATTCAAATTGTTACCTCAGTAAAAGTACAGCAGCATGCACTTAAAGGTACATGTACTGCAGAAAAATGGCCCCTGTGACTGATATATGGCATTATAATTTAATATATTTCACACAATTCACTCCACAATGTCTGACGATTCCTTTAACTATTGTGATCCCTAAAAGTAAAGAGTAAAATTTTCTGAATGTGCATATTTAACAATTTTACAGTATGATGAAAATGTGTATCTGCAAATTGAGTAAAATCCACCTAAAACACGACAACTTGCCCCCTTGCTTCACTGTGATGCGTTTTCCTGATCCTCCGTAGAGTTTATTTGGGTGTCAGTTACTGACCGAAAGCTACAGCATGTCATATTTTAGAGAATCTTAATTTTACCCTAATATTTACCAATCCGTCACAAAAGAATCCCACAGTAGCATTTTGTTTTACAAGTCAGTGATAGTTGTTGTCAGCTGAGAGAGCGCGTTCACTAACATATTTTGTACAAGGTGGTCAGCTGGTACTGGAAAGAGGTGAAACTCCAGCAGAGCAGATATTTGAATCAACAGTGGATGCTGTCACGTTGAACATGCCGTCACTTCCCTTTGTAAATTGAGGATATTATTTCACAATGGACACGTAAATGAAAGCTACTAAATTGGTTCTCAAACAGAGAAGGAAATGGACCTAATTACTGACTGGCTTGGCAGGCAGCTGAATTTCAGGAGCAACAACATGCACATTAGTTTCACATTAATATCACAGTCGCTCCGTTTCCCCGCCAAGATCACAGTGGAAGCAGACAAACACTTTTTTGGAGTACGTACTTTCTTTGAATCATGGAAATCCAACCTCGTCACGCTGTTGTTGTGGCTGTAAGGAGCTAAGTTGGTCGCATTAGCACGGCTGATTTTGTTGTCATCATTAGCCAAAAGCTCAGTGTACTTCCATTTCTGTCATGGCATTGAAACAGATTTTTCCTATCAAGGTAATGCGCTTTAGCACACCTTAACTGGCTTCAGCAGAATGTCATAAATATAAGCAACAGATGGTGGTTTTTTTTGGTGTTTATTCTTTTTTTTTAGGATCACAAAATATCACAGGGATTTAATGAGCGGCAAAATGTAAATGCGCTCTTACAGGCTAATAAGATAGCTTTACACTTTACCAACTCTGCGGCTCAGGCTTGTTCAAGCTTTTTCCGGCCTGTAACCCATTTTAAATCCCACATTTTTACTGACTTAATGCAATTTTCAAGAGTTGTCAAAAAGTGAGCTCCTGTTAGGTTATAAATGTCTCTGCTCACATTTTGGTTTCTCTTGCTGACTAGTTTGAGAAATAGGACCCTGGCATAGTAGAGCATAAAAACCAGATGGGTAGGACTTGTTCTCAGGAACAAAGTACTGAATGTTTAAAAAAAAGATATCTAGACTCCGACAAGTTTCACATCATGTTTATATTTCCATACATCAAAATCAACCTCATAAACCTGCTGTCATGATTTGCTAGCTGGCACAAGTTTTAAGACCACTAATTCGGATAAATGGCAGGTTGCCACATAAGCTGCCAAAACAATTCCACAAACTTTTTATTGACTATCACATCAATCCCCTCTTTTCAATAGAAGGGGCACACATTATCAGAGAATTACAGACTTTGGCTTTGAAGCTGATTCGGCAATGAGTCATTTCTATCCACACATAAATCGTGGCCAATACAGCATATAATTGAATTCCCTCCACATAATCTATCTCCCCATATCCCATGCTTTGCATTTCTCTTGTGAAAACACAAAAATATGACTAAAATGTATTTGCATTAGTTGTAGTCCCTTGCTAAATTGTTGTCTTCTGGCGAATAAAATGCTCAGTAAATCAGTGTTGTCAATTCTCATTAAAAGAAAATGTGCATGGTGGCCACTGATTTTGATGTCATTTTGATCCGCTTTGCTTCAGGCATTGCTCTGGAGAAGGTATTCGACTACAGTGAATACTGGGAGGTAGCCAGAGGCCTGTACGCTCCATTCGACTGCACTGCCACCATGAAATCTGGCAACGCTGATGTCTATGAGAACGAGATACCCGGAGGACAGTACACCAACCTTCACTTCCAGGTACAGTGACCTATTCTGGCCATATTATATTGTATTTTGTGTAAGTGATTGATTTTGAAACTAAATAAACCTAAATGCATTTCACAAAGCTCTTTTGTATTTGTATGTACTGTTGTTGCGGGAAGCTCCGCCTCAATGCACCTTTAAAAAGTCTGCACACCCTCTATTCTAAGTAATATTCTGGAGAAAAATAGACGTATTTTCCCATTACTTCTGACAAGAGTATGTTTCAAACATTATTTCTTTTTTACATGTTTGTGTGTTCAAAGCCACTGCAGATGCAAGAAATGTGACTAATAACCGAGGAAGTGCAGTCATCAGAGGCACTTTTTTTAGAAACTCGCAAAACATGTTGCTTGAACAACTTATTTTGGTGTTTGTTAATGCTGTATTGCACATTAAGTACAAATAAGAGTCTACAGTGTCTGCACTGTGCACAGTCACACTCTGAAATGTGTCACAGACTATTTGAAAGGGTCTGAATTCTCAGCGCTGTTTACCTACTGTTTATATTAACGAGTGTTGAACAAATGCACTATGTACCAAATTACAGTTTATAGTGGCTCTGGCCTTTGCTGGATGAGCATCTTGACCATAATTATAGCCTTTAATCACAGGTTGACACTCAATGACTCAAAGTGCCTTGACTTTCCTTAAATGGAGCAATACAAATATAATTTCTTTTCTAATTTATACTGTTATTCCTTTCACTGTGGCTCATTGCAGGCTCACAGCATGGGACTCGGAAACAAGTTCAAGGAGGTGAAGAAGGCCTATGTCGAAGCCAACAAACTACTAGGTGACCTCATTAAGGTGAGCCATAAAGATAAAGCGCCTTTCAGAAGTGCATCCCAGTCTGCAAATTGGCTGCTTGCATAAGATAACATCAGTCCGTTTTTACCAATCTTCACTGCCGATAGGTACCGCAGACTGTAGTACAAAGATGTATCTGGCATGTATTTGATATTTCCCCATTAACATCTCTCACACTGACTATTTGTGCCAAGCTGGCCCTCTTTCTTCGCTTGGCTGAGTCAAACAATCCCAGATTAAGGTTTGGTACATCCACCATTCTGTGCTGTCGGGATTCACTTTCAGCCTCACTGTCCGTTTGACCTACCCTAGCTTCCTCGACCTCTGTGGGTAATTTCTTATCTACCCATCGTTTCATAGTTTTTTCCTTTCATTAGATATTGCTACGGTAAGATGGCAAATTGTACATATTTTGTATTAGGTTATTTTACCCTGTGATTTAGCGTGGAGTTTCAACTTTACTTTTATTTTAGCAGGATAGTTTTATTCAGCACTGATCCCGAGTTGTATTCTTTGTATTCCCCTACTCTATGTACATTTGTGTAGAGACTCCAGTGGACCAGTTCTGGGTTGATTTTCTGAAAGGCACTTTAATCCTAGCCGTGGAGAGGGAGCTCTATTGCCAATTTTGCAGTCAACAATTTCATTCTCAGCCCAAATTCACCTCCATCCTGCCTCTTTGTTTTTCATTACCTTTCATTAATTCCTATGTTTTTCTCCCTTCATTATTTACCATCACAGCTTAGTAATAGATTCATCCCTCTTTCACCGTGTTCACACTCACTCTGTAATTATTTGGTTATCTAGTTTGCATTCTCTTTCTTTATCAAGCCGCACTGTCGCTTTTCTTTTTCCAACTTTCTCTTTCTCATTCCATTGCGACGTTGCACACATCTGTTCCCCAGCCATTTCTCTTTGGGATTGTCTATTACTCGACCTCCTTCTTCTCTCTCTCTCTCTTTTTTTTTGTTCTTTCTGTGTCTCTTTCTCGATTTTCCTTCTCTCCCTTATTTTCTTTGCCCCTCTCAGTTTTCGCCATCAATTCCTGTCCCCAAACTCTATCAATTCAATTAACACTCACTCGGTGGGCTTCGCTGCACAAGCCAATGTTGGCTTAATGTGCCTACGGGTGCTGCTATGCTCTCTGTTGTATCCTTTTAGCTTGACAATGGCCGCGTCTCTCACACAGTTGGCTTGTCGATAAGGGAGAGGGGGTGTGCTTGTCAGATAGAGACATAAAGTAGACACCCCACTCACTGCGCAGGCGCTAAGCAGAGCAGCTAAGGTGTATACATTGACCATGCTCTCCCACACATGCACGCATCCCCATAACTGCAAAGGCTGTATCTTTGAAGCTCGGAGCTGTGGGTGAAGGACATTGTGTTGCTGAGCAGCCAGTGCAAATTCACCCAATCTGCCAGAATCCATGGACATGACTCACAATTGTTCAGCAAAATGAAGGGGTACAAGATTATCCAGAGCCGCTTGAGTTTTCCTCAGCTTTGATGCTAATTTCATAAGAATGACAGTTTGATTAGTGACTGTGGATGTTTGCCACACAGCTTGCTACAGTAAATAAGGTTCAGACAGACAGGGCTATGTGTAGCTAGCAGAGAAAGTATATGGCTATATCATATCATATTATATTATAGAGCTATATTATGATAATATAGGATAAAGAATCATTGTTAAAATATAACATATTTTAATCTTAAACACGTCAATGTATTATTAGGCTTATTCTGTATTCTTTCCCAGCCCAGATATCTATTTAAAATGGATGAGTGGGGGGAAATGTAGTGCTGTTCACTGGATGAGTGGAATGCTAAATTAGAAAACTAATACATTTTTTTATTAAATTAGAAGAGAACAACTGATATACAGCTGAGGGGTGAGCTACAGACAGGGACAGGGATTTTTTCATCTTCATACAAATGTTCTGTAACACCCCGTCATGTATTCTGCACCCATCGGCTGATGCACACCTGCCAGTCCTTTTTTCCCCTTCATCGTCCTCCTGGTCACGTAGTGGTGCTGTAGCACAGACTGCACTGTTGTAATATCACCCAACCAGTATGACCTCAAATCTGACAAACTCTTTTCCAGATGATGATCGTAATAATCTCATCTCTTCTAATTCTGAAGCGACTCGTAATTCTTTTTGCTTGAGGGCTTGTTTGCTGAAACAACATAACAATCAGAAAATACAAGAACATTGTTTTGATAGAATGCATCTCTTCGAAGCTCCTTCATCAGTGATGGGACCTGAGGTCAGAGAGTGTTTCGGGTCTTTCAACATCAGACACCCTCGCCCAGGCGACCCAGCCATGTTTGATCAGACCATGACTTGTGTTCAGGGGGCATTCGCTCCTCCCCATGGACCTCCTCTCCTGATCCACATCCATCTCGAGGCTTTCACCGCTGCCTCTGTGATGTTCTTGATGGCTAACTCTCCTTCCAGTGATGCCCAGTGCAGTCAATTGCTCCACAAACCCTCTCCAGCCACTCTCAATGGGCGCCCACTTTGCCTTGCAGCAGTCACTATATATATATATGTATATTATTTTAGTGCTGCAAGCAAGGATTATTTTCCCTATTTTATTATCGGCTTCATTGTCAGGTAGTCTACAGATAATTTTCAGCATCATCGTTAGGTCTATAAAATGTCAGCAAAATATATCAAAAATATCTCTCACAAGCCCATGATGATATCTTTAAAGGAATAGTTTCGACATTTTGGAATATGTGCTTATTCGCCACCGTGCTGTGAGTAAGATGAGAAGATTGATACCACTCTCTTATGTGTCTGAAGTGTAGCCTTTGCCATGAGATTGCCAGGCAACCAGGAAAGACACCAGTCAAGAAATGGTCCGGCACGTAAAGGTCCCGTAAAACCATGATTTGTTATTTTTCCCTTTTCACAACAGCCTTTTTTATGAATGAAACTAACTAGGTATAAAGTGTAAATGATATAGGTTTAGAGGTGCTGGGAGGGGATTTTGTTTTCCTTGGACAGAGCCAAGCTAGCTATCAACTAGCTGTTTCCCCATGCAGTCAGTCTTTATGCTAAGCTAAGCTACTGCTTGCTACAGATTGATGTTGCACAGATAGATATGAGAGTTGAAGCGTATTCTCCCAAAATGGAGCACTATTTTTTTAAATGTCTTGTTTTGTGTCACCAGCAGCTCAAAATCCAAAGATATTCAGTCCACCTTCATTGAAGATTGAGAAAACAAGAAAATATTCACATTTGAGGAGCTGGAAATTGAACTTTTGCCATTTTTGCTAAACAAAATAATTACTTAAATCAAATTTTAAATTTTCTACCGATTGACTATTTGGATTCATCTCTATTTAATTGGACATCATAAACCAGTCTAAGGCAGTTTAGTTTAGTTATAAGAAAGACTTGAAACTGTCATTGACAATACAGCTGGAACTGAAGTTAATCTGACTCTCCAATGCCTCTTCTCTTCTCTTCCTCTGCATTCATCTCGTTTCCCCCCCCTCTTCTCTCCCACTCAGTTACATCCATCGCAAAATGCTCTTCAACATAAGAAGGACGAGTTGTATTTGTGTGTATATTCTGTCTTTCTCCATTACCTAACTCACTCTGTCACTTTCCTTTTGCAATTACAGACACGTATTCACTCACCTCCACAGTGCTCAAACACACACACTCAGTGTCTCTTACTTGGAGGTGGTGCACCTCCTTGTATTGCCTGTGGGGCTGCAGATGTCCATTCCACTTGTCTGTTCGCCTCTTTCTGTCCTCCCCTCGGTTCATCTGTCCATTCCTTTCTTCCTCATTCTCTCTTGCTCTTCCCGTCTTTCTCTTAATCACCCTGTGAGCTTTCTCTCCCTGCTCTCCCTCTCCACTTTCATTTCGTCTCATCTGCTCCTTCATCGCTCCCTCCCACCATCCATCCCTCATTTGGATTAGACTTACTTCATGTATCCCTAATCTTCTATCGTTTCTCCATATTCCTCCTCCCCCTCTCCGAGCCCCTTGTTATCGCTCCTCTCTCCTGTCTCCTCCTCTCCTGACAGGTACCATTCTTCACTCTGATCCTGGCTTTGCTGGCTAGCATTATAGAGCGTGTTCATGTATGTGTGTGTGTTTATTGCATTTGCCTTCTCTCTCACACACTCGCGCACACACACACACACACACACACACACACACACACACACACACACACACACACACACACACACACACACTGTTCCAGATGATATAATCCTTTGCCCATTAGGGGAGTTCAGGTTTGGCTAGAGTTGCATTTCAAAACAAATTCAAGCAAAGTACACAGATAGATGTCACACACAGGCATACAAGCACACACTGAAACACTGGCATGCTTACACACACACACACACACACACACACACACATTTCACTCTACCAGATTTATTCTGCCAGGAGTGAAGAGTCATGCAGAACCACTTAGCTAAAGCTGTACATTAGTGAAAGTGAGAAAGATGGACAGAAGGCAAAAGAAGAGCATTGTGAGAGAGCTGAGGAACATGGAGGTAGTAAGAATAGAAAGAGCCGGTCAAAGTGGGGAGATGGAGCTGGGCGAGGGTGGCACAGGTCTTGCGTGTCAAGTGTGATAATATGAGCCCGTGTGAGGAACTACATAAGGTTACAGATGAGTTTAAGTGGTGGTGGGAGAGACACGGAAGGATCAGAGTGCTGAGTGCTGTTGCATGCTGAGGGGAACAAGCAACATCACTGAATATAAAAAGGTATTAGAGGCTTCTGTTCTGTATTCATACGTGAATTATGTCATATCAGATCAGTAAACCTGAGTTGAAATGATAAATTTTGATAATTTACTCAGTATCTTAGTCTTCAAAGATGATATGTCCATTCATTTATTTGAGAAACAGATACTGACACTGTCTTATTCAGAAAATCAAAAGTAGCCTTGGATATTCCACAAGGTTGAAAAATATCTGTCCAGTGAATATGATTAAAGATGATTTTACACTAGCTATACAGCAGTTGTTGTAGTCAAAAACTACCCAGATGAGATCAAGTCAGTGCAGACTGAAATATCTCAACAACAACTGGATGGATTGCCATGACTTTTGGTCGGGATATCCAGGGTGCATTGTACACAAGCCCTAATGACTTTGATGATCCCCTTTTTAATCTCCTCCCACCAGGAAGTCAAAATGTTCTCTCATTCAGTCAAATATCTCGTAATCTATGGATTGGCCCAAACTTTGGTCCATAAATTCATGTTTCCCTGAGGATGACCGCTACTCACTTTGGGAAATTACCTCGACTCTTCCTCTAGTGTCATCTACAGGTCAAAATGTCAAGGTGTACAATACTGTGGTTTATGACCAAATATCTGCAAAAGTCATAATATTCATAGCCTCAGCTTTACTTTGTGTTACTTTAAGTGGATGAATATACTGATATTGGATCTGTACAGATATGACAGGCCGTCCAATACGTAAAATAACTAGTTTAGTATTGTAAGTATTGTATTTCTTACATCTATTATTTTTCACATCTTTGCTCACCCAACACTACAAATGAAATCTAACAAGTTATATGTTGACTTTTCTGCCTACATCATCTTCACGCAAATAAACTACACACCCAACCCGATCTCATGAGAAGGCGTACAAATAGAACGCCATTTCTTTTTATTTTGTGCCACATTCTTGTGAAAAGCGGTAAAATTCAGGTGACAAAACTCCAGAATGGCTGGAGTTAGGTTTAGGCAACAAAATCACTTGGTCAGGTTAAGGAAAAACAAAATGGTTGGGCTTTAAATAAGTCCATCAACTACGTCAAATACATACGATAACAACGAAACAAGTAAAACACGTTGCCAAAAAAAAAAAGTCCCCTACCTCCTACATAAGCGGTCTCTCTCACACTTTATTCTACATCACTTACTCAGAGCATAGTATATTCACGCAGCTTTGTTTACAAGACAATCACTACAAACTCCATGGCCTACAAATGACACAGAAAAAGCAAGAATTGGTGTTCTTATTGCACACAAAATGACTTACAAATTGAAGCGTTACTCATGTGCCATTCTGTGAGAGCAGGCTGAACACAACCCAGAAGGATATAGGTTGCCAAAGACCTTTATTCTGACACCAACCTCTAGCCAATTATTTCTCTTCACTGTGACTGCTAAAGATCAGAAAGATTTGGTTTTGTTCAAGAAGCAGCTCACTTAATCCAACTGATGAAAACACACCAAATTAAGCTTTTTCTTATGTTCTGCACTCAAATGTACAAGCATTGCTGTTGTAGAGAGAAAAAGCATCTCCATCACACATCATACATTTCAAAAGCTCAACTTCAAAGTGTATTTACATGGTTAATGGTGTGTTCCGTATATTCAAGACAGAAGTGTGGACTTCTGACATAATGACACTACCCGTGTAGTTAGACTGAGAGGGATCAGCAGTGAAGAGTCAGAGCTCAGCTACACACAGGAACAGAGAAAATTTTATTTTCTAACCCTGCACGACCAGGATGTGATTTACCTCACTCCTCGTCTAAAAATATAGAAAAGCTCACTCATCATGTACAGCTCACACATTGTGGGAAATGAGATTTCCTTTTCTTGTGTGCGAGACAAGCAGAGAAAGTTGGTGGTGATGGTGGAGGGGGGGATTCATCAACTGAGATTGATAATGAGAATAACACTCTTGATGTTACCGTGGATCAAGGAAAAAGTAAATATTTGACGGAAGATAAGAGAGATGGTCACAAGATAGAGGTGATTCATGGGGAACGAGTGAGGACTCAGCATCTTGGCTGTTAGTATGAAGGCAGAAGATAGCAGCAACACAAGTTGGAGTGGGATGGAGAAAGAAGGATGGTTCATGAAGACAGGTAATAAAGAGAAGAGTAACAATCCTTAACTATGCAGCAAAAAAATATGTACTCTGGAGACAGAGGACACAATGGAGAAGGGCTAAAGGTAGACAAGGAATGCACAGTCATGCTGCTTTCTTGTGTTTAAGATAGATTTCGAGTAACTCAGCGGTGAGCTTTTGTTCCACCTCTATACCAAGTTAATGGCCTCTCCAGGGATTCCAACAGCCCATTCAAATCCCTTAAGCTTTTGTGTAAACAGTCTTTCTGTTAAAGCAATGGATCATTATCGCCTCTTTCCACAAACCCAATCAAACTGAGCTTTAGGTGTTGTGGCAGGGACATGCTGTAGGGAAGTGCACACTTGTTTCAATCAGCAGGTAGCATTTCTTTCTTGAATCTCGCTGGCAAAGTGCTCATTTGCTTGCAAGGCTCCTTTGAAAATTGGTGGTTGTGGACTTTAACACGCACCCTGGGCTGTTTTTAAAAGCCTGCTTGAATGGTTCTGAAATCCTCCCTGTTAAGTCATCAGTGCAAATATCAGATTTGTTTTTTATTAAAAACAAAAGGGGAAGGCACAGTCCTGAATACATTTAAAACAAGTCAAACGATAACTACAACTCCTGAGGTGCATTTTGGCGAGACAAATTCAATCATCAAACTGAAAGATTCTGTTTCTGCTGCTGGAACCTAATTCTGACATTGAGAAATGTGAAAAAAAACAAAACAAGCTGCAGCTTAAACAATTCAGTTTTGACTCCCGGTTCAATGTCAGATGACTGCAGTAACTATGGCAGCGTGTTTTGTGCTCGCTATCGCTCTGATTCACACCTCTGACTGGCCCTTTCTCCCTAGCAATGCTCATGCCAAGGTTCGTGGGCTATTTGAGGGGGGATGCCTGCCATCCCGCTTGTGAGTAGAATAGCCAAAATGCATCCCCCTTATAAACCTGCCATCAACTGATCCCCTAGTCGCAGGGAGAGTGTTTTGCAGAGAGGTTGAAGCCTAACTGTGTAGCAATACATCCGTGGTGCTGTCCGTGGTGCTGAAGTAGTAGATGGATTTGTCATTTTGACTTTTTCTCTTAATTTCTTCTTGGATCTATAATTTTCTCTGAACTATATAGTTGGGGAAGGAAACGAACGAGGTCCGTCCTCCCTGTAAAAATTAACAAAATGCCTACTGCTCACTAGTAATGTGGTATTTACAGCAGTCCACAATACCAGTGATAGAAACAAAATCATTCAAACTGGAGGCCATAACAAATATAAGATATTACCTATCCGGTTCAAGTATTCTTGTGTGACATGTGTTTAATGATTAATTATTTTCCTCTGGAATGTCAAAATAAGGGGAAGTAATGAAATCTGCTGACTTTAAGGAGAATAATGTCGAGGTCAGCCGCAAAGGCTTCCATGAGTTCGGGCTCACATCCTCTGGAAAGCCCTGCATCCAAAAAGGCCTTGTTCAGGGGCAGCCACCAGTATTCAATCTGGAATCAGTTACACGGGTCTCCAAGGGAACTCATTTGTCTACGGTCCTTTCAAATTAAAGTATGGACACAAGTGAATGAATTAGGTTTTTATCATTGTGGCATTCAGACATCTGTCCAGCTACATCCTGGAGGCTTACAAGATACCTTTTTTGTTGAGCCATTTCATGGAAAATTTAATTGATTAATTCTTAAATCACGCTAGTATTCAGAATTCTGTTTTCCTCCGTGATATGTTTTCCTCTGCCAATAATCAATACCACGAGTAAGCATAACAATTCCTAACTGTGCGGCTAGTTGGCTGCTAAATAACAAGGTGAACTAATGTTACATATGTCTCAGTGTTGGCTATGACGAGATCATTTAAAGCATTATCCTTCAAACTTGAATAGAAGCTGTCATCAAATAGAATTACATTACATGTACCAAGGACTTCCTGTTAATTAGTGTTGCTACTGAGTGAATTATTTTGGTGAAATAAAGTAAAACTAATTGAATTGAATACAAAAATCTGTTACAAAATGAGGACGTGGAGCTTGAAAAGTCATGGAAACTAGCGAGGTGATTTATTGGAAGTATATGAGTGATTGTTTCTTTTGGAACTTGATCCATAATATTGACGGACCGTCAGGATATTACAGCCTCTGCTGCTTCAATTTTACATTATAAAAAAAAAAAAAAAGAAACTTCACACACAAATTGCTACTGTTCTGTCAGGCTCAGAGTAGGGGCAGTATGCTACACTTTTACTTTAATGACAAATGAGAATAATATTATATATAGAAAAGGCTTTGGTTCACACTTTATCTTACAGCGTAGCGTTCTATTCATTAACACTGATGTGTTGGCTCTGATGGCATTCACTATTTACAGCGGGGTTAAAATACGGTGGTTTGTAGTCCTGTCATCTTTAGAGACCAAAGGCACTTACAGAAATCACACACACACACACACACACACACGATCACACACAAGTTGGACTGCGCTTGTTCAAAGACTAAAGTGATCTCAGGGGATCAGCATCAGCCTCACCAACATCCAAGACCCGGGGGAGTTTTGGTGATCCCAGAGCTGTGTGTGTGTGTGTGTGTGTGTGTGTGTGTGTGTGTGTGTGTGTGTGTGTGTGTGTGTGTGTGTGTGTGTGTGTGTGTGTGTGTGTGTGTGTGTGTGTGTGTGTGTGTGTGTGTGTGTGTCCCATGCTTCAATTTGGCATCATATCTCTTCGAAATACGTGTCAAGTCCTGTGTTGGGAAATTCCTTGGAGAATGTAAATTTGATCTCTATTTTTTTCTTTCTCTGCCGTCTGACAACAGAGTGCACTAATTGCCACATAAATAGGCATCTTGTAGTGAGTGTGGGCCCACTCTTTGTTTTGTCCAGTGCTTCAGCTGTCAATGCTTGGGTTTACAGCTCCTTCAAACTATGAGTCAGGCTAATACACAGAGCATGGGAGCTGGTGGCTCCAAAGTGTGAGACTAGCTTTATACTTGAAGAGTTCCCGAGATAAGGCTGAGAGTTTCTGTTTTCTGTTCCCTTTAGTCGCCCTTTTATCTCATTTTATAATTTCAGAATTAAGTACAGAAATATTAATGTGAGAGACAGAAAGTTACCCGAAGGTGGTTTGTTGTTGTTGTCTTTTTGTTTTTTTTAATCAATGGGTCATATTCCTTGACCCCTCTCTCTCTTTAATGGTCTGAATACCAAATGGAGTTGAACAGGAAGCCTTAAATCTCTGTCTCCATTCATTATGATAGAAGAGTAATGTGTGCAATTTGATATCTGCATCAGTGTCCTGTTTGCAGTAAAAAAGAAAGAAAAAAAAAACACCCACTTATCACCATCATGCTAATAGGGATCGCTATTACCATAATGATATTCCATTAGAAAGAATGAATACATGTGACTTAACTAAATGTTGTGTGCGCTTTTTTTTTTGCTTCTTCCCTCTTAATTTTTCCCGGTTCACTCTGTTTGCACAGAGAAAACCTGTGTGGTTTAGTTCATGGCTGCCAAATCAAATGATTAAAGAGACTGTATAGACGTAAACATCTATTCATTTCTCATTCTCCCGTCCCAACCCCCTTTTCTTTTCCTCTGGGTCAGTCTGTACTTAATCTTCATAGACGGCATCTTCATTAAAACAGAGACTCTGTCACCACTTGTCTCTGTTGGTGAAAGCATTGTGGATGTGCTTTGCTACCTGCACGCTGCTGACAGGAAACCACACAGCAGGACTTTACAGAGAAGAATGTTGCAGCCATACAGACAGCCGCTGAGTCTTCTGCTTTTTGGAATAAAACTGAATGCAAGATTACACCATGGAAAACTGTAATATCATCTTGAATATATTCTTTGTGTGATTTGTTTTTAAAATTTTGGTCAGATTAAATGGCCAGTGGTCGCATTCCAGAGAGAAATAATGGCACCTCTCTCCCACCCAAGCAAACTGAGATATAATCTGCGTGCACAAGCTGCACCCTAATATCTTGTGCTCAGTCTGTGGTGAAATAGAAACTTACTGAGGGCTAAACTGAGCTGAGATTAGCTCTTTTTTTCATCTTCCACTTCCTTTCTTTTCCCAAACAGAAGTAGGGATTCAACATAGGCAGTAACGTATAAGTTTGGTACTCACACTTGTATCTCTTCCTCTCTCAGGTGACTCCATCCTCAAAGATTGTGGGTGACTTGGCTCAGTTCATGGTGCAGAACAACCTGACCAGGGCAGAAGTGGAGGAGAGGGCGGATGAGTTGTCCTTCCCCCTGTCGGTGGTCGAGTTCCTGCAGGGATACATTGGGATACCACATGGAGGATTCCCAGAGCCGTTCAGATCTAAGGTACAGTAGTTAGTCCTCTTTACACACATACGTGCCATGCTTTTCCTCCTGTAGCTTAACTGCTCACATGGATTTCTGATGATTTCCATTTAGGGTTTAATGAGCATCAATTTGAATTTTAGGGTAGTTTAGGACTCTTAAATTTGGTTTAACACCTATACTACATCTACAAAAAGTAAATACAACCACAACTTTCATTTAGAACCAACTCTTTCACTTTTTTTTAACTTGTACTTTTCATGTAACCAACACATTACACACACAGAAGAGCCCATTTATCCATTGTGCCTCCTTTAAGAAGTTGCTCTGATGTGACAAAAACATCTTTTGTAAAAAAAAAAAAGAATACCAGCCATAAAATTATATATTCATATTATTTTCCACTTTCTCTGTCCTGACCATAACTACAAAATAGTTATTCATTTGCCGAATTTTAACCCTTTAAATACCAGTTTGTTACATAATGCCACTGTGATTATAAAGAGGAAAAAAATATTTTCTTGATACTAAATGCTAGGGGGAATTTTCTTTTTCCCACAGTCTGAGATATGTCAATGGTTGGCAAAAGCATTGATTTTATGCTTTTGTGTTTTTTGTGTGCAGGAAAACAGAAAGAAAATTGATCAATCTCGAGGAAAAAAAAAAGTAAAAACAAAACTTTTTAGGCCAGCGCTCTAGATTGAAAACAGAAATATAATAGAATGCATGCTGTAATGGCCGTGGGATCAAAAGGGGTTTTGATGGGTCTCGATAGAGACATTTTTGTCCTGAAGGGTCTGAGTGCCTCTATTTTGGCTACACAGTTTATTATAGACTTATTATAGGAGCTGATGTTGGAGCCATATGTACGACCACAGCCAGAATGATCCATTTTTAAATAAAAAAGCCCCAAAATGTCCAAGTAGGGGCACAAGGGTTAAAGGCACATGTGTATGCAAGTGAGCGTGCACCCACACTCAAATTCTGTCACATGCTTGGTTTCAACTGACAGTTGCAAACGGTGAAGAAAACCGTGATATTGCTCTGTCCTCTCATCTCCTCTCTGTTTCTTTACCTCTGTCTACATCTCTCGTCTCCTGTCTTCACGACTGCAGGGAGAGACTCTCATGTGCATCAGGGGCCAACAGCTTCAAGTCTCCTAGCGAGAGGCGCACAAACACACACGCTCGAATAAAGGCAAATTTGTCACCTTCTCTCCAAAAAAACCTGATGACATATTGGCACACTTGACATTTCCGCCCAAAAGTTGTTGTTTTTTCTTTTAGAGAAGGAAAAAAGAAACTAGAGAACTTCTTTTTTTTTCCCCAATCTGAGCCACAGATTTTTCATAATGTGTTATCAATGAGCTGGCTGGTGCCAAATATGTGAACTGTTTGGTGTGAGACCTCATTTGCACTTTTCCACAGGACACTCATTATGTCACCATGTGTGGCTGAGAATGTAACACTTTGTGTCTGCGTGTTTGTGCACTCATGCAGCCACAGAGCGTTTGTTAACATTTTAGCCGAGCCTGAAATATAATTAAAGGATAGATCAAACATAATTAAGTGTCTATTTTCTGCCCTATTATTTTTGATCAACTAATTCAATTTAGCTAATCGTCATTTTCTCCTGCTCTGTCAAGTTCATCTTCATTTTTAGCTTTTTGCTCCTTTCATAACTTCGCTCTCGGTTTCTGAACCGGTCCTTGTGTTTAGTCTCTCCAGCTACTGTTTCTCCCACACATCTTTCCTCCTCTTTGTTTGCCTCTCTGTAAAACTAACTCCCGACGTCCTTTCCCCCTTATCACCAGGTTGTCCTTTCTCTCCCTGTATCTGTAAACTGGTGCACAGTCGGGTGATTATATGATCAAATATTTGTCCTTTAGCTTCCCGGGCAGTCCCCACCCTTGCTAATCAAAGTTAGTTTTCAGTTTTTTACATGCACTATACGACCGCTGCCTCTATATTAGTGTCTCGATCCGTGTCTGTGCTTCACCAAACTGTGGCATGGGAGTCATTCCTATTAAACAAACAATAGTGCGGATAACTTCTCTATTTATTCTTCTTTTATTTCCAGTCAGCACTGGAATACTTTATGCAGAGTGAGGCTCGTTTCTTCTGCAATCCACCCTCGATATTTAATGCACAAACACCAGGAGGCTTTTTTTTTCCACACACAGCTTTCCGAAGAACTCATTCTCTCCATCACTCTAATTCAGTTCAATTCAGAGCTCAGCTTTGGTCCAAATTATTTTTGCTTTCCTCTCACAGTGCTTTTATTCTTGCTTATTGTGTGCGCCTGTGTTTACATGCGAACTGTAGGCTTGAGATGAATCTGATACATTTTACTGTCACCCACTGAATATCTCTGCACTTTGAGAGTATAAATCAAAGTAATTGGTGTCACGCTCATGTGAGTTGGATGAAAAGAATGTTGTTTTAAAGGGAAGAAAGTAAAACACTGCTTTATTTATTGAATTGTTTTCCCAAAACAGGGAGTAGTTGGAGTAGTTTGCCTTATGTCAGGCATTGGCCATCATTTGCTGCTACTTCACTGAATCAGTTCATCTTACTCATGGTGGATTGTTTGTGTCTGTATGTGGCTATGATTGCAAGTGTTCTTGCATGCAAGCATAGACATATACACCCTATTTGAGTTCTGCATGCAAGACCCATGAGATATCTGTGTGCTGTAGCTGAAGCTAATGTTTGCCTGCTAGGAACATGGAAGAAGTCCTGTTTCTTTGATGGAGCTTTTGGTGGCATTAATTAGTGAGAACGCATTATATCACATGCCCTCATAGGCATTCATTGCAGCTCCATACTGTCTCAAATGCACATTTCTATGCATGGGGAAAAGTTCTCCGGGCACAAAGTGACAATTGAGGCGTTTCCTCGCCTTAGATCCGTCACGCTCAGTTCATTTGTGGTGCGGCTGGACAGAGAGAATGGTCAAGAGGGAGGAAAACAAGAAAGACAGGAAGGCAAAGGAGGGAGAGGGGGGAGACTGTGGGAGCTTAGATGGGGAGAGGGGGAGAGAATAAGGAGGCCATCAGACACAAAGTGAATTCAAGAAATAAGATTATTGTCAAAAGATCCAGCACATCCCTCAGAGGCTTCGCACTCTGTAAGAAAAGAAGAGGGGAAAAAAAGTCTGTGACAATAAAAAAAGAGAGAGAGTGGGAGTGTGTTTTTGAGTGGTTTTAAGAGAAACGTGGAGAAAAAGCAAATAACCTTGAAGGAAGCGTTCGTCTTTCCTTCATTTCCTGATGCAGTCTCACTCACTCACTCACTCACTCACTCACACACACACACACACACACACACACACACACACACACACACACACACTCTCTCTCTCTCTCTCTCACTCAAACTCACATATAGTCACTCTTTGTCTGGGTCTCACACTTAAACAATCAACCAGTTTAAGTGTAAGACATCCTCAGAGGATGCAATGTAAATGAGCGGGGGGAGTCAAATGAGCCTGCCATCTTTGAAGTGTCTCTCTCTCACACACACACACACACACACACACACACACACACACACACACACACACACACACACACACAGAGTGAGTCAGCTATCTTTGAACTGTTAGCTCTGTGACTAATAGCATTGCACCGGGCCCTTTGTCTGGAGATTCCTGCAAGGCACACACACATGCACTCATAAATGTGCTGAGATGTTACGCATACACAAAGACAAGAATACGGTAGGGCACACACACATATTTGCAAACATAACATGATGCACAGTATGTATGCAAACAGGAGACATATGATTAACTGAGGATGTATTTAGTGCACACAGTGCTGGGAGGAGTGAAAACACACATGCAGGTTAAACATGCTGTACTTAGCATGTTAGCTGAGGCGATGATTACTTCGATCTGAATTAAGCGGAAATAAATAAAGGCGCGCACACTCAGAGGCTTTGCTATTCACTCTTTCTGTTTGTATACTTCCAGCAAACACTTGCTGAAGCAGACTACACAGGCTAATTGTGTGGATGGAAGGTCTCCTCCCTCTGCGCCTGTGTAGACTGTGAAATCAGGGAAAATAAAAACAGAGCCGCAGCCCTGAGGTGAAATGCTCGTGTCTTGACACCATCATGGCCTCAGCTCGATCGATGTCTCTACAAGTTGTGTCAGATATCAACAACCGTGTGGGCGATAACATTTCATTGGTGCTACTTTCCACGCGCATTCCTTTTCTTTCCGTCTTTCCGCTTGTCTTTCTCCTCTACTGTTTCTGAGAAGAACACTAGGAACGATGTGTCACATATGCGGCAACACTGCAGTCATCTGTGATGACGCCTAAATGGAGAGACAAAGAAGAGTTGCATAAAAGTGGATATCACCGCAGATCTTAATACAAGAGCGGTGTCACTTGGATGCAAATGTTGAAATAAATATAACTTGCATTAAGTTTGATATTCTCTTGAATTCAAGTGTTTCTCTCCATCCCTTTCTCCACAACAGCTCCACATGTATTTCTATCTTCTTCCTCCTCTAGTCGCTCTGTCACTTTAGTGCCTTGACAGGGTGAAGCTTTTATCCAGACCGAGAGTTGTGAAGGTTTTACCTGCACTTTATACATCCCACATGGTTCAGAGTCCCATGGGGAAACATTCATAAAGACCATCTAACTTTAAATAAAAACTTTTAGCAATCGGTTTGTTTCCCCTTTCTCTCGCACCCTCATAACTTCTATCTTCTCTGCGCTTGTTTACTCTCCTCCAACTTCCTCACTTCTTTTCTTTTTTTTAACCTTCTATCCCAGGTGCTGAAGAACCTCACTCGTATCGAGGGTCGTCCAGGCGCCTCTCTGCCTCCCATGAACTTCAAAGCCCTGGAGCAGGGTCTCCAATCTGCACACGGGGAGGAAATCACCCCCGAGGATGTGATGTCAGCCGCCATGTACCCGAAGGTGTTCCAGGAGTTCAAGGATTTTACTGGTGAGTGGGCAGACTTCATAATGGATCTTTGTATCCAGATACTTGGATTAAGAAGAGGCATCAACAAGTTGTTTATTAGAATTTTTTGTTGTTGTGCGTCTGATCAAATTGGATCTGTTATACCGAATGGCATTTTGTCTCCTTCTCTCACACACACACACACACATTCTCATTTGTATTATTACTGGGGCTTGAAATTAGCAGCCAATCTTAACTCGGGAACATTCAAGTTCAACCGTCAGGTATAAAAGTTTTCAGTTGCTGCATTTAGCAGTTCAGGGGGCAACACGCTCACCTATCTCGGGTGGTGAAAACTGAATTTACATAATGCACATATAAGAAACCAGAACAGCGAGAGCTGGTGCCAGGGGGAGAAATCAGCATAAGCAGTAACAGGGTTTTTTCTTTTGCAGGTTTGAAGTAAATGCAGTCAGCAGCAGCATGAGTCAGGAGAAGGCTGTGATGTTGGAAGTTTGATAGGAATCTTTCTAAAGGAGTCACATTTTAAAACTTGACTGGAAGTTGTTTAAAGGAGCCACAGTGACATTCAGCTGCCTGGATTTACACAAGCTTAATTGCTGCTTTGAGGAGTGAGGAAATGTTAGCATTAAACTGGTGGGGCCCTTTTTATGAGGAGCTTTAATTGTGTACAGCTGTTCCTTCACTACTTCGGCTTAAGAAACAGACCCCTGAACCCACTTAACCCTCAGTCTTATCTAATTCTATTTCTGATCATAAATATTGGTCCAAAACTATCCCCCTCTTAAAGCTGGCATACCCTGACGTCTCCGAGGTCTTAAAAGTAGTTGTGTTCGAATGCACTTTCATATCCAGTGTCATAATCATAAAGTAATGTTTGCTGATATTAAGGTCATCTCTGTTTCTCTTCCACCAGCTAACTTTGGTCCAGTGGACTGTCTCAGCACCAGGCTCTTCCTGGATGGACCCAAGATCGCCGAGGAGTTTGAGGTGCACATCTAAATATTTAAGATCATTAGACCGTAACGTGTGCGTCTGCCAGACACGAAGGGTCACTTGAAAAGCTGTTGCATTATGGATGCAGTGTTTTGGTGCTTTTACTTACAGTATGTTGTGGACTTGGCCTTCGCTGCACATATTTTAACCTTCTTTTTTTTCTGTCAGTACTTTTTCATGAAAGCACAATACTAAATCGCATGTACTGATGCCAGACTACCATTAGCATAAACAGCATTTTCTTTTTTCTTGCTTGAGAAAGACAAAAAAAGTGATTGAGCCGTGTCCAACAGGTTAGACATCTATTGCAGAACCTCTGCACTTTTATGTGCTTTTGTAATTCTGAAAATAGTAATGCAAAACCAAAATGTACAAATCACAGCAAAAATACTTAAACAATAGGCGATCTGAAAAATCACAATCAATGGTGTGATAACATGTGCGTATGAGTCAAAAACTGTCACTAATACTATGAAAACACATTTCATACTAAAAATAATGTATTAAAGAATCCATTTAGCTACTTTATTGGTTGGGATCTAACAACGGTTCCATAAAGAACAGACATTATCAGAAGGAAATTATTTTTCCGTCACTGCAGGTGGATGAGGTTTGATGCAGTTTGGTGCAGAGTCACAGGGAAGTAGGGAAGACAGATATTAACACCGTATCAAGGGAACAACAAACTGCGTTTCTAATCCCTGCGGCCATCATATTGGCCTTCCCACACAGAAATAACAGATTCATTTGGTCGTATGATGTTTGAGAGCGGGCCAGTGAAAGGCACTGAGGGCCCGTATCTCAGACCAAAATATAACCATTCCACATTTCTAAAGCTTGTACCAATTGTTTATTTTCCAACAGGGAGGCAACCGAACACGCAGTCCAATGAAGAAATAAAACGAATGAATTGAATTGCTTTGCATGCAATCAAATTAGTGGGGCACAGGAATGTAACAACCTGCTGGTGAGAGGATATGATAATTGGCAGCCACTTGTAACGGCAAAGCCACAGAATCTGAAAGTGAAATGTTCCCGGGGAATATTGACATCAAAGTGGCAAACTATTTCCTGTCAACTTTAACAAACGTGAATATACAGATAGCAGAAATCTTTCAAGATGTCTGCCGTGCTGATTAAAAGTTTCTCTCAGAACATGAGACAGCAGGTTTGGGAAACCCTGTTTTTATTCAGAAAGCGTAGCACAGACGGGGAACATTTCAGGGAGAGAATGACGGCTGGTGCCACTTTGATGAACAGAACTCTTAAGTATTTGTTCGAGCCCAGATTGAATTCCAAAGAGATTGTTGAAACTACTGACGGTAACCTTTACGACAGATGTCAGAATCTGACGTCAAAGAGAAACTTTGCTTTGCTACTGAAGGAGATGTTGGAAGAGTCTGTCACTCTATATGTGATCAGGTAAAGACATGTTTCTTGGGAAGATATTCAAAACTAGAAAAGTAGTTTTCGAAAAGGCTCTTCCTAACTTTTATTAGATTTGAGCTTTACGTGTACCTGAATTGTAAACTCGGATGCTACAACATACACATCTAATTATACTTGACAGAGGAAATGCATACATAGCAACTTCGCATGGTTTTGTTTGAGAAAAGCTGTGAAGTTGTTATGGTTCTAATGTGCTGTTATGAGTTTTTTTTTTTTTTTTTAACCCGACACATTTAAAAAGTACCCGTGACCAGATGACAGCAGTATGGAGACAGTGAGACAGGTCAGAGAGCTCTGAAGCAACCTTGTGTAGAGTTTGTGTCTGTATGTCTGTGAGAAACACGTGCTAGTGTTCTTGGTGGGAACATGCAGAATGTGAGGTAATGGTAATGGTGTTGACATGCTGGATTGTAACTGAATTTGACTTTATTCACCTTGGTGAATTAAAGCTGAGGATAAAATGAAGTTAGCTTAAAGGAAAATGGTTCTGGGAAATCCTCCGAAAGCTTCCAAATGAATGTAAACCCATTGAATTAGTTGTTGTAGCTAACTGCATAATAATCTATTGGCCGGGAAAACCGCTAACTAAGCTACCTCTGTGCCAACTACCCACAGTACTCCTCCACAGTTAATACTGGAATGTCTTTTTTAAATCGAAGCATGTAAATGAGAAAGAAAGGAAAGTTTCCCGTGCGGAATTCAAATTGAAACTACATCAGGTGCCTGAAACCATTTTCCTTTCCAAAGGGGACAAAACCTGTCATGGTTACTGTCCATAAAGGATTCAGAAGGTTTGTAGTAATGTTCAAGACCATAGGAGCATTTTTAGACAGAATTCAACATTTTTAAAGGCCTCTCTCCACGAGAAGGACTAAAATGTTCAAGGTGTTTTGAAATCCACTTCCACAAAGACATTTACAGTTCTGTCTAGAAAGAAAACAGTGTGGTGCTGCTACAGGGATAGATGATTCATCGCCTTCGTATCCCCTCAGCTTTCATTTATCATCAATCATTTTTTTTTAATAGCTTCAATTAAACAATTCCCTCGAGCCCATTTGTGCGTAAATGAAATAAAACATTTGTATGACAACATGAAAGGGAATCTCAATTCCCTCCAGCCATCTGGTACCTTTCACCATTTTCACTAAAGCTGTACACTGCATTAGGAATGTCACTATATATATGTATATTATTAATAATAATAATGCCAACAGTCAAATTCATCTTTTACTTTGTTTATTGTGTGTTTTGTCTCTTTTTTGACAGATAATTGACACTCACAATACGAGTGTAGGGAGGTGGGGAGAGCGTCTGGAACCAAAACTGTATAAATTAAATGATTTAAGCGTCGCTGGATTATTTACGAGCTATTATCATATGTGTATTGTTAACATGGTATCAATATTTGATTTTAAAATATCACAATTATTGTTAACTCTCCTCTTTCCACCAGTTTCAATTATAATCCCAGTAAAACCCTGATGCACTTCATCTATTGTAAATCAGCTTTTCCTTCTACATCCCTCTTCTTTTGAGCCTTTCAATACTTTCTCTTGATTCTCTCATTATGAGTAACGCACAGATTTAAATGACAGTGATTCAGAGCGGCCAAAGGCAAACACGTTTAATTACTGCTTCGTTTCACTGCAGCAAAACGGTTCTCTGCTGTTGTTAATTGATTTTTATATTACGAGGGGCATGGGGAGCACTACTACTGCTGTTGTACTATTAGCAAAGAATCAGGAGCTGCATTGTTTGTGCTGATCTAGTATTGACCCCAAAACGGGCAGACCCTCTCCCCCACCCTCCTTTCTTGTTAATCACCCTCGGCCTCAGGTGTGTATCATTTGATGCAATAGTCAGAACTGTGTCAGGAAAACCTTCAGTCAGACCAGGAGCCACTGATTAGAATAAGTCCTTGATTAAGACTCTTGGCAGCTTTGTTATAGCATGTTTATTTGTTTAGAAGCCACCGTTTGGTCTGTGCTGGGTTTTTTTATAATTCCTACTGTACAACATACTCAATAGTTTGCGCCGAATGTTTTTTGGGTGATTTCAAGTCCAAACAATATTCATCAACAGAAATGTCGAAATAACCAACAAAATGCTCAAGGCTACAGTTGTAGAGGAGGATATATAGATTTAATATCCATCTTCCAATATGGCAGTAGTAGCTTTCCTTGCAGTAAAATAGATTTTCCAAACGTTACTTATTTAAAATGTGTAACCTTGTATCCAACCCGTCTAAGCTTTCAGTGACTCCGCTTTCTTTATTTTTTCTAAGTGGAAAACTCGTCTTTCAACCATTTCCCAAATGCAGAACTGTTGTTTTGTTTTTCCACCTTCACTGTTCACCTTCCCTCGCTGCTGTTTATCTAATCTACACTCCATCAGAACTGTTGTCATTTTTAGAACTTTCAGACTCTGATTTCTGCTCAACATCATTCCTCCCCACAGAAACAAACTCCCCCCTGTTGTCATGACGATTGGTACTCCCACCAGATCAGGTCCGATTAGCGGGACAAAGCGAGAGATGGAATGAAAACACGTCAAAAGAAAAGACCTGTCACAAGCAGCATGATGTCTTTTTCTTCTTTTACTGAGTAGAATTACTCAAGGGCAAAAGGAAGCTCCTATATTAATATAAAAATACATATAATATTAAACTAAATTTATCCAGCACTTTTAAAGACTGCAATGAGACAAATATAATCAGAATTTATTTTATAATACAATGATAAAATGGAATAAAATACCCAAAAGTACTATGAGATAAAAAAAAAAACCCAATAAAAACAGATAAGATAGTGTTCCAGCACTATAGTACGAAGCCTTTCTTTCAAAGATACGTTTTAAGAAGTGATGTTACAGATTCTGTGGCCTCAGATCTTAAGAGTTCCACAGCTGAGGGGTCCTGACTGCAAGAGCCCACTCTCCTTTAGTCCTTGGGACCTACAAACAGCCAGCAGAGCCCTCATTGAGGCTGTGCTCTGGCTCCTAGTGAAGCACCAATTCAGTTGTAGAACTTGGAGATAAGCCGGTAATCAGTAATATCTGAAAATCAATTGTGAAACGTACTGGTAACCAGTGAAGAGAGGCTAAAACAGGGCTGATATCTTGTCTTCTAGTGTTTGTTAAAAGCTGAGCAGCTGCGTTTCGTGGCTTAACCCTGAATACAAAGAATGATAATAGTACAACCGAGATGATATAAAAGGATGAATGACCTTCTTGAGATCAGGCTGTGAGAGAAAAGAGGCTACTCAATTGATTAGAACATGATTGAATTCCTTTTTATTTATTTTTTTACTTGTTTTTTCAAATGGAAGGTTGAATACTACACCCAGGTTTCTGGCTGCAGGGGTGATATTTTTGTTCTTTTTTTTTTTACATTTGTAGGCCAAGATTTTTTGTAAAGTTGGGATGGACTTTGGATGATCAAAAATATATTTTTTCATTTCGCTGGAGAAGGTTTTGGGACATCCAGTACTTTATTTCTGACAGACAAGATTCTAACTGATTGCTTCCTTCACTGTTTTTTTAATAGGACAGAAATGTGTGTGCCATCCACAGTAATAATAATAGTGCTGAATTTTATGTATTACGTGTCCCAGTGGCAGCTTTATACACAGAGAAACAGGATGGGGCCTATTACTGTCGGGACAATTGATTTCACTGTTGTCATTTCTGTTCCAATTTATTTTTTAAAAGCAATGTTCATGAAAGTAGGCTTAGTCAAATACATTTATTTCATTGCAGTTTGGGTAATTCAAGAGCAGCATTTATCTTTCTTAACAAAGAAGCATTTTATGATACTGTAATTACTTCTTTTGTATAATTAGAGAGATGACCTACAGAACATATGGGAACACTCCCACACATAATCACAGCATAAAGACTCACAACTGTTCAGTTCTGAGGCCTGAAATGTTTGTCCGATGAAGGTCCCAGAATTGGTGCTTCATTGTGCAGGTATAGAGCAGTGTTCAGAGATGTCGCTATCTTGAAACTAATAATGTTTCTGCCCACAACAACAACACACCATTGGATGCATGTTGCATCATTGTCCTCGGGTCTTACATTTCCCTTGTATTTGATATCTGGGTTATTAAAGCATAGATAGACATCACTGGGGGGAAATTGAGTTGTGTCAATTCCTGACAAGTTGACTTCTTAGTGATATAAGGTGTGTGCATGCGATACCCATGCCAGTTTGATGTGAGTGTTAAACATGAAAGAGGCAGGTTGACTGTACGCCAGGTGAGTGACAAACTGCTGCAACCTTTTGAGATAAAAAAAAATCTGAAGAAAACTGCTGTTGTCAAATGTGCGGACAGATGGTGTGGGTGTTGTAGAGTGTCAACCTTTCTCAGGACCATTACAAATGTTAATTAGTAGGTGCTTAATTAGCGTATTTATTTTTGTCTTCATGCTGAATCCTTTGTAGAATAATAGTCGACACTGTTCAGGCAGAGATGAGCTCTGACGTAAATAGCACTTGCAATTTGGTGAGTTTTAAACCCTGGGGGAAGTCTCATGCACTCCAGCATGCATACCCCATCCCTGTCCTCCAGCTAGAGAGCTCTGGTACACCTTTGTATGCAGAATGCATGTGTATAGAGTTATATAAACGGCCACTATATAGACATGTGCCTGTTGAAAGCCCTAAATACATAGAAAATATATTGTAGGTTAACCGGGTTTTGTACAGGATTGATGCAACAAATACAGTAGTATATAGTAGTAGTAGTAGTCATAGTTATAGATGTATTTTTTAATCTAAAATTATCTGCAATATAAAAATAATCAGCCATCAGAAGACGAGGCAGAATAAAAGCCTTTGAGCTTCTGGTTGTGAGCGTTTGTGGTGACTCCTGCTGAGCAACCGTACCTTTTACCTGTATCTTTGGAACAAAATCTGTTTATGAGCTCTTGGCAGCTAGTGTGTGCAGCACACAACGGAAATCTTTATCAAAACCGATTCAAGCACCAAATCTTCTTGAGCGCTGACTTAGACCTAAAGCCCCGAGTTGTTGATGTTGTGGGAAGTTGATATTTAAGTCTTTCACAGTAATCATTCGGTATTGTTGAGCACTTCATTTCAAGCCTGTTGAAAATCCAGTTGGAGTGCTTTATCAGCCAAAAAGTAAACAGCGAGCCTGGAAGATTTCTCTTTGTGCGGTGAATGTGGTGGGACGACACAAACACTTCGCCCCCCCCCCCCCCTTTTTTTTTTCTTCTTAATGCTCTGTCAAGATTTTGAGTCCTATATCATCGTTTTTGAACTAATTTAAAATCAAATGACTACTTTGTGAAACTGCATCTGAAGGCCATTTAAAGTGCATGT
Source organism: Ophiodon elongatus (assembly GCA_016806645.1). Classification (NCBI taxonomy): domain Eukaryota; kingdom Metazoa; phylum Chordata; class Actinopteri; order Perciformes; family Hexagrammidae; genus Ophiodon; species Ophiodon elongatus. The sequence goes on from JACSYO010001725.1 coordinate 164,075, forward strand.
ACACAAATATACACTTAAGCCTACACATGGGTGACGGCTCTGCCCACCGCCCGTGTCCTTCACCCACACGTGCATGCTGTACAGCACAAACAAGAGGCAAAAAAAAAGACAGACCTATCTGGCATGTGCTGATGACTCAGCGTGGTATTACTCATGTTTGATGGAAATATAAACAGATTTACACAAACCTAGGCGTTCACACACCCTGTCAGTGCTAATGGATACAGATACCAACACATGGAGCTGTGTTCACCGCAGTAATGTCATTACTCTGTCACTGTCATTAATAAAGTCATATCTGAGTCATGATGTGAAGCCATACTGTGAAACTTGTTTGAGTCAATTTGACAGAAAAAGGTCTGTGCTTGAGGGTGCTCTGTGAATATATGTGAGGGCTATATAGATGAGAACACAGTCGATACATCACTGAGATATAGAACATTCATAATGCACAAGAGATGCCATCACAAGTATGGTAATAGGAAACAAAGGGGAAGGCTTGGTGGTTGGAGTTGGGTTTGATAGGATTTTATCGACTTTGAAACCATTTTATGTCGTGTGTTTGAGGGTTTGGGGGGCACAAATTCACAGTTGAAACGTAGGTATTCTTTTTTTGTATAAATTATTCTTTTGGTCCAGCGTACCCAGTGATAAACTGATTGCGCTGGCAAGTGAGAAAAACTTAAAGCTCTCTATTTGTCGAGTTTAATTGACGTGTCAATCCAAAGTCACAATTTGATCAATGTGTCACAGTATTGCATCATTTCCAGTAAGTATTAAACAGTAAAGTACACGTTTTTATACACTAAATGTAACAATATACAATGAGAATATATATTTTATACTGTAATGTCTAAAAGTAGGGGTGGTAGGGTTGAATTGAGACACATGTGTTGGACACATAGATAATAAGCCCTGGTATATTACCTGGAATTGGATTAACAATGAAAGGAGATAATAGGAGCCAACTGTAGGGGAGGAGGTCAGTGTGTAGCAGTGAGCGTATGAGTTTGTCTGATTAATCTGTGAACGTCTTAATGCATCTCTGGTGTTTTCAATATCGACCCAGTGCACTGGCATACACACACGGTTACATCTTAGACAAAATCATCTTCAAAAGATGCTATAAATCTTGAGCAACTCTTCAAAGAGAGGCATGCTGTATTTTTCATGGGAACAATGTAGTGTTGAAGCCACACAGTTGGAAAGGAGAAGGCAGTTGTTTTTTGCAAAGTGCTGCCAAGAGCCTGACAAAACAGCCCGAGCTGGAGAGAGGTGCAGCGTTGAGGAGGGTGGAGAGGGAGAAACGGAGAGGTGAAGATTGAGTGCCGGGGACAAGCAAAGGCATGCAAAGAAAGAGAGTGAGGGAAATAGATGAAGAGTCAGAGCAGCCGGAGGAAGACCGAGACAGAATGAAATTGAGATCAATACATACCTGCAGCAGCGCATATTTTCGTCTTCCTGCTGACTTAGTTTGGAATATCAATTGAGACTCAACAGCCGAGATGGTGATGAGAGAAAGAAAAAGGATGAGAGGGGAAGGGTCGAGTCAAAGCAGTGGAGAGACGCAGCAGAGGAAAGACACAGAGAGCCACAGGCAAATTAAAGAGAAGCCAAAAGAGGCAGATGAGGGAAATTAACAACGGCGTGAGAGACGGAGCTAGGTCCCAGATACGGGTTGCAAAAAAATAACAATACAAAAATTGAAAGCTGTGACACATGGGGGGACGGAGGGGGGGGGACTGACAAAGGGAGAGATTGAAAGTCAGACAGAGGAAGTTGGACAAATGGAAAGACGAAAAAAAAGTCCCAACCGGTGAGATGAGATATTTGAAAAGAGGCGTGAGATAAATAAAGAAGTACACTGGCTGATGTCGAGGGAAAAACTAGCGAGACAGAACGCAGCAGTGAACAGAATTGATATGAGAAGGAAAGAGTGCGTCTGGAGATGAAGAGAGAGGAGGGTAGTGTCTTTGTCTTAAAATGACACTTAACAGGTCAATATCCATTTTTGAGTCAATAACTAGTCAAAATAAATGTCAAATGCCCTTTTAGCTGAACTTTGCAGACCTTCAAGTCTTGTCTTAAAAAGTCTCGGGCTCGTGTTTGGTCCAAGGATTAGGCTGCGTTCATCCTCCGACCTGTTTGCTGTGTTTCAAACAGACCCTGGTGCATTTGTTCTGTTGGGTTTGGTTTGTTTAGGCTGGTGTGAAAGCCGTCGATCAAACTCTGGTGTCCTCGATTCCCCTCCAAGATAACTCTGGAGACGTCTGTTTGTGGCATGTAGGCGAAACGGGTCGAAAAAGGGCGTTAGTGTCACCCCCGAGGGTCGGGATTTTCCCAGACGCATCAGAAAGTAAAAAGGACTTAATAACCAGGTATGTTGTGCTTGTGTCCTACTGGTAAAGAGTAGACATACCGACATGTCTCATCAGTTATTAAGATTATAGTCAATGCCGGTGTAAATTAATTGTTTAAGGGCAAATTCTATGAATACATAAACGTTTTCATGTAAGCCATTTTGATGCATCAAAGTAGAAAAGGCATATTTATAAATAATAATAATGAATGATTGCTGAATTCCATTTATCTACTTCAGTTCCAGAATCCTGGTGTTGTGTGTGCTGGTTTATTCTGAGTTCCTGTCATATTAGAGTTATTGTAATCACAACTGTGAAACACCGATATATCAGACTGAGCACTTAATAATACAGAAGTGCCTGAAAACCAAACATGTATAGAAGCCTTCCGTCAGCCAGAAATACTGTTGTTTATGTTTTTAAACCCAAATTGAATGTATATAGTGTTATATTGTCAATGCACAGTTAATCTTCTCCATCTCTGCCATCAATCTCATATGAAAGCAGCATCACAGTCACGTCTAACTCATTTGATTAATAACACCAATGCTTTCACTACTCTAACAAGTAAACCTGTCTGCTGTGAAAAAGGCTTATTAAGAACCTCCACCTTCTCAATCAAAACATTACAGTACTACAAAATAGATTATATTTGCAAACAGAGTTGAACACAGATGTTCAGCTGATAAGTGCTTACGGTTGCTAATTTAATGTAGTGCAATAAAAAAAAGTTGTGCATTACTGTAAAATACAAAATTCATAGGATGCCACATTATTTGATTTATTTATTAGGCTGTTTGATTACAATGAGGCTGAATCTGTCCATGTGTCTCTACCCTCCACCGCGTGCATGCTTGGAAAGATTCCAGCCCAGCGTGAGGCTAAAAAGAAACGAGGAGGAAGCATTGAGCATTTTTCGCTCCACTAGCTTTCACTTGTTTTACATTTCACCAGGCTCTGCAAGTTTCTTTTGTGCTTTAGCTGGAGCTATCGGCACCCATGTATTCTTTTCAATTTTCTAGCATAATTCAATTTCTGTCCCATCCTCCTTTATACTCTCACTCCAATTCATTCTTTCTCTTCTGTCCTCCCCACTTGTTCCAATCCTCTGCGCGTCTCTGGCTTTGCTTCATCTCAGGTGGAGCTGGAGAGGGGGAAGATCCTCCACATCAAGGCGCTGGCACTGGGTGACCTGAACAAGGCCGGCCAGAGAGAGGTCTTCTTTGAGCTGAACGGACAGCTGAGATCTGTGCTGGTTAAAGACACTCTCGCCATGAAGGTATACAGAAGAGACAGAGGGAGGTATAGAGACATGAAGGATGAGGGATAGATGGGATGGGTTGAGAGAAGGATATATGTCTACAGGTTAACGATGAATGGATGGATAAATGGAAAGTTCCTTAAAAAAACTGATGTTGGATCTAAGCGTAATAAAAGATTTTATGACTGTGCACTTCGCAAATTTATTCATAGAAAGAAATGGCTGTGAGGAGTAGATGGAGGCTGAGCAGGGAGGGATGTTTCAAGGGGTCGAATGACTCTATGGACGGTTGGCTGGATGAGTGGATGAATGGAGGCAGGCGTGTGCAGATGACTTGGATGGATGATTGACTGGACAGATGGATGCATGAAATTTATCTTTGTCCCTCCACACAGGAAATGAAGTTCCATCCTAAGGCCCAGAAGTCTATCAAGGGTCAGGTGGGAGCACCCATGCCTGGAAAAGTGCTGGAGGTCAAAGTGGAAGTGGGATCCAAGGTCAATTTACTGTTAATCTGTTAACGTCTTTTCTTTTTCGTCAGATTTGATTACCTTACACTGCAGATAGCTTTGCTTTTATGTGACCTATATTCTTTGATCAAAGTTCCTCATTTAAATCATGTGGCCATTTTATGAATAAAAGGTGTTTCTATTTAGGAAAACCTGTTTATATATCTGAAAGGTAATCAGTACCAAAACTCAGTGTTGTATCAGCACTAAAATAGAAAGATTTCTACACCAATGCAGTGGAGGTGTGGGCTGGCTATCTTTTCAAATACTGTTACTTTCTTTGAGGAATATTAGGACAAACATCTTATCACAAGCAGCTATACAAGAACTCTGCCAAAACAAAATACTAATATTTAAATCAGAAACTGTCTGATGAAGGTAGAGAAGAGAATGAATCTGCCATTCAATGCAAACTTCCAGTAACAGCTTTCAGTGTTTCAGACATCTCAGAAGGATATGTCCAACACCTCAACTACCTGCATACAGTAGCTATGTTTTTGGTAATTTGGGTGAACAGTCACTTTTAATTGAAACTCACATTCACAGTATGTGTTATTGGCTGTATGGGTTACTCTGTTAATATTTTGAGCTCTTGCTTAACTAGCTTGTATGTCCTGTACTTTGAGTGTAGTTTGTTTCTTTATCCTTTGACTACCGTGCTTGTTCAGTGATCTGCACATTTGACTCCTGTTTTTAATGCTCCGTGAACTCTCTCTATAATCATGAAAGGTGGAGAAGGGTCAGCCGCTGTGTGTCCTCTCGGCCATGAAGATGGAGACGGTGGTCAACTCCCCGGTGGCCGGTACCATTAAGGCGGTTCATGTCACGGTCGACTCCTCCCTGGAGGGAGATGACCTGATACTGGAAATCGAAGAGTAGAGCGAGAGGGCAGAGGGAGGGATGGGGGAGTAGTAGTAGTAGTAGTAGTATTAGTAGTAGTAGTAGGGAGTTAAATCATCTGATTCTGAAAATGGTGAAGTGGAGGAGTAGTGAAGGTTACAGAAAAAAGGAGGAAGAGGAAAAAACACTAACCCTTTTCATTATAGACAACTCGCATCTTTGGCAGGACATTTTGAACCCCGATTTGTACATACTCTGACGGATACACTGGAGAAACAAAATGAAGCACAGCTCCACACATATCCAGACACCGGATGGGTGTAAATAGTAGATAATGTGATAATCCTAAATAATAAAATAATTTGATGGTAATTCCTCATTGAATTGTACCACCAGTCAAATTATTTAAATGTCCCAAAAGCAAAGTAATTCCCTTAGGTGTGGTGATTAGGTCTAAAATCAGAATATCTCAATATATCTCTAAATGTCCTGTCAACTTGTGGAAAATAAGATTTTTTGAGAAAGACATATACATATGAATTGTGATACATTCCATTACTGAAACGCTCGTCTTAAATGTGATGTACTGCAAGATAACAATGTGTAACACTAACAGGGTCGTAACATCTACTTGCAATTAAATGCCACAATTTCCATTTCTATGCTATTGATGTTGCCTAATATATTCAAAGTGAGTAGGTGAGACTTTTTGTTTATGACTACTAGATGTTTTTCCTAGTACTCAGACAAAGAGGGATAGACTTGAGGATGTATTTCTAAATCATTCTTTCATACAGGAAATAATTTTTTCTTCATTTTTAGAATGCTTGCCTTTGTAAGTGGGGTGGTAGCTTTTAGACTCAAATAAACTTAACACTATATTGTTCTTTGGAAAGACAACAAAGCACACTGGGGTTTACACGGGGGCTGAAGGAAAGAAATCACAATACTTTCTCCAACCTGTTTTCGATATGTATGTGATGAAACCTTTCACAATAAGAGAAGCACAACAAAGCAAGGGGCATCGTTTGAGGGTTGACGGGGACACAGATAGTCACGCTAGGGAATGTTGCACCAAAAGTGAAAAATGTCTTCTGCTACTGTATCAGTAATAGTAGATGGTTTATTTTTTTAAAGATCTGTACTGTCGTTGAAAATGTTTCCCCATTCACACCTGTCTTTAACATCCACAAGCATGTCATAGAGACACGGTTGAAATTAAGCTCTCTAGGCCATGTCGGAAACACCCAAATAGGATTAGGGATGGGACTTTCACAAAGTACCTCTGTTACAGTTGGTTGAAATGTGGCTTTTTTAATCCAAAACCAGCTGCCCACTAAAACTAATTGAGCTCTATCTGCTTGATCATTTTATAGGTCTAAAGTCAATAGAGTCTTAAGGCGGCATTTGAGGTCTCTGGTTTAATATTGTAATGTAATGGAAATGTTGTCAGAGGAGCAGCTCCACCCTGCCTTTTCTAAAGCAGGCAGATTTTATGGTGACTGGTCTTTTGACTGCATGGGGATTTTAATGCTAGGTGTAAATGGGATTACATGAAGGCGTGTGGTGTTATTTTCTAAGTCTCTGCTGATTAATTTCTGAATTAATTCTCTGTCAAATGATGTGAAATTAGCCGGACTAATAAGAGACTCTGGAGACTCCCAGTAGCAGCACTCGGCTTTATGTTTCTTGTGTGTGTGTGTGTGTGTGTGTGTGTGTGTGTGTGTGTGTGTGTGTGTGTGTGTGTGTGAGCAAATTTTAAGATAGTCAACCAGTACACATAATGTTGCACCTCCAGAAGCACATTCTAAAAGAAATTAAATATTCATACACACGCACTGATGCAAAAATATTCACGTTAACACTCCCACTCCCCGAGTGCTGCCTGTATAAAAAGAAAACCAAGTACACCGCATAGTGGTGTGGCTACATCGCCATAGTAACACTGTATTCTAAAAATTGAACAGCGATGCAGCAACGACCTTACTCAGCTGTCAGATGATGTGGTTGAATTAAACTTCCAAGATTCAACTTTGTTTTAATTCAATGTTCTACTAACGTCTGGCCTTTTTAATTATTTGAAGGTCTTGAACCTGAAAGTGATCTCTGCGGAATTGAATGTTTCCCCCGACCAGTGAAAGTAGACAGTGAACCGAAAAGAAAAAAAAGACCACATATCAATTACAGTAGGAAAAGTGTCACAGCATGAAGTGTTTGGGACAGCGAGCCAGCAAAGACACAGCAACATCTTACTTTCCCTAAACGCCTGTGCGGCTTTGAAAGAATACATCGACTGAAACACAAAATTGAAGTTTGAACTAAGCATCGATAGTGAGCAGTGATGCTGTAGTCAATTAGAACTACAGCATGTCCCCTCACTCTCCCCAGCCCACTGCCTTGCATCAGTACACCTCCTGGCTTTATCAATCTGTATTTTAAATCTTTTGAAAGAGATGGAGATGAAACGGTGAGATTGTGTGAATGAGTGTTTTCGACAAGCTGTTGAACAATAATGTAAAGTTCCCTCCTCCTCTCTTTACTGACTCTCCTCCTTTATCTGCTTTTCCTGCCTCATCCATCTATCCAACCAGCTTTCACCATGTTTTCCACTCCATCCCCCTCTCCCTTCTCTCAACAGTGTAAATGTTCACATGTAAGATGATGGCATCTACTCATGCAATAATGTAGACTTTACCGCAGTGTTTCTCCGTCTAAGCCCGCTGTGATTATAACTACCATATTTATGACTGTTTAGTGTCTGGGGAGGAAAAATAATGAATTTGAGAGAAGTAAACATATCTGGGAAATGTTATTTGTTTCAGAAAGGGGGATAATACATTGACCTATTCTTGAGCTCACACTATCAAGAGGTGAACTATTGCAGAGAGTATGAAAATAGGATCTGTGACATTTCTTTTTTTCATTCAATTGCTTTCCTTTGTGTGTTTTTCTGAAATCAAACAAACTGTTTATTTACTCTCTCAGTACATGACTGCCTGCAGATTCAGAATGTCTCCCTGGAAATCAAAATGTTCACTAGTGGGAAAGTTGTCTTTCATTTCCTTATTTCTAAATGATCCTAGTTGTGAGATCCACATTTTAGTTTAATCATTTTCATTTACTAAGGTAATTTACATGTAAATCTAAGTATGTATGTTTAAGTCCTAGGAAAGACAATGAGCTGGAGCGCACAAAAAGGGAAACCCATAATATAAAAGCGATAATTGTTCTTGTTTTATCTGTACTTACAAATAAAGTTAACTATAGATGAATCTGCATTGTGTTGGTGTGCATTACATATTCTACACGGTAGGCAGGATATCAACCCTGAGCAATCCCACAGATACAGGCAGAAGAAAGTCTGAAGGTCAGCTTAAGTTAATGGTTTTCAAGAGCAAATGTCACCAGCACAACATATGACGTCCCAATGATCCCGTCTGTGATGGTCTCGCTACAAAGCAGACTGATGATCAGCATAGTACTGACCGGGGTAAAATATGTATTTCATCTCTGAATGCCTGCATTACATATCAGCCTGTTAAATCACAGCTATTTTGCAATACTATCTCCAACTAGTAATTAGATTTCAACAATAAATGTCATAACAAATGTCATAAAAAAAAGACTTGGTAGAAAATGCATAGTATGTCATAACAACGTACATAAAAACAAACCTTGTGTAGTATGCCAGAAAATGTCTTAGAATAGTATGACAAAAATAAATCACAATATAGTAAGTTATAAAAATGTCACAGTACAGTATGTCATGTAAAAATAGCGTAGTATATTATGTCATAAAAGATGTAATACAATGGCCAAATATAGTCTGTCAGTTCAGTTCATTTTTCTAAAATTAAGTACTTTGATGCACATTTTTGTATAAAACTTTATGTATTTTATTTTTTAATCAAGTCCTTATTTTACTTGAAATAAGAGAAGATCAATTATTTATTATTAGAAATATTATTTGAAATCTTACAATACATATTGTTGAGATATTGTACTTTTTGAACTAATTGAACTTTCTATACTTGAAATGACAATCAGTTGTTGATTACATACAGATGTTAATACAACTGTTAAGCTACTTCAATATATATATGTGACTAAATCATAGCGCAAGTTAGACATTATTGTGATGTTCAGGACCTTTGCATGAGGAAATTCCCTCGAACTGGAACTCGTTGAATTTGAATTGAATGCCCCTGGTATAGTATGTCGAAAAGACTTAAAGAAATTTAAACTATTGTATGTCAAAAAAAACATACAATGATACAAAAATCATAGTATAGTATGTCAAAAAAAGTCAGAATTAATTCATAGTATAGTATGTCTAAAAAAATCATTAAAAAGTCATCGTATATAGAAATAAAAAAAAGTCATAATATAGAAGGTCGAAAAAAGTCTGAAAAAATGTCATACAATGTCGAAAAAAGTCGGACTTTTTTCAAACTTCTATACTGTGACTTTTCATGTCGAAAAATTCAATAGTAGAATGTCAAAAAAAGTGATTGTATAATGTGTCAAAAAAGTCATAGTATAGTATGTCAGTTAGTTTAGTATGTCAAAAACATTGATTAACATTAATTCACAGTATAGCATGTCAAAAGAAATCTTTAAATAGTCAGAAAACGGTAACAGTATAGTATGTTGAAAAAAAGGAATAGTATAGAAAAAATGTCATGGTACACCATGACATGAAAACTCATAGAAGTGGATGAAGTGAGTGAATCAATGCGGCCATTCTCAGTATTGGTCCAGACTCTGCACTCATCTGGGGAGAAAAGAGAAAGACAACATCAGAATTGGCCTCAATTTCACAAACATCTGTGCCTAAGAATACAACATCTAATACAATTACGACAACATTTGCGACTGCATGCACATGATCGCGGGTTGCACTGGAAAAAGTGTATATTATGACAATTGTTATGCCTCCATGCCGGCAACGGCCGGAGGCTGTATGTTTCTGGGTCGTCTGTTCGTCCAGTCCATTCTTGAGAATTTGGTGGTCAAAGGTCAAGGTCATTGTGACCTCACAAAGCATATTTTTGGCCATAACTGAAGAATTAATATGCCAATTATGACAATATCACACAAATGTCTATTAAGATAAAATGATGAATTGATGATATTTTGGTCAGACATGGATTTGTGAAAATGCAACTTGACGTAGGCATACACGGTCTGTAAATAGTTCATGACCTGCTATATTACAACTTTTTTTTACATCACAATTAAATCTTTATAGCTTTCTATATAGTGTTTCCCATTAATTACCAAGACTGTGGTGGCTTGCCAAAGACTTCTCAACGGTTCAGCTGGCCCTGTCCGGGGCATTTGCTCTGCATTGGTGCGCAGCGACTGGCTTGAAAATGAAATTGATTGCAACTCCAGCCATGTCAGTTTATACAGCAGCCTCGGCCCCAACTTTGCTGCTTCAAAGGGCCGTGAACTTATGCCCGCTGCAACCCCCCCCCCCAACCCCCACCCCTTTCCCTACTGGGAGTGACGGAGCCTCCTGTTCTCAGCGTGACTGTTAACGGGTGGATGTCCTCAGTGGTAACCCCGGCAACCCACCTGACCTGTCGAGAAACGTGGATCCCGTCTCGTTTAACACGCTTTGTGAGTGTGACTTTGTTGCTGTGTCATCACCATTCATAGCTATACAACTATTGTGTTTATGATTCAATTATTTCTTAGACAACTCTGTTACAAGTAAAAGTGCCAAAGTATTGCTGTCAAATATAAATAAAATAGTAAAAGTATGCTCATTATGCAGAGTGGCCCGTTATATTTATCATAACTATTGTGTTCATTACTTTGATGTTTCAGCTGGAAAAGCTCATTTGAACAACTTAATATACTTAATTAGGCTATATACTTCTTAATAATACATCATACTGTATTCGTTGGTTAACATTTTGTATTTAGAAACTTAATCTCCAAACCAGCCTAACTAGTAACAAATATTGTTAAATTTATGTAGTGAAGTTAAAAGTGGAATATTTCCCTCTCAGATGTAGGAGAGTAGAAGTATAATGTTATGTGAAAAAAAGTGAAGCGCGACACTTTAAATTTGTACTTTAGTAGCCTCAACGTACTAAGTGGCAATGTTGGTTATGAAAGGCTGAACGGACATATTTAACTAAGGTCAAAAAACTGTTTGATCTCCAGTTTGCTGCAAACAGAGGGAGGCATGGCCTGTATTAAAGGGGTGGTTCCGCTGCAATCCAACAGCATCATAAATTACATTTATATATACATGATAACATAAAATCATATTTTCCCTATTTTGTTTTAGGTTGATGACATAAAAGATCTGAACAGACATTCAAGGATTCATTCGAAAACTAAATAGAGTCTTCAAAAGTAAAAAAAAAAGTCACATTCGGTAAAAAGCTTTTTACCATTCTGGTAAATGTCAATGACTTTGATGATTTTGGTGCTCATGGTAACCATTAAATAATATGAACAATAGTTCCCACGGTACGTGTAAACACCAGTCCACTTGCAACCTTCTAAACGAGGAAACACAAAATACATAAAGTTTTCAGAATTTTGAGATGCAGTTTTTTCAAGTTGACTATGTTTCACACATTCAAACTGACCTGGAGTATGAAATAAAAAGTGGATATTTGCATTGATGAATTGTCCTTCTGGCCATTTCTGTGTATTTTGTTTTTAATTAATAATTTCAATACAATTACGTATGAAAGAGTGTTTTCAGTAATCACTAAAGGACCTACTGTGACATTGGGATCTGGTGTCTGCCCACAACTCAAGGAATAATAGACTTTGTGGCCAATTGTATTAGGGCGATTTTAGATTAAAAAAATAGCAAGGATGTATTATTCTGTATAATATTATGCTGCTATGGTGCTGGGATGAAAGAATAGCTTGATAATTAATTGTCAACAGATTAAGTCACAGAGGCAAAGTGGCCCGATGGATATTATGACCCACTTGTCATCTCACTTGAGTGACAGCTTTGATTAATAACAACATAATCAAATTTGCATATGTGAATTGAGAAGTGGAAGATAACAGTCTGCCTGCTATGACCTTGATTGGTTTGCTAATCTTACTAAAAATAAAACTGATGGTGGCATACATCACTAAATTCATCATTTTTAAAAGCAACAGCGGGTTTTAGTCGAGTGGAAATCTGAATGTTTATCCAAATGGTACCATTTTGGTGGATATTATCAAGGCTATTTCTTCAAATACCCCACTTGATGTTTTCTTCGTGTTTGTATGCTTTTGAATCAGAATACTGAATATCAGATTTTTCAAATGAAGACAGCTATTGTTTGGGGTGAAATTTGTCTCAAAATGTTCACAACTGTGGTATTCCATAATCTACAAATGAAAAATGGGATTTGTGTAATTTTTGAAATACCAAGCAATTATATTGTGTGAAACTGTTTAACAAATGCACACACCCTGAATACATGTTGATAATTTACGCACAGATTATTCTATAACATCATAAATCGGATCATTTTGGCTTTCAAAGTAAGGTTCCTGTGTACATAAATGTCTATAAATGTTGTGACACTCTTTTGTATTTATTTACAAATTGATAAATGTGTATTCACAGATCACCTGAGAATCAATTCAATTCGGGAGGGACACATTTCAGCTATTCCAAGCTGTTTTAACAAGATAGGCTGGATATGTTTTGCAGATATCCATAATTCAATTCTTCCTAGTTAACATTTCAGATATTCACAACGTCATTCTTGCATTGCATTTTTGATTGCAATCAAATTCTTCCAGGGGGAAACTCACATTTCAGATATCTATAATCCGATCGTTACTAGTCATAACTGAAATAAGCAATGTTGGCCTATAATTATCATTTTATTATCATTAAAATATCAGAACGGATTTTGACTATTAAAAAATGCAATTTCAGATATCCACAATACCTTTGTGGATATCTGAAATTGCATTTTTTAATAGTCAAAATCCGTTCACAATGTATTTTGAATATTCAAAATTACATTTTTGATATCTGGAATGTGAAATTGAAATTATGACTAGTAACAGTTGGATTGTAAAAATGTGAGTTCTTCCTGGTAAAAATTATATTGCAGACATACAGTACACATTGATTCTAGATTCTAGATCAATAATGCAATTGTGCATATTTCAAATTGAAAGCCCAATACACATCAATGGCAAAACTGACATGTGTCCTATGTAGAATGTTATTGTGAACAATCTGATATGCTTTTGTTTATAATTGAATTAGAGATATCTGCAATAGACATCCAGTCCAGCTATTAAAAGTAAAAACAGCTTGCCAAAGCTGAATTGTGTTTCCCACCGCGTGGCGCCCACCCTAGTTGGTGACGGTGAGGTTCAGCCCACATCTTCTTTTTGTTTGGACTGCCCGTTTTCCCAGCAGAAGACCAAGTACACCACCTAGCAGTAGATCATTTAAACAATATATTTCCATTGATATGCAACTGTTTAGAGTATAAAGTTGCTAAATATCTATGTTCTAATTGAGGGCTGATGAAAACTTCTGTCAATTTAAAAAAGTATCTTATCTCACTTTGAAATTACACACGATTTCATTGAAAGCCCAGATGTCCCAGGTTTCCACTAGCACTTAAATGCAGCATTCATTTGTGCCTGATCTATGCGCGCACGTTTAATCAATGTATCACAATCTGTAAATAAATATAAAAGAATGTAACAATATTTGTAGACATTTTTAAATATAATAACCATTTTTAGACTAATTTGACTCCATACAAATATCACACAATTTCCTGTTCTGACAAATTTCAAGTGCCTCAACTAAACGGTTTTATGAAAAATTATCTTTGTACTTTTTGCTGTGCCCTTGCTTCAATTATTACTTAAAAGTCAAGTGAAATATTAAATCCAAGCACACAATGGATTCCTGTGGCGTTCACATGCTGTCACGCGGTGTGCAAGATGCAGACTATCGATGATTGGTGCGCAATAAACACATACTTCCAACAACAAGAGAGTCCTCAGTTCTCTCTTAATGAGGCCTCTGGTGGCCTCCTTGTGGTCAAAGCCATACTTTGTCTTTTAGTTGAATATTTATGTTGTAGTAATGATCACATGGAAGGCCTATTAATCTACAAAAACAGATTAGTCTGTTTCCATGGCAATGGAGATATAAAGTATGTCACATTGGGAGTAAATACGATTGTTAACATTTAATTCCATCACTTGTTATGTGGGACAAAACTTCAAAGTAAGCGACATTCACTTAAACTTTTAAGAAGATACAAACTGGAGTTGGCTTTCAAAACAAGGCTCAGCTATATCATCCTGTTTGGTCTACTATAGGCATCAGTAATTACCTGTTGTGTCCCTAATCGGGTGCTTAGCAGCTTAATGATGGCGCCTGCTCTTGTTAAAGGGTACCCTGTGGAGTTCTCACTGTAAACAAACTGTTTTATTTAATTCAACATTTCATTAAAGTGTTACAGGCAGGTTTGATGCATTTTCAACTGACAGTTATTTCCACTATTGATTCACCTTTTTTTTTTTTTAATTATGAAGGATTAATGGTGTCAGATATGGAAAAAACTCTCCTCAATTTCCCACAGCCCAAAGTGGCATCTTCAGATCAACTGTTCAGAACCCAAAGTGCTCAATTCAGGCTTGCAACTCATGAGTTTTATAATGATCAGTTATTGTGGAGATTATTTTCTCCATCAATCATTTATTTAGTCTAAAATATCTCCTATCGAAATGCTCTTTTTGTCGAACCAACAGTCCAAAGCCTAAATATATTTTGTACACTATCATGTAAGGCAAAGAAAAGTAGCACATTTCAACAATTGACAAACTGAAACTCGAGGCTGTCTAGCTTGTAAAATAACTGAAACAACTGACAGGTAAAAAAAATGAATTCTGCAACTATTTTGTTTGTCAATTAACTAATCAATGAATTGTCTAATCATTTTCTTTATCCAATTTTAAGTTAACTTAGAGCCATAACATTTGAGAACTTTGGTAACACTGCTTGATAAATGACTTTGGCGGAGCTGTATTCATCATTGGGAACATTGATATAGCAGCAGACAGCTATTTGCTCTGTGAACATATGATCTTCTCCGAGCTTCTCCTTGCTTTGTTTAAATAGATGTGCCAGCCGTGCATGCTTTTAGTGCACGTGAGCGTGCCCCAGTGGCCTTCGCTCTCATTCGGCAGTTACAACTGATGTCTCCCCCCCCCCCCCTCCCCCCCCCCCCCCCCCCCCCCCCCCCCCCCCCCCCCCCCCCCCCCCCCCCCCACCCCCAGGTAAGCACTGTCGTCGTGATTTGTACTGTAAGCATAGTTAGCTGTGAGACGCTGGTCATGTTAGGAAGCAATCTAAAGCCTCCCAACTTCGGATCTTGCACCTTTAAAATAATCAGCAATATTGATAATTGATTAAACATTTAACTGATGAGTAAGTGATTTGAATCATTTGCACAGGCATTTTTAATGGGCTTTTTATCCTCTTTTACGCATTACCTTTAATTACATTACATTACTGTCTGCAAGTGGCAGAAATGTAGACGTCAATTAAAGGTGCGAGATCCAAGAGTCGATTTCCTCTCAACGGCTCTCAACATCGTGACGGCGAGATTATTGAGTCACATTAAAAGTCAACATCCAGTCAGCTACTCAAAGGAACAACTTGTAGTGTTTTGTGTCAACATTTGGCCACTGCCAGATAAAACCATGACTTCTCTGTATTTTGCCTCCTTCAACTGACTCTTTGCCCTGAAATAGGTCAAGAACGCTCTTTTGATTGAGTCTCAACATCACAACAGAAGCAAACATGTTCATTTCCCTAGGTCCTGAGGTCACAGAACAAATTTCTCATTTGGATCCCAGACTGAAGCTGTTTAATAACTCCTGCCTCTAATCCATATGAGTGCCAGAGTTCAGATCCCCTTTGTGGCTTTCTCTTCGCTCATCCCTTTGTCTGCTTCTCCACTGTCCAAATGAACGGCAAATACCCACTGGGGAGAGACGAGAAGTCTTGGCAACTCTCCGTGTCAAACACCTACTGAAGAAGCTCTGGAATCTTGGCAAAGCCGTGCGGGAGCAGCTGGCCGAAGAGCCAACATTTTCTAACCTGTGACTGAGTCTCTCCCATGGGCCACAGGGGTCCTCTGCTCTGTTGAGGTGCAACTTTCCCCTCTAATCCCTTTGCTGCTGTTCGATAATCCCTTCAGTGCTTGCTTTGCTGCTTTCTTTGCTGTAATCCTGCCTGAATGAAGAGAGAATAAACGAAGAGGATGGTCTACATAGTTTCTCAGACGGACGGGATGGACGGCTCCGTCACTCCCTAAGCTTCCCCTCAATCGGCACAACCAGGATCTGATCCTGATCCAGACAGACACACTGCCAATTCACTGCTCTCCACAAACAATGCTTGGATATCAAACTGAATGATTCTAACCGCTGAAAATAAGACAGAGATGAAATGGATGCTAAATAACGCTGAGCAAATGCAATAGTCAGATGTTTGAAAAGAATGAATAGAAACTAATAATCACGGTGTAAAAGCAGGAATTTAAATGAAATGCTGTGATGTCAAAAACACCAGCACGGCATCAAACACATCACTTTCAAATGAGGGATTTTGAGCACTTGCTCGGCAGGTGTGGTCCACTGCCGTCTCCATCCCTGTTCCATTACTCCCCGTTCAAAGATTGCTTGTGGGGACAATTTTCCACCTGTCTGAGAATCAGAGACCAGGGGCTGGCAGGGCAGTAAAACCCTCCACCCTGCATGCCCACACAGAAACGTCCCTGATGGCGCATCTCGTGTGACGCTAGCATCTGGCTTTGCTCGGTTTCTCCATGTGATGAGAAACACCCAGCGTATGGGAGGCCGAGTGTTTAAATGACGAGAGGCGAGAAACGGGAAACTCCCCCAGATTCAACATCATCATTAAACACTATTAATAGAACAGCAGCACAATACAAAGCCATTGGCCACCTTACGAGAGATGAGTTAACAATTCACACATCAGTTAACCAGACAGATCAATGCTGCGTGCTGACCACACTGACAAATTCAATTTCTAATGAATGCATCAAAATGATGGCCTGTAGCTAGGCGGGACATGGATCATTTCCTACCCCCACCCTCCAGAGTCAATCTCAAGCCCTTTTGATGCTACAGCCACTGACACTCTGTATTGATGTGTGTGTCGGTGTGTGAGAGAAGGACTGGGGAGGAACAGAGAAATAAAGAGTGTTCATACTGCATGTGTGTATGTGATGAGACATCTCATTACGTACGGAAACTGCTCCACAGAACTGGTTTAGCCCCGGGTGTCAGAAAGGGCAAACACACACACACACACACACATACGTATACAGATGTGGCACTTTGTTCCTTCTGGGTTTTTTTTTAACACAGGGACTTTAAAGCATGTGTTCGAGTGTGTGTGTGTGTGTGTGTGTGTGTGTGTGTGTGTGTGTGTGTGTCTGAAAGTGTGACCTCTCCTTGCCACTGTGAGCTTAAAGCGTTTCAGCTCGAATCAAAGCACTGCAGCAAATATAAGAGGGAAGCTGGAGAGCAGAAACAGAGACACACACACACACACACACACACACACACACACACACACACACACACACACACACACACACACACACACAGTCAGGCAGGCAGGGAGGATTCAATGCGACAGAGGCAGAGCGAGCTAACAGAGAGGAAAGGAGAGGAGAGGGGCTCAGACTGCGACACACAGCCGAAACAGGAATTAAGGAATTAGAAAGCAAACAGAGGGAGAGGATCAAAGAAGGAGAGCGAAATCACAGATTTTTCTATTCATGTGCGTCAGAGACGTGATGCCAATCATCAGATGTGTTTTTGTGCATATGCATTCTCCACCTTCCAGTCAGAATATTGCACCGTTACCGTGGCAACAGGCGTGTTCGGGACAAAAGAGTACGTTGTTTCAAATGAACAAACAGTCCGAGACGAATCTTCATAACTCCTCTCTCTCACACAAAAACACGTCAATGCACCCCGCAGAGTGACAGAGCAAAACAGGAATAGGTCCAGCGTTATGAGAAGCCACGTGCGTAGACGATCAGAGTCGAGCACAGACGTCGTCTCTATCTGCGTTAGAGCGAGCGATGCACAGTAGCGGTTGTCACACCTGATAGTCTATGTTGAGCGTGTGAGAAGTCACACTCGTGCAGGCAGCCTGAGAGCTCCACCTGTGGCAAATATCATCTACTACAATCACAGTCCCACAAGATCACAAGAAGTTGAAGGCCTGGAAGCCTCTCTCCCACTGTCTCCACTGATAGTGCCTCGTGGTAGCTCAGGCAAAACATGGAGGACGCCTCATATTCAAACAATCTATACACCAAACTTTGGAGATCACTCTGTCTACACACAACATGATGAGCTATACATCCTCACTGTGACTACTCTGCCTGCTTTCACCAGTTTAGCTCCCTCTACCTACCAGCCTTGTCCAGCACTAGCATTTAGCTGTATGCGATTATATCTTCAAATACATATTCATTCATTGTTTCGCTGCAATGAAACCATTATTTTATTACGCGTGCACTCATCGGAAAACGAAAACCAAACTACCATGAGGAATTGTGAGTTGAGCCATGAGAGTTCGTAATTATGGAGGGAAGGTGGTGACAGAACAGAGTATAAGGCTGGGCGATATATCGTCAAAACTATATTAAAATGTCTTGTTTCGATTTTTCTGTATCATTTTCATCGCAATGTTGAACAACAGCTTATGGAGGCTATACACACACACCTTACATGCGGTTGATTCAGACCAAGATGTGCATGTATAAATTATTATGGACCTTAATGTCTGCCACCTGCCCTGTAAAATGTATCCATCTGATTCATATTACTGTACATTTGCTGGTCCCTAGACCTCCATTTATTTATTTTTCTCTCTATGTTTTCACTTGAAAGTGTTATATTCATTTTGCACTTAAGTTAAATAAATAAATTTATAAAATACTCAGTTCTCAACTAAATACATTTTCCATCAATTTATTCTCGCAAAAATGTTCGAGAGGATTTAATGATTTTTGTCACGTATGATAGTACTGAATATCCTTTGTTTTTTGACTAAAAATATTTTTAAAGCCTCACTCAATGAGCCACAGCAAACGGGTACAAACAATGGTGCCTCCATTCCACCTGGCCGTGCATCTCGGAACTAACACTCAATATGTTCTGGTAATAATGTCACAACCCAGGAGGAGGTTGAGATGGCAGAATATCGTAACGATGAAAAACGTGTGACCTTTGGAAAACACAATTTTGTCTAAAGCACTCTCTTAAAATGTTGACAGCATGATGTGTCCACATATATGGCGAAAGTTGTGTTTCTCCTCAGAATATTTGTGAAAAACATCCATAGTAAATGTCTGGTTTTGGTGTCAGTACCTCATAATCACAGCACAAGGTATTTTCTACATTCTTCGTTTTTATACAGATACATTCAGCAATCAAGAGCATCAGTAGCAGTTATTAGTGCTGCAACTCTTTGGTTCGACTGGAAAAGCTCTTGAGCTATCACTGTACTATTCATCCACAGCTGGAGAGAAGAAGATCACAACTGTTCTCTGAGAGCCCTCAGAAGTCTTCCCGGGAAAGCAACAACTTAAGTAGAAGCAGGTGAGACTCAAGTGGATCCAAAAATAACTGTAAATTACAACACTTCATCCCAAAATGACTCCCAAGAAAGTATCATCATCATCATCATCATCATCATCATCATCATCATGGATTGGTTATATGTTGCACTTCACTGAGAAAAAAATAAGATAAAATGACTCGTGTTTTCAAAAGAGTGATACTGGACCTTATGGTTGGTCATCATTACTGCTATTAAATGCAATTTCTTGGTTCTAGCCTTACCTCTCCTTACAAAGGACTGGAGACGTGCTACTGGCCTACTCTATCAAGAACCTTAATTTTAGCTGGGAATGTCATCTTAATGGCTGCCAGGCTGGCTCATAATTGTCTGACAGCAACACATCCCCCTTCATGGGACAGTGCAGTAACTATTAGCCTGTGGGCCCTTTACACATGTTGGTTTCATGATTGCATCCTGCGACGTTAAAAAGGAAGCGGGGCATTTTAATTGTGCTCACACTGCCCTTATTGGTGTTGACTTGGGGTCACAGCGAAAGTGTGGCATAAAACATTGCCGCATGCTTTCCCTGTGGTAAGTATGCAAAGTGTGGCTGGTTTTCTAGGGCTGGGCAGTATCATCTAAAATCTGTCATGATGAATTTTTGCATATGTTGAATAAATGAATACATCAGCACATGACTTGATTTATTTTTCTTCCAAACTGAGACGCGAGTGAATTCAATGCGTCTGCTAAATGAATGTAATGTAATACTTTGCGGCAGGATCCGAGGCAAACGGGAAGAATATTAATTTTATGCGATTTTTTTATTTATTTTTTGCATTATAAGACAAGTCTGATTTAGTGACTTAATGTGTCACAGTTCCTTTGTATTTTATTGGATTATGGGATTTTAGTCAAATCTAACAGAAGAGATTGGTACAGTTCTGATTATCTAACCTGATAAGGGAGAAATTAAGTCTTTCAGGTACAGTGGCTCACACAACGCAAATGACTGTAATGTATTTCATCAGTTATCCGCACAGTATGGCCACTGGTGTCCGCTGCGATTATTCAGAACAGCAACAGTGTACTTCATGCTTCTGCCTGCACGCTCTCAATATTTGATGATGTAACCTCACATCATTCATCTTGAGGACTATGACATATATCAAACAATGCCAGTCAATGAAACATCTTGATTCATCCCCTGTAAATGATTGCTTTTAGATTTTTAATCAAATTCTGACTTTGTTTTGTACCTCCACCTCTTCCAGGCAATCTAATTAAAGAGTTCTCGTTGTGCATAATATTGTTATTGTTTCCCTCACAGTGGCTGCACTGTCGTATAATATTGTGACTACTTGTAGTATAGCAAGGTGATAAATAATATCACAGGGATAGCTCAAGGTTACACTAATTTTAAGAGAAAGCTATGACAGCTCTGATTAGCAGGTTCAATGTCACGCATCACCGCCTGAGGAGGAAAATGTAGCTGCTAAAACTAGAAAAGGAGAAATGTGAGTCCCCCCCACCCCAAGACTAACTATTAGCAGCAACAACATGCTAACGCCCGCAGTGCAGGAACTGACACGGGCACTAAAAATAAATAGCGTTCCATTAGTGTGAAAACACACATGCTCTTGGAGTATTAAGTATTGAACATCATCCACTGATAACCTATTGGAAAGCTTAAAGTGTGAAACACTACCCGTTAAACTTCATATTATGAAACACTTCAAGGCATAATAACCAAACTCCACATCTGAATAAAATACAATGAGATAAAACAACACACACACACACACACACACACACACTGCTAATAGAGCTGCACGGTGGAGGTCGGAGGTCTACAGCTCCTACTGGAGTCGACTGGATTTCTGAATGCAGCCTACGCCTCAGTAGAATACAAGGATGATCTTTTTGACTGGGAAATTACCATTTTACAATGATATAAAATGATTTGGGGTTTTGATCATGCATTAGCTGACCAAGATGCAGCCTACCAATGATGTAGAGAGGATAACTTCTGGCAGGACTGAATAAGAAATCCATCTCACAGGAACGGTCTCCAGTCATGAGTGCGGATCAAAGACATCAGGGTGCTGTTTGTCTTGAAGGGGGTTAGAGGGTTAGAAATGTAGCCAGGGGCAAAACCATGTAGTACCCTCAGAGAAGCTGTAAAATCAGTTCTAACACGAACAAGCAGTGGGGGCCAAATCTGACACCAGTCACAACCTATCCTACACACTGAACAAGGACATAGCTTTAGAGTATAACAGGGGCATACCAAAGGTTTTTGAATTTTGTTTTTTTATCTTTTCTTCACAACCTTTTAAACCTGAAAGTCAAAACTTCCAGAGGTTTTGGAGCAACACAAAATGCTCCAGACCACAGTGGGACAAAAAACCCATTTTAGACAGTTTGGCTGCACACTCAATGCCAAAGATTAAGCCAAGACATTAGGCAGTGTCAGTATATTTAACCAACTCCATTTTAGTTTTTTAGTTTGTTTTCTTTAACGCGGAAGGAAACAATGGTTTAGATTTATATTTCTGTTTTGTTTTTGTAAGATGCCGTAATGCCAAGATTATTTGAACCAATTCCTCTATATTTTGTTGATTAACACCCGAGGGAGTAAAGGAAAAATTACTCCCACAGTAAATTGGAGAGTAGACTGCTTGGAGGAAGAAGAAGCAAGTTGAGTAATGAAATGATTGAAAGACCAAATGAAAGAAATCACTACTACTCCAACCCTGCATCTCCAAATCCTTCCACCTGACAGATTGTCTCTCCTGTTTCTCCAAATCCCAATCTTCTATTACAAACTACCAACTATTTTGCCGTTTGTTTATTTGTCACCATCTTCCTGCACAATCATGCCGATCTCTTTGACCCTTGTGCTCCTTTGCATTTCAGCATTTGTAATCTTTGAAAATATTGTTTTTCTTCTGTTGCACGGGCTGAATGCCCAGAGAGGTAAAATGTTAAAAACCTGTCGCCATGGTGGTTAAGTATTTTGTGTGAAAACCTTGGCATAATTCAGCTAGATCAGTCTTTCACAGGCTGGCTTCAGGCTTTCTATGTTGAAATGTGGAAAGCCAGATTATTTTATTTGCCAGCTGAGGGTCAGTGTTTTTCCATCCCTGCTTTACTGCAAGAGCTCAAGATAACTTGGGAGGGCCTGAATGCCAACAAAAGCCAATCCCTTCTGCTTGCACTTGACTCTGAATTTCACACACATGCCAGCACACGCTTGTTGCGGGCTCACATGTTCAATTAATGGAGACAGCACATATGGGCATGGATGGTTGCAGGCTAGTATCGACTCTGGTAAATTTAACACCCTCATTAAGATAACCACATGACCAGGCAGATAAAAGTGTAGTAGGGTACAGGTCATTAGGGTCTGTGAGCGTGATGCATGAGGCAGTCTGGTATAACTCCCACTTTGAGACAAAATATCTCATTGTAGTGAAAACTAAATATTCATGAATAAAATGGCTCTGTGCTATGTGAAAGGTTCACTTGTGTTGAACCCACTGAGAATTTACTTTCTACTAAACTGGAGCTGTACGCAGCTTTTAGCTACATGCATCCCTTTGTTCTGTATTTCTGGTTGGCACATAGACCATATGGTCTCACCAACCCCGTAAATAAAAAACATTTTCAGCATAAAGTGTCATGACAACTT
Organism: Ophiodon elongatus; assembly: GCA_016806645.1. NCBI lineage: Eukaryota > Metazoa > Chordata > Actinopteri > Perciformes > Hexagrammidae > Ophiodon > Ophiodon elongatus. The sequence continues at coordinate 187,374 of JACSYO010001725.1, forward strand.
GACAGAATTTGAGGACTGTGTTTGTTTGATGCCGTCTGTTTTGCCATTCATGCGTTCAGAAATTGCTTAACGCAGCTAGAAACAAATTATTTAAGTTAACAGTCACTGCTATAGCCATTTGTTGTACAATGACACCGGAAACTTATGCATAGTTTATAACTTCCATTCAGATGACACAAAAGCATTTTCTGATCTACAGCAACCTGTTCCCTCCTTTTCTCCTGAGGAGCCACATTTTCCACAGTGACTAGAGGGCTTTGTCACTTGAACGTAAACATATGTTGTTTCGGGGCATTTGTTGAAACAACTGATGCTGTCATTTTCTTGGCAGGACCGACTTAAAAGGTAAATGCCTGTGACTCATAGGTTTTTGATGACTGGCGCAGAAACAGTCCTCTTCTGGTTGAATGACCAGAAGTCACTATGCCTCACGGTAAAAAGCATCAACCTGCTGCTGTGCCGGAAAAACCCTAGAACTATTTGAATTGCCCAAAAAAACACATTTGTGGAAATACATTTTGAGGAGAAGTAAGAAAAAAACCCACCTTTTTTTTCTTTTTATGTTGACAAAGTGTTCATTCAAAATGCTTTTCTGTTTCACTTTATGATTCGAAAGATGATGCTGGTGCATTTAAAGCCGTGTGTCAAAATTACAGAGGAGAAAGTTCCTTTTACTGTATACGTCATAAACTGTGTGTTCAATTCTTTTCACTGTGTCTGACCTTTTCTTCCCACACCTACTCAGAAAAGTCTATGAATGCACCCAATACCCAACCATCGAGCAAATATCCAGTAAAAAAAAATATTTATTTTTTTCCACCAGGATCATGTATAATAATAAGGAAATACGGTTAAAAATATCAACTTAACAATGATTCCTACATAGTGAGATGAGAAGATTACTGACACATGAAGGATATTTTACGCAAAAACACGGTCTCAAAATTGTATAACAGCTCCTTAATGAGGTTCTGCTAATGTCATGTATTAGTACTGCATTTCCCTAAAGTTGAGAATTCGCAAGAAACTGATTTTTAAAAAGAATGGTCAAAATCAAATTAGCAGAACCCAACCCATTCTTGACTTTTAGTCCCTAGTAGGTTAAAGCTCTAAAAATGCCTTCTAGTTCGTCAGTTCCCATAATGCAACTCCATAGCATCTTTTTGTTCAGCCCTTCCATTCCTGGTAAACACCAACATATTTCTAACTCCATGACCCCAGTTTGTAACAGAGGGCTTCTGTATACATTTGTCGGTCATGTTGAGATAACCCTGATGACATCACTATGACAGACACAGGGTTACTTTCTCCATGGTGTAGTGATAAAGTAGAAGACTAGAACAGGAAGGTGGTCGGAAAATAGTCGATACTGTCGCTAAATGTAGGGAATAGACTTTCACAAATCATTTGAAGGTCACATAAATAGTGGACACATGAGGGCACAAAAGTCAATAGGACAGCGCGATGCTCTGTGACCACGTCAACGTTTTCCAATGCACATCAAAGCAATTTTAAAATCAGCATCATTTGAAGCCAGGAGTCTCTCCTAGAAAATGATACACACTCTTACCTAAACTTTTATGAGACATTTATTCAATAAGATATATAAAAGCATTAATGTAATTCTCAACCTGTCTAACCTGCAACCGTGGGAAGAGTGACTGGTTTTGTTTAAAGGAAAGGATCGACCAATCAAAACATTATTCAACATGTCTCTCTGGGTTCATGGACTCCTCTCAAACCAAAGACTCATCTTAATAGCTCATGAAATACAGAAAAAAGAGAATCCAAACTGAGTCATAAAATCCTGACATGTATTACCATTGAGGACATAGGCATAGAAAAGTAAAAGCTGCATTCCAAAGCATTTACAGTGGCACTCAGGATAACCCTTTTAGTCTAACACTTCAGGGAAATAACTGCTCTGAAATGTGAACAGAGAACAAAGTTTTCTCAAAAGCTATATAATATACTCAGACAATTAAGGTGGCAGCGTTACATGGTCCCGGCTTTTCAGTATTTCACTGAGAAGGCCTTCCATACTGCTTCAAAACATGAAAACCAAATGCCATATCTTGATTTTCCTCAATAATACAACCCTTGTATATTTTGGAGGATTACATTTTAATTTAGTGGTGAATTTATTTTGCTGTTGAATTAAGAAGCCCTGTAGCAAACAGCATCAATAATGAAGCAGTGTTGCATTGCCATGTTCATTTTTGATTGCTAGTGTACCTCAGGGAGTCTGGCACTTACCCAAAACAAAACATGCGCAGCTAATGTCTAACGAATTATTGAAGTGTTCTAACTGTTTCACAAACGTCTTCTCTTTTTCTCCGGATTTGACTCAAGTTTATCATCGCTGCTACAAACAGAGACCTCTAATGTCCGTGGGCGTAGAGCTCATAATCTTTCTGACATTCTGTACATATTTCTACATGATGTGTTAACAAAAATAGATTACCGAACAAGGGAAACAACTGATTTAATGAAAACAGAGTTGATCTTTGTTTTTAATTATCCCTGCGTCCTGAAATCTGGTCCTCTAAAACCTCTGTTCATCTCTCTAGCCACCAACTATTTTCCCTTTCATTGTTTGTTCTATCTGCAGCTCATGTGTGTATCGGATACAATGCACTCAAGAGAGATTGGAGGGAGAGCCAGGTGTTTCATGAAGGTGGAAAAGAGAGCTGGGGCTGGATGAAAGGAAGTGTGGGGGGGAGAAAGAGGTGAAAGAGATGTGAAGAGTAGGGAGGGAGAAATGAAGCATGTGATTGATAAGAGGAGACTTGATGAGGCCATCTTGCGACTGTCCTGTATACCAAAGATGCTTTATAACGAGAGACGATGCTTTACATTTCCTGTCTCCAAAGTGGCCGTGGTCACCTGGCTTGTGAAAATGGGTCCAATATTTACTTTGGTGACTATGGGCTGAACGAATCTGTTATAATCTGTGCTCACGTTCACTTTAGAAGGAACTCGGGACCTGCCCCATGTCTGCTAAAGGGGCGGGGCAGTGGCGAAACGCCACACGACACGGACACAGGAAATGCTGTCTCCTTTCTGAACCGTCTCAGATGTTACCATCTCTCTCTCACACACAAAACACACACATGCACTTTTTGCTTAATAATACATGGCCAAAAATGTTCTCTCTCACTGTTTATTTAAAAGTACACACACACAGACACACACACACACACACACACACACACACACACACACACACACACACACACACACACACACACACACACCTTAATATTTTCCCTAAAATGCCTTTTCGTGGCCAGCTGTTCCTTGGTAACTAGCAAGGCCACTGCTAGCACGTTGCACCCACGCCTCCACCTACCAGGCCCGGTCTCAGACACAAACACACATTTTCTCTCTCTGCTGTCCTAAAATGCCTTCCTATAGCCAGATGTCCATTCGTGTATAACACGATCACCAAAGTCAAGGAAATATGCACGTTTGTGTTTGAGAGAGAAAGCACTAGAAAAATAAATTTTAGGATATGGGTTGTAACAGGATAATAAACATTATTCATGGTTACAGTAAAGCTAGTAGCGCTGTGCTTTAGACATAATTCTGCAATTCTATTTTCATTTCAACTCATGGCTTGCATGGATTTTTTTCACACCTGCCATGTAATATTAACAACAACATAAAGGAGTGCAGCTGTAAATGTCAACTTCTCAGCAGAAAACTTTTATTTGACAGAAATTACAAATAAGAAGGCACTCTACAGTAAACATGCAGTCTGCCTTGTGGTACTTTCCTGGTCTGTACTCAAACTTTGAAAACTTCTTTCTGAGATCAGCTCAGAAGTTTGCCTGCCAGAAGTGCCACACGAGAGGGGTTATCCCGTTGGCTTCCCGGTGCCAGGGAATAACAGCAGAGCACAGATAAGTGCTATCGATGTTGAATTACACCCAGCTGGAAAACAAACACAACACGAGTCCCTTTTCAACCACGGAGGGGTGAGGAGAACAGCAGAGAGGATGTGAGATAAACCTCCTAAAATCCAGACTGGAGCCATGCAACAGTCACATTAGATGTTTGTCAAAGAAGGCAATCCACTGATGCAGAATACATCCAGTTAGAATGGAAGCAGGCATGAAGCCCCGGTCGGCCACTGGGGTGGAAGTGATACAAAAGCTACTATTAAAGCCTCAGTCTGGGATTTTTCTTGACATGGATACTTAAATGTTTTAAGCCCATGACCCAGATTCTTCAACCGGCGACCTGGAAAGTCTCCTGCCCTGCAGTGGGTCTCCGATTCATTAAACCATACTGCTGCTAGTGGCCAGTTAGTGGCTAATACTACTAATTACTGTTTAAAAACCAAGAGATGTGGTATAAATTAATGAATTTCTTGCAGACGGGTTCCATCAGTCCGTGTCAGTATCGATTACAATTTATTTCAGGAAGGAAAATGTCTTATCTCGACATTCTTTAGCTCAAGGTTGTACTATGGATCAACTAACGGATTATACCATAGAAACGTTTATTTCTGTCTGTCACTGTTTTTGAAAAGAAATGAGAGCACCTTTCACCACATGCTGTTATCCTTTGTATCAGAGTCTGTTTGAACAGCTTGTCCCTGATGTGCAGGTCTATTGGCAGGCAGGTGCATTGATGTTGGATGCATAAAACTAAACATTAGCAAGCCAACTTAAGGATGAAAATACATAGGAAAGGAAAATGGTCTTTTTTTAAGAGATCTAAACTCCTGTAGTATTATTATAATGGCGTATTAGGGCTTTGTAGGTATTCTCTGGGATTATAAATTCACAAATTGTTTTTTTGCTCGATCAAAACAACCGGATTAATGTTTACAAGAATGAAAATGTTGTGTAGGTGCAGCTGACTCACTGATATCATGTTTTTCATTAATACACAAATACTGGATGCAGAATTATCAAGTTAGTGATCTTAAAGTATTGTTGTTATGCATAACTGTTTAACTAGGATATTCTGCTAAAATTGGCACGACATCAAATAGGTTATTTTTCTACCACCTGCAGTTGTGGATTAATGTTTCTTTTTTTCCTTCTTCTTTGGATGAATACAGACACAGGCTCGCAGAGTGCACAGTAACCAGACAGGCGTTCAAGAATCAATGTTAGTCAAAATTGGCTGATGAAATTTGCCTCAAGTGACGTTTTTCGATTTAATCCACAACAGTGACGGTCAATGCCTGCTACAGATAAAAAGCCAGCGACCTAATAATGTTTTTCTACATTACGTTTTGTTGATTTTTAAAAAAGGGAGGAGCGATAAGAGATTTGTTAGTGTAACTTAGGAAATCACGATATTTTAAAAACCAGGATCCAAAACGAAACTTGCTATTGGACCGTAACACTATAGAACAGAGGTTGTAAGCACATATATGAATGAATCTCAGCACTTGACTGAGTGAGTTACTATGAAACCTGCCTCCAAAAGGCATATACTCTAAAAGTCTGTGGTACTCTATCGGATGGAAGAACAACATTCTTCCAAGGTTGGGATCCGGTGACTGAAGGCCATAGCACATGACTCACATAATTTCCATACAAACTATCCAATGACCCCTTGTGCCCTGTGTGGATGCATGTATATAGCTCCATTCATATATTCAGGTTGCTGCTTAAATGTGTCCCTTGTCTGTATGTTGCACATTTTGTATAGCCTTGTGGTTGTCCTGTTAGACCTGGCATTTTTCAATCTGAGCCTTAAGGGGAGTCACTCTAACCTTTCATAAATGAGATGCAGGGGGTGATTTAAGGCAGCCTCAGCTCCCCTGACAGCCTGCTTGTTACAGTTGTCAGCCAGCTGAGGTAGTTTGACACCTGTAATCTCGGTTGCTACGGTTTTCAGCCAATTTCCGCTGGCAGGGCTCATACTACCCAGCCAAGCAAGAAGTTAAAAAGTGACAACTGACTTGACCACTGAGTTGTATAAAAGTGGTATCATCAACTTAATACACACCCTGAAGGAGTTTCACCTCCTCCAGAAAAAACACATGTCAGTTCAAGACAACACTACATGCATCATCATCATCATCATCATTACTGACTTTTTTAATTTTGTTTGTATTAGCTAGTCCATCTGCATACATACAGTTAAAAACCATATACAAATTAATTTGTTAGATATTTCACAGAAACGCTATAAAAGGTTGACAGCAAAAGACTTTCCTCGGTTGTCTTTGATTGAGAAATTACATTTTCACATATTGCATCCCCTGTATTCAGATCATTCTCAGTGACAAACAGTATGGGCTTTGTTTTTCAAAAAGGAGTTTTCTTACACTACTTGAAACAAAACAAAAAGAACAAAAAGTGTCTTATGCTCTCGTGTGTTTTGACTGCTGTGTGATTAGCTTGTGGTTAGCCACCGGATTGCGCCCTTAGTTTAGACTCAGCAGTGCATGCAGTGTGTAGCGTTTGTTGAGGCCCGAGCCAGGCAGTGAAATGCACTTAATGCTGTTAAGTTGAACCCAGTAGTGTGTGTCCTGCAGTATGTTGAATATCTAACATACTGGAGAAGGTGTCCCCAAGTTTATTATGGCCAGGTAATTATAGAGCAAGTTAATATTCATGCTTGAGCCAAAGCATCGCTGTTTTGTCTGTTTTTCAGTGTATGTCCGTGTGTGTGTGTGTGTGTGTGTGTGTGTGTGTGTGTGTGTGTGTGTGTGTGTGTGTGTGTGTGTGTGCGTGTGCATCCAATGATCTATTCACTCCCTCTCCAAGTAACCATGGCTGTGTGATTGTGTGTGTGCCTAATGTATGTTATTCCAGCCATTTCAACTCCGTGCGAGTGCACGCTCATATGTGCATGTGGCATTAATAAGCTCTGTAATGAAAGGGGACAGTTTTCTGTTGCCGTGGTAATGAAGCAGCGGAGCGTTGCCATGCATAACAACAGAGATGGAACATAACTGTATTAGGGCATCGTCTTGGAAACACAATCAGCACACAGGGATGTGTTTGGATTGAGGCAGACGGAGACAGATGGATGGACAGATAGACGGATGGAGCGAAAGAAAAGAAGATAGGGATGCAAAAGACAGATACAAGAGACTGGTGGACAGAAGCAGTGCAGAACACCGTTGCATGTCAAAATAAGAGGAATTTGTGTATGTGTGTGAGAAACAAAGAGAAAGAGAGAGAGTGATGGATGGTCTTGTCTATACAGCCAGAGGTGTACAAGGGGGAAGGGGAGAGAGAGAGAGAGAGAGAGAGAGAGAGAGAGAGCGAGAGAGAGAGAGAGAGAGAGAGAGAGAGGTGTGTGTTGCAAGGGGAACACGGATGGGGTGATGTGATCGATTTGACTGGGCCCATGTCCCCTGAAGAAGGAGGGATTCAGATAGATGGATAGAAACAGAGATGTAGCAAAGGAAGGGCCGCCTTAACAGACAGATAGATCAAGAGAGAGGAATGCAGAGAGGCGACAGACGGATAGCGTGAGACGATAAGGAGTGATGGCAAAGACAGCGAGATTAATACAGAGGTAGATGTCGAAATAATGAGTGAGGAGAGGTTGGGCTGGGTATGATGAAGAGAGATCTACCCAGGGCTCCTTGGTTTAACGTTTATGCTTTTTGCGAGACAAAGAGGCAGAGTGCAGAAATTATTTTAATAGGGCCTTCAGCACCGTAGTTAAAATGTAGGAGTGAGTCTCTCCCGTAAGCCAGAAACAATTCAGGGAGTCTGTTCTCGAGCATGTGATGTTGTGCAGAGCTGTCCACGAATACTGAAAAGGGTTCATGGTTCAGATGTGTTTGCACTTCAAGAAGGGAGAAAGCATTTGGGTGTACACATTCATACCAAAGGGACAGAGAAGGAGGGAGTATTTTTCTTTTTGATTTCTCCTTTAGGCATGCATTTTTTATTTATTTTTGTATTGATGCCAGTCTCGTACTTTTCTGCTGAAGTTTGTGTCTTTATGTCTTTATCTCACTCTTCCACATACATTTCTTCCACAGCTGTATTTTATTATTTCTCAGGGCAAAAGTATCCCTTACAACCCATTACCTATATCAAAAGTATCTATCTGGAGCATGTTTTCATCAACAAAACATTGCCATGTTTAGTCTGAGAGAAATGTATAATCTGGTGATGAAACAATTAAATTAATGGATTAGGCTAGGTCAACGGAAACTTAACCATTCCGATAATCCATTAATTGTGTAAGTCATTCATTGAGGGAAAATGCCTAATATATTCCTATTACAGCTGTTCAAATTTGCTACCTTTCTCTGTTTCATATCATTGTAAATTTAATGTCAGAGCTGATGTTTGGACAGGAAGCAATTTGAAGATATCATTTTGACTGATGGGAACCTGTGATTGGCATTTGTCACTATTCTGACATTTTATGGGCTAAATGAATCAATTAACCCCCAAAAAGATTGACGAATGATAAATGGAATGGAAATAATCGTTAGTGGCAGCCCTAACTGCAACCAAGACAAAGAAAAAGAAATGACCTGCCATGACCCGAACTTTGACATATTCAAATGAGTGTTCCTGGTTACTTCAGCTCATTCCGTTTTCCTGGCATGAAAATCAATTGGCCAGAAAAGTTACAACTTAAAGTACTTTTGCTTTACAGCCAAGGTGATGGGCCAAGGAATGCAATTATCACCGTTACAGACAAAAATGGGGTTTATGGGAAATAAGGTTTTATTTCTGAGAATCATAAGGCCACCAATTATTCTTGCTTCTGCCCGAGCTGGTGATTAAATCCAGACTATGTACACATTGCACATCTCCTAAGACCATTAACCTGAATTCAAGTGTATCTGTGGAGGACTTGAAACAAAATACACAGCTACTCCATGAAATATTCAACATTTATCTGGTTGTGCAGCACAAGCCAACATGGCACTGATCAGGCAGACTCCGAGGCGGGCTTCTGAGGAATAAAGTCTCCAGATGAATTTTCAAAATTTGTACGAATAAATTCTAAATATTTTTAAGCTGCTGGGGTCAAATCAAAGTGAACTAGTGGGCCAAAGTCCAACACATAAAACATGGAGTGAGGCCATTCCAGTTCCATAAGCTTGCTGGCATGTGTATTACTGTGCAGTGAGCTGCAGGGTATGTGTGTCAGTGGGTGTTAGTGAGTGTGTGCTCAACTTCTGTGGCGCTGTGAGGGAATGCGTGTGCATATCTCAGGGAGATATAGAGTCGCTGTGTGTATGCACGTGTTCATTTATGTGCATGTCTGCAGATTTCAGTGTGTGTTTGTGTGTGTGTGTGTGTGTCGGGTTTCGCTTCATAGGGCTGTGTTGATTCAGCTTTATGATGTCTGTTAGCAATGCCATAATAGGACTGTGTTTACATGTTTTCTGTTAATGTGTATTTTTAGGAGCTGTGTGTTTGTCTTGCTTGACGTGTAGCATGTTTGCTCTCGCTCATTTCCCGTGTGTGTGTGGCATCCCCGTAACTGCATCTGTTCATCCCACCATGAAATGTGTGTGTGTGTGTGTGTGTGTGTGTGTTTTAACTGTCTTCTCTGTGTAGTCTTGTCTTAAGTGTGTAGCACGTGTTCGTGTATGTGTGCATATATCCTCTTGAACAGTTTTCCCAAGGGACAGCGTGTGTTTGTGTGTGTTAACGTGACTGCTGTACGGATATTATTCACATTACACTATTTATTTAAAGAAAATTTAAACTGGCATTCACCCTGGTTTCACACAGGCCTCATCTAGCGCTGTAAACTGCCTCACACACACACACACACACACACACACACACACACACACACACACACACACACACACAAAAGAGAGATTACTTCTAAACACACTTATCAGGTGCCAGACTTCTCCCACTCTGTCTTGACCTACATCTCTTCACTCTCTTCACTTTTTGGGCATGACAAGCAAAAGATATCATGACTGAATGGTTAACAAAAGTGCACGCTTTACTGACTCTACTACAACTGGATGCCTGACTCAACCATTCAGCAACCCACATGGATCACGCGATTGAAGAATGAAGACAAAACCACTTGAAGCAGACGAAACAGAAAGTAAAGTGAAAAAGAAAAAAAGAACGCTTTGGTTTGGTCCGTTTGTATTTCCCTGCTTCCTGCAACACGCTGCAGTCAGCTCAGTCACGAAATAACAGAACATCGTGCAAAGTCACACATCCGCCAACTTGACCAAAAACTTTGTTGCGCCGAAATTGTGCCACTGAGGCCGTGCCTTCTCCCACTGGACTGGTGATCAGCTGCTAACAAGTTGGAATTTATAGACAACCTGAAAAGAGGTGCTGTCTGGTAGGGTGAGCTCACGGGTGCCAAGTCCTAAATGTTTTCATCAAGCCAGCTGTCAGGTTCACCACAGTACCTTTCTGTTTTTCTTTAGCGGAGACATGGTTGCATAAAAGTACTTCAAACTAACTTATCGGGTATATTCGGACACGCATTCACACATGTGGATTGGTTGATTGTATAAAACCATTCAAACAATTAATTACTATAATTAAAAGGAATACAAGCTTGTGTAAACATCGTTTTGGGATTTGTTACTGTATAGTCGAACTAATCACGGCAGCATCATTTCCAAATGTCCCAGTTAATCATACAACTTTACAAATATATCTCGTGGCAGTCCAAACAGCAGCTGCAACTGTTCACACAAACAAACACACACAAAGAGACAACAGGAGGGAACAGGTGGATGTAATTGTCTGAATCCCACACTGTCCTGGCACGCATTACATTAGCATCTGCAAACTCCTGGTCCTTCAAATGACAATAAGCGTCTGCAAGAATTTGCTCTCTTAAACCTGTAATAACTGAAGGGCCACTTGGGTTATCATTTGGAACATGGCTAGTGCAAGTGTAATACAATATCAGTTAAATAGCCTCCTTTAAAAGAATCCTTCTCCACCCATGTACACGCAGACATAATATTCAGTCGTCTTCAGATACACACACAATCTGACAGGTCATTATACAACTAGCACTTTTTGCTTATTTCATACCATTTCAACAATTTCAGAGACCCACTTTGAGAAGTTAGTGTTTAAACATGTAAGACAGCATGCGTGGGAGCTTGTTTTAGAATAATGAGCTCGATTATTGCTTCCGTCTACTTCTACACAGAAAAACAGTCTCTTTTCTGGAATGTGTAGGCATTATTCATGCCTCACCATTAATCTGCTTTGCTAGCCCTCACTGCCTCTACAAGCATTATACTGATGGGATTTAGAAATAAGAGAAGAGATAATGATTTGTGCCAATAGTCGTCCTTAATTTAGTCAGTTTCTATGCTCAAAATCCCAAATGATCGCAGCGATTCAGTGCTTCCCCCAGCGTTGTATTCTTGCCAGAGTGGATCCAGACAATCAGGACACTTACAGCCTCCACCAAAACGGAGAATAAGTCTGACATAGACATGTTTAACACAACAAGCTATCGATGACGACCACCTGAACTTCACTTCACTTCGCTGACAATCCAGCCGTCTGCACCGGCTACGTAGCAGCTCACGTTTCAAGTTCACGCACGCAAACGCAACCAACTGTGTATTGCCTTGACACTGCCAAAACACAGGTGACCTGCATCTTAATACCGTGCCCGAGTCGCATCCTGTGTCGACACACATGGGGCTGCCGCTCTGCTTAACGTGCTGTGTAGACAGGCGTGTGGCAGAAAGGTGAAGTCATTTCCTCACCTTTCATTGTTACACCACGTTGCACCATCACGACTGAATATTGCTGCAAGGTCAATTATTCATTAAAGGCTCTTGTTATGTTTTCCTTTTGTGCTGCACTTCAGTTTCACAAAGTAAGCTTAATCTCAAATGTATCAGCAGCAACGATAACTGAGAGTTAAAAGAAATAAAAAATAAAAAAGCTGCAGAAGTTCAGCATTCACATCTGGAGCTGCAGGTGAAAGCTAAAGCGCAGAGGCATACTGTATGTGAGATTGGGCACGTCCTCTTTTCTGTGCATTTTATTATGTTGCTACTTATGCAGATGCTAACTTCCGTACACAAGTTTTTTTTTTAGTGTTACAGCATGTTAGTCTGTGTAAAAAAAAAACACCAACTTTTACAACTTTTAATTATTATACGCGTGTAAGATAAAAGGAGTTCAGTCTCGTCCGTATCAGCAGTGCGGCTCATCAAAAGGAAAGAAACTAACACTGGCCTTTGAAGCAGCAGTTTGTAACAGAGGGGTGTCTGCTGGATTTAACATTAAAAAAGGATTCCATAATTGATTTCTCCACTGGAATCCATAGACTACCATGTCAGGTAACAAAACATTACAGCATTGTAGGAGGAATTATTTCCATTTAACAAGTTTGTTTCTAGGTCACTTAAGGCTGTGATAGAGTTACGCTCTTCTGAATCAGTGAGGCCTTGAGCTTGGGGCTCCTTTAGGTCTGTTTACCCGGGGAGGGACGACTCTTTCTGTGTTATAGGGCCTGCAGTCCTCCGTCTCCTCACCTCACTTGTGGCTCATGAGGGCAAGGAGAGAGGAAAGGAGAGAAGGAGGACACTTGATAAATGGAAGGAAACCAGCATATATTTAAAACAATCCCTCTCATTTCCCTTTTCTCTTTGTACACCCTTTCACTTTCTTTTCTTTCTCTTACAGAAGCAGCTTCAGATTTTGTACGTCTCCCCCCCTCCCCCCCTCCCTCAGGTGCAGATGTAGCTCGTTTAGTTAATTACTGTCATTTCCACTTGGTTAGTGCTCACAGAGCTCATGCACACGCAGCATTACAGATGCGCACGCACACACACATACACAGAGTATACCCCAAACTGAACATACATGAACCACCTACACAAACTCTGTAATCACATATAAAGCTCACATTTAATTATAGTTGTCTTTCATTCATCTAAATCCATAACTAATAATGATGATATGAATGCTGCATTGTACATTTTGGAGGAGGCAAGCAAACACACACACACACACACACACACTCTGTAGCTCTATATTGTGTTGGGAATGATGAAATCTTACCTGTATTTCATATTTTTCATCTTGGGGAGGAAGGGAGCAGTGAGGGGAGAAGAAAAATAAAGTAATGACTGTAGCAGTGTTCAAAACAAATGTTAGCAGGAGAGGCTGGGTTGGATCATTGGGTTGGATGAAAGTTGACATTTGGGTAGCCATGGATGATGAAATTATGAAGTTAAAAAAACATCTGCTAACACTCAGACAGAGAGAAGGAAGACATATCAAACAGTGAAATTGTGCCTTAACAGTATTACACCATCAAAATCTCTTCAGTTTAACATTATAGATGTAATCTGATTGCCTAAACAGTGACTACTCTATCCCTCTCGCAATCGTGCCATACAAAATTGTTTAAAAAGGGACCATTTTCTTCTCTCGGAAGACAGCGTAATTAAGCTTTCTAAAATATAAATAGTTCAAATATAAATAGTTCAAATGTACCAGTTTGTTTCCTACATTGTGCATGTACAATGATGTGGAAACTGTTTTAAATAAGTCATGTAAACACTCCTTAGTGTACCGCGAGAGAAAATAAAATCCTAAACTGCACAAACAATATGGGATGCTACATTTTCCTTGTTGACTTCAGGTTTTGGCTAAGAAAGTAAAAAGACACTGCATGTCCACGCTGTCTTGCATACAGTATGTGCAGTTCTCCAAAGGGCATACGCAAGGTGTTTTCAATTGCAAATACAGAGTGCGTGGGAGGGCCGGCATTGTTGAGGAATGAAAATGGGGAGACAAAGAGGTGGAGCTGCAGCAAACTTGACGGCAATAAATAAGAAAGGGGAGGTGCAAGAAAGAGGACAAACAGTGGAGTGCCCTGCTAGATCAGGGCCAGGGGATGTGAGTCGTTTATACACAGATTCAGGGGTCCAAATCCGGCTCATGACTAGCTTTATCTCCAACATACATATATAATGTTAACAGAAAGTCTCAAGGGTTACAAGGGTTACACACACATCACATTGGTTTCCCTTCCGGCTGTGGTGTAATCCTCTGAATAGCTGTGGTGACACATGGTCACTCTCGCTCTCGCACACTCTGCTTTCCGTTTGTCATCCTGTCCCCTCTTTTGTTATCTATCTCCTTGTTTCTCTGCTCACTTCTCTGCTGTTTTTGTTTTTTTTAAATCACTTTCCATTCATCTTTTGTCCCTGCAGGGCTGTGCTTGAAGACATGCTGCTCCAGCAAGTGCTGCTTCATAAAAGAACGCAACAAGCACCCTGAGATGTACGGTCATGTGGCAGTTGTGTAAATGGTGTTTGTGTGTTCAATGATTGAGTCAGGAGAGATGACAAATGGAGCTATTTAACATTAAGCAACAATGTAATATTGCTTTTCATATTTGCCTGTATTACTTTTAACCCATTACAGGATCGACATGAGAGTTTTATGCAATGGTGGGCTTCTCCAAAATCCCATATCAACAGATTCACCATTGTATGAAAACATAGAACAAATGCATCAATTTCAGATGAAGCCATGTGAATGTGCATCAGAACGGCACCTGATTGGCCACAGTAGCCAAATGTAAGTATGAAGCGTTTGCACATTGCAACTGCATTATGGAAATGCACTGCAGACCGCTTTCCATTACTACGGCCCCAAAACGCTGTCAACGTTGTTTTCTCCTGACGTCTGCTAGGTGTAGCTGAGAATGATGCAATTGTGTTGAGCGGGGAAGACAGAATTTATAATCATTCATCTGCTCTGAGAAGTAACTTCATATGAAATAATACACAGACGCTGGACTCCAAGGATGCATTGATGCTGTTTGGTGTTGTGCTCTGTTGCTGTGTTTGTTCTGGTTTTCTCTGAGGATCAAGCAGACATAGATTGATTTTGAACCCCTGCTACAGAGGAGTTTTGAAACCTTCCAACAAATTCCCAGATTTGACTCAGACTGGATCAAATACTCTCCCAGGCTATGACCTCAAATTTATTAGCTATCATTACCATCAGCCACCTGAATATATAATCAAATCAATTAATAGAGCAGGCATAGCTGTTGGACTGTAACAGCTACCAGACTGGAAGCAACACCTCGATGAAGAATAAGCTGCTTTTAGTAATTATCGCATTTCTTATGTGACAATTTGATTTAATTTCTTCATTTTCCGTGAGTATAAAGTTTGGGATTTGCATAATTTCTCCAATTTTACCAGCAACCTTGTTAGTGTTCACTTTGGTTGCTTTAATACGATTTGACAGCTGCATTAAATAAACAGAGAATAGACCTAATGTTTCTCAATCAAATCTATATCTTGAAAGATTAACAAAATGAAAATGCACATTCAAAGAGCACAACAGCAGCCAGCAGCTACGGATTTTCGATATATACAAGAAACAAAACAAAAAACATACAAGAAAAAGGACTGAATAATAAAGATGTGATGTCTTCTTTTTAATTAAATTCATATCGCGGAATTAAAAAATCATCCTTGCTTTGTGCACATTGCATTGTAAGAAAAAATAAAGAATATGGTGCTTCTGTCTGTGCCGTCGCTTGGTTAGGCCAGTGCATCCTTTTCTACTTGATGAGACTCTCGTATTTGCTATGCATGAATACTGATGCATTCAGTGTGGATTGCACACCGTGTCAAACCCATCACACAAACAGAAGCAAACGGCAGAAAGAGTGCACGTGGTAATTACAAAAAACTGTAAGCATAAATGCCGCTCCAGAGCCCTAAAAAATGATTAGTCGGTTATTGACTTCATGTCAGTTACCACAAGGGTCCAAGAACAGCATCATCTGCAGATACCACAGGAGAAACTGAAGAAAACTGCTCGGGTAAAGCCTGTTGCTAGTGTAACCTATGAGCTACTAAAAGGACAGACGGAGGTGTAGTCAGTGCTGACTTGCTCTATATATTCTCCTCACGGATGCATAGAAATTGCAATAGATTAGATGCTGACATTACAACATTAGATGGTTGCAAACCTCTGATTTTGATCCAAAAAAATCTGTGACCTTTTTGTAGAAGGATTGCAATGCAAATCAGTGTAATTCATGCAACTAGGGGATGTCAACCCCAGCATTATCCTAAAATGTTTTGTAAGCAATCTCTGGCATTGCCAAGAAAGCACAGCAAACTCCAGTGAGCAACAGAACCCTGGGTCACCTTAAAAATACATCAGACCCTTTGTTTGAATCCCTTCAGCCCTTTTTTTCTGATCTGAGTCCAATCATGGTGTCTTTATATTGAGCTCCCACATGCCATGGCATTAACTTGGCTTCACATTTCCCCACTGTTAGAAAGACCATATGGAAAGCAAACTCTTAAATCGTCTGTTTGAAAGGTGAAACAAACTCGACTTATTCCTCGAGGGGAAAACAGCTTCTATAAAAAAAATGATGGCCATACCAGAGCTGTTTTATGTGCTTAGTATTGTCAGCCGATTCCTGGAAATTTCCATAAGAAAGTGAATGAACCCATACATAATTGGATATTTACCAGCGCTGCTAACGCTGCAAAGACCAAGGAGTGTTTAATCTGCCCAATATCCAATTAGGAATTAACTCTGAATTAAATCAATACTTTGCAGCACCTCATGCTGTCCAACTCAAAGATGCTTTATTTGTCAAACGGCAAGGGGGAGACAAGCCTCCAGCTTGCCTGACTTTTCTGTGTCTTTAGATGGTTGGACGGAACTATTCAAACTGAAATCTTTTCAGATATCTTTTCATCTGAAACCTTTCAGGAGTATTAATTTATATGCAAATGCACCCAAACAAGACAGTGCCTTCCCTTTTTTTAGCAGCCATGTCTTCAGTGAACTGAACGACTTTGACTTGTCTCATGGAAAACATAACTTATGTCTGTGACTGTTTGTCTCTCAAACATACCAATGTGCAATTACTGTTCACAGCCCATCACCTGGACAGTTATTTGTCTCTTTATTACCCGCCACTTGCCTGCCTTTTCTGCCAATTCTGTCTGCCATTCTGTTGAAGACTAACCCTGATCGCCAACAAAGTAAAGAGTGTTTCCCCCTTAAGTGCCTAGTCTGCGGAGTCTGCTTCTCAGTCCAGTTGTGCCTACACTGTAGTTCTAAAAGCGTTACACCCAAACAGAGTCAGGGACAGTGGCTAAACTACAAAAAAAGGGCACTACTGCTTTTATCACTCCAGAATTTGACAAAATACACCATGTAATATTTCCTAACAGACACAAAGTGCATTTACGCTGTAACTTAATGGAAAAAGTGACCAGAAGATGCTTCATAGGAATGAATTGAACTCTATATCATGAAGTGAGTTTGACTCACTAGCCTGCACACGCAGAACAGTGCAATAACAACCAGCCGACTACTTGACCATATTACCATGCAGAGCACAGTATGCTAATCAACTAATTAATGACAACCAATTAACAACAAAACGGTCATGCAGAACATGGATCAAGTGAACATACCGATCATAACTGCCGAGTGCACTGCTAACATTATGATAACAAACAACTTACATCATGTTCGTTCATGCACAAAGATAGAAAGGTGTGTGGGGGGAAAGGAATGAGTTCTTCCTCGAACCAGTCGTCTGTACTCCCTGCGAGAATACAAGTACAGCAAAGCAAAGATTGGACACTGATGATAATAACCCCCCCCCCCCACCCACCCACCCTCCCCAGGGAAACTTCTAGATCCTGCAGGCAGATGCTCAGAGGATACAGGTGTGGGGTGGAGTTTAGGACATAAGCCCTGCAAAATTTGCATGTGAGCAAGCAGGAAGCATGATAGATAAAAAATAACTACAGTACATTACTACAGTAAGCTTACATCATAAAAGCATGTTGCAGTGTGTACAAGTTGACTGTCTTAACCGGGTCAAAGTAGGTCACGCAGAAAACACTCAGAATTTATTACTAATTTAGGCACTCATGCGCACTCTAGACTCATCACCCCTCTCAAGGGCACACCAAGGTTAGCACAGCATTGCTTGGGTGAGTAAAAATAATCCTCTTGATATAGCAACATGCAAAGATGAGACACGTTCAGCTTTGCAGCTGATAATACACACTCAAAGTGAGGAATTCAAATCATGCAGCAGAAGATGCCTTTACACACACAAGGAAAAAAACAGACGACCATCAACACATGGATATGATCTTGGACAATAAGCGGGGCTAAACATATAGGCAAGGCATGAAGCATACAACCAGAGTTGCTTCCAACTGAGGTATTCTGTAATGTTTTGCTTAATATGAGGTTAGGTGGAGAAATGTGAATGTTACTACTGTATGTGAAAAGAAGCCATTAAGCACAAAATCCAACGCATAACATTACATGTAGGTCGAACTGACGAACATATTTTACCACTGCATTGGTCCCCGAAGCATGACGTCACACATTCTTAACAGCACCCTTAGCCGCTGCAAGAAGCTATAGATAAGAAAATACACTTGGCGGCAAAAAGTTTGCACATTTGCAATACACCAATAAAACCGCTGTCACCTTTAAAACAGAGCCCAAACATCCAGTTATGATATGCATGTCAGCATACGCAGTTCTTACCTGTTGGGGTGAAGCAATGGTTCCTCAACGGAGAAAGAAAAAAGAAGTCGCCTTTAAATGTCACATTTGGGACAGCAAAAGCGACACAAATACAGCCACGGGAATGTGAGGATTTAAATAAACCGCCCCCATTTCAAAGGGTGCGTTCGATATAAGTTGCAGAGGGGAAGGTATATATAAAAATACTCCGTACTACAAAGTGTGCTGAAAGTCACAGTTCATTTTCAATATGTAGTTTCATAATTGGGAATGGGATAATAGATCCTGAACTAAAAGTGTATTTATTCATGGAATTGAACTAAAGTGAGATTAAATATTACAAGGTCAGCTCAATTGTGCTTTTTCATAATCACCATAAATTGTAAGACAAGGTCGTGTTGGGTGTTAATGAAAGATGACTTTGTCTGTCAAACAATTTTAACAGCCTCTATGGTTTATTGTGCAAATTTGGCAACTCCTAATTTAACTAATATCAAAGGTTATTTGGAGCTCAGTCATGTTCATTTAAATAAATTCTCTGATATTTGGTGTTCGGTCTGCATCTCCAAAATGTCAGGAGACGATGACATGTTCTCACAAATATCTTTTTTTTTTAAAGTGAGAGTGGCAGGCCCCAACCTCATATACCCTGCTCACAGTTTATCAAACAAGTAGCCTCCAAAAACAATGTTAACAAAAGGTATAGTCTTAAAGATCTGAGACTCACAGGCAGTGGCTTCAGTTTTCTGTCTCTTTGGGGTTCCAGACTTTCATGTTTGTTACAGCACGTCTGTGTCTGTCTGAGAGCCCATTTGTCCGTCTGCGTGCCTGTCTAATTGTGTGAAAAGGAAGACATCCCGCCTCCCTTCCCGTTGTGGGTCTGCTCTGTTCTTTCATATTCTATCTGGGTGCAATAATGAGGTTCCCACAGTAACACTAAGAATTTAACCAGAAAATGTCTTTGCTTTCATCTGTGTCTGCCTGTGTCTGACTGCGTGTGTGTGTATGTGTGTGTGTGTGTGTGTGTGTGTGTGTGTGTGTGTGTGTGTGTGTGTGTGTGTGTGTGTGTGTGTGTGTGTGTGTGTGTGTGTGTGTGTGCGTGGCTGATTACAGGTAAAAGGAACAAAAAGAAGACATTTCCTTCCCTGGCATTTGGTCTAACACCTATATACTATATATATCTGGTCATGTGTGTGTGTATGTGTGTACTTCTCCGTGTTGAGTGGTGCAATGCCATTAACATTTCGGAAACATAAAAACCAGACAGGCAATCTAAGGCAAGGTGAATGTGCACAGACACACAGACTTCCAAAAAAGAATGCACACATCAGCAGATACATGCATGGACACAAATACAACACATGCAGAAATATAATGAGACAGGCTTGCAAAGCTGCGAGAGCAAGAAAGAGAGACGGCAAGAACGAGGGAGGAAAGATAGACAGCCTGCATAGTATACACTCCTGCAGAAAACCACAAAAGAAAGGGGGGCTGGGGGCGGGGGGTGATGCACAGGGAGGGATGGTGTGTGCGATAGAGACTGAACAACAGACAGAAAATAAAGAGATAGAGGTTCGGTGGGGAGTTGAGGACCACATACTCGCACGGCTAAAAGAGACAGCCCACGCAAGCGGGAGAAGAGGACAAGAATCAGGATGAAAGAGTGAAAGAGGTAAAAGACGCCAAAGAGTGGGAGGGGTGAGGAAGAAGACATATGTTCACACCATGTCCATGCTGCGTACGGAAGCGGGAGGAAGAGGCGGTAAGCGAGTGAAGGAATGGGGGGAACTAAAGGGAAAAGGGGGTGCGTGGACACCAACACACATAAAAAAGATACGGTAGGGAGAAATGTGAGAGGCGGGAGATGGAGGAGAGGCTAGAAAGACAGCATACCAGCTGTGGGAGTGAAAAAGGGGGTGGGGGGGGGAGAAAGAGAAGGAGGGAGGGAGGGAGGGATGAAGAGGGGAGTGCAGAGCTGCTGCAAGCCAGACAGACCGCATACTCATAACACATTATGGCTATTATTAGACAGAGAGGAGAGGTGGACCAATGGGGGCTTGTGGGAGGAATGGAAAGAGGAGGAGGGAGGGGGAGAGGAGAGACTTGGTGGTGAGTGGGGGAGTGGGGGCGGGGGGGGTAGTACCACTACCAAGCTTGAGGATGGCAACAAATGCATGAATGCCTGTATGGCCACATACAAACTTCTATTTGATGAAGATCTTATAAAGGAAAAAATATATATGACGACAGGAAAGGAAAGGAAAGGAAAGGAAAGGAAAGGAAAGGAAAAAGAGGTTAAGCAACTTTGGGGTTCAAGAAAAAACAACAACAACTTGTAAGCAAACTAGAGGAGTAAAATGTAGTAACAGACAGATGGGATGAAAAGGAGGGAGAGATCAGTGTGTTATTTTGTGGCGAGCCAAAGCACGTCCAGTTATGCCAGTTCAGATTTGTTATGTATTCCTCACTTTTTCACTCCCTCCCTGCTCAATCCTTCCCTCCTTCCCTCCACATCATCCTTCGCTCCACTGACTTCAGCCCCACTCAGCAAGAGACTCCACAGCCGGCTGCTGCTGCCGCCAGTCTGTCTGTCTGTCTGTGTCTATGTGTGTGTGTGTGTGTGTGTGTGTGTGTGTGTGTGTGTGTGTGTGTGTGTGAAGCTAAAAGTACAATTCTATAGCCAACCCCTTTTTTCCTCTCCATTGCCTCTCCTCGTTTCGCTCCTCTTTCAGGAATCGACTGCTGTTCTTTGACTCCAGACTAATTCCACCGCTACCCTCCTGCTTTGAATGCATTTGAATGAAAGTTCAGAATAAAGTACTACAGAAATGTATCAATGCAACAAAGCTGAATGTGCCGGAAAATCTGAAAAAGTATTTTCAACATGGCATTAAATTCAGGACCCATTTGTGTCAATTACTTTTTTTCACCGAAGTTGAAAGTCCGACTCTGGAAATTGAAGAACATTCTCCAAACTCCAAATGCTCTGCTTAACATTCACCACCAAGAGATTTACTCCAATTAATTCTTTTTTTCATTGAAACTTCTCCCAGACACCGCGCGATAAATTTCAGACATATATTCTGATTTCCCCCCTCCTGCCAAATTTGATAAATTACATTATTCACAGAGGATACTGTGGGGGAGATTTTGACACACACACACACACACACACACACACACACACACACACACACACACACACACATTTTCCCCCCATTTACTGAATACTGTTATGGATCCAGGCCTGCAAAATTGGGCTTAATTTTACCAATTATAAGTGAGCTTTACTCAAATCAACTTTTCCAAATGTCTGCTAATCCGTTTCGTCTTTTGGGTGTTTCTGAGAAATCAAGAGCCGTAGCCTTGATGTGGAACTCCAATGATTTTCTGTTTTTTGTCTAAGGTTTGATTTAAACTGAGTACGAAGGGTTTTGTTTAGAGCTGTGGAACAACTGTGCCACCAAGTGGTCAAAGGAGTCCAAGCTGGTAAAAACATTACACCATCATGCAAAGTGTATTCTGTGAGCAGAGGCGTGCTCAGTCTTATTAGGAGAACTAGAAACCTCACACTAGTTAAAGGAACAGTGTGCACACTTCAGGGGGATCTATTGGCAGAAACGGAATATCATATAAGTATGTTTCCTTTCGTGTATAATAACCTGAACATATTAAATGTGTTTTTGTGACCTTAAAATGAGCTGTTTATATCTACATACAGAGCCAGCTGCCATGTTTCTACAGTAGCACAAACACCGTCTCTAGATGCACACTAGAACTTATCAATTCCATTACATCATCCATACCGCTTATCCTATTTAGGGACACGGGGGCGCTAGGGCTGAAGGCAGATGTCAACCTGGACAGGTTGCCAGTTTATCGCAGGGCACACATAGAGACAGACAACCATTCACGCTCACATTCACACCTACGGGCAATTCAGAGTCTCCAATTAACCTAAGCTGCATGTATTTTGGGAGGAAGCTGTAGAACCCGTAGGGAACCCACGCTGCCACGTGGAGAACGTGAAAACTCCACACAGAAGGACCGCCGGGATCGGGGATCGGGCCCCTCTTGCTGTGAGGTGACAGTGCTAGCCACTACACCACCGTGCAGCCGCCTTTTAATGCTCATTACAATGCAAATGTCATTTAACATTTTACCAGAGGGGACAGGAAATAACGATTAATCAGTAGAATTGTGTCTGAAAATCTGTGTTTCCACATCCCATCCCCTCCAGGATGCTCTACCTCCACCTGTTTCCAACAGTAAACAGGTTTCCTCAGGTGTCTCCCCCCCCACTGTTCCCCCCCCCAGTCCAGGAGAAGAAGCAGGGCAAACGGCCGCAGGTGTAGCCAGGAGCTCAGCGAGACAGAGACAACAAAGCCGGATCTGTGGAGGAACATCAAGCACCGGGAAGACTGTCAACACCGGCAGCTGATAGCGGTGAAAGGAGGGGGAAAAGTTGTCTAAAAGCAGACTCTGATACCAGAGCCAACACAGATACAGAGGGTGTGGAAGGCTGTTTGTGCTACTGCCATGCTGGATGGCAGGAAGATAGATCGGCCTCTGTTGTAGCCAGTCATGCAGGGAGACTGCGGTGGTATTATTCTGATCGAATACATAACTTCATACTTACTTTAACGGTTGCCTTCATGTGTTTTTGGTCAGAATATCACCGCTGGGCAGCTAGCTTGCCAGCGACACTGGAAAAGGTGTTTCCAATGATTTCCTCACTTCAAAGTGTGTGTGAAGTTGACATGAATGCCACATAAACAGTATAAAATGTGATTAATCTGCAGATAAGTCACAGGCATAGTCGACTAGTACCAACAGCAACCGAAAGGCATACATAAACTCATTTAAGCTTCGGGTCCAACTGAGGCCTGAAAACACATGAAACCAATTAGGATCTATCTGGAGCAGGAAATCTCATAATATTTCATTACTAGAACATAATTAAGGGCTTTATAGTATAAAACTACCACTCCAGACATTAAGACGTAATACAAGTCTTTGCTTTGAATCCTAATGTATCTGATGTTTGATATTCACTTGATATTTGACAGGTCCACAACTCAAAATTCAATAAACTACTTATAAATTCTTAAAAGCACATCTAATCCTTCTGCCTATTTGAAAAGCTCCAGAATCTCTGAATATGCAAATGCGTTTCATTTCAAAACGTTCAAATGCTAAACGCAAGATGTTTTGAAGTGAAAAGCCCCATCTCAGTGGACGTGTCGTGGAAGTTTCAAGTTTGCGAGTTGCATGAAGTTGGTGACGTCACAAAGGCTCGCTGGCGCACACACGCTCCAGAATAACGCCCCTCCCCCCCCCCTCCCCCTCCCTTCAGCAATTTTTTGTGTTGTTGTTGAAAAACAGACCTCCAATGTATGCGCATACATTATCCTGCACACTGATGGCCCAACATCCAAGTCAAGCAACAAAAAGCAAAACACATATTTTCATTGAATTTAAATTCACAACATATAGAAAGAAGCAGCGATGCAGAGGCTCTGCTGCCCTCTAGTGTCTCACACACCAGCCTGCACCGTGAGAGCAGACGCAGTGACTTTCCCTGCAACAGTCCTCTCTCTCCATGAAGCAGCAGGACATTTGAGTCGTGTCTGGTGAGTACTGTTCTAGGCCTCGCCTCCTTGACTTGAATAAGCACGACGCACAGCGGGGTTTATTGTTTGATTATTTCTAGAGACAGTCCTATGGGAGGAGTCAAATCTTCTACCTTCTGACTCTGCACATAACTGAGTTATTGTATACGCTTTTTGTTTGGAACTACTTTGTTGTCAATACCTATAGAATACAAATCGGATGACAAATGCACAGCGAGAAGAGCTCGGATGTACGGAGGTAAACAGATGGTGCTTTGAACTCCCTATGTGCACAGTTCTAAGAAGATGAGACGGAGCAAACAAATAAAGAGGCTTTGTGTGGGAAGACATAATGCTATACTCAGATCAGTTTAACATGACCAAAGTGCTCCCTGAACAACCACATACAGCACAAAGAGAGAAAAAAAAATAAACTGCAGATACATGAACAATATTTTCATTATCACAGCCTGTGAATGGCACAGACAATATAATAAGCTTTATGAATATTGTATGTGCGGTAGCAGAATCTGAGATTGATGCCTGGCAATATAGGACACACCCAAAAACTACATACACGAGCTGATGGCACACTACTGGGCCAGGCACATCAGGGGCACACATGTAAGAACCCTGCAGATGATCCATGATGCAGCACATGAACTCACCAGACAGAGAAAGGTGGAGCAAGTAGCTTTAGCATTAGCTTTAATCATTTATTATCAAAACTATCAAGTCAGGCAGGCAGAAGATCCTGGATCCTACATTTCCCATGCTGCAACTATGTAGTGTCCTTTTGTTGTTGCAATGTGATAAGACAAATAAGAACTAAGATTAATATAAATATGGGAATCTTTTAAAGTCACATTGGAAATTGCATCCAATAATTTAAAGTATGTGAAGGTCACTGCAAGTTACTAAACTCTACAAGACATGATTTTATTCCCATCATGGATGTTATGGTCATATTTCACAGGGCTGAAATTGTACTAAGTGAACTAGTGATCATGATTTATTTAATGCATCAGTACTTGTTGATACCATTTCCCACCCTGCTTTTATTATTTATGCAGTCATAACCCATATCCCCCACGATATGTTTTCTACGCACACAAAAATGGCATTGCTAAATAAGTCTGCATAGTTGATGGCCACATTTTAACACAGGCTTTCCCTAAAAATATCTGCAGCCTTAAAGCCCACGCCAAGTTGACATAACTATAGGGTCTATTTTTTTTGTTTTTTGTTTTTTGTATCTTTAGAGAGCACTCTCCAGCAATCCTCCATATGACAAGTACAAGGTTTGATGTGTAAAATCTGAGGAGTGCCCTTTTAAGGTCTGGAATGAACAGAAAGACCAAATCTATTCAATAATCTTCAGCAATATTTCGAACAGTAGGCTTGGATTATTTTAATTTAGAGACAACACTCTAGCTGTCCGGTGTACCTCACATGAATACACACAGCAGAATCGCCGGGATATATAAAAAATATGATCAAACCATCTGCTTCGGCTAACAACAAATACGTGACACATGGAATGGGTTTACCCGCATTTTGAGAAGAGCTGGAGAGGTCAAAGAAAACATGAATATCTATTGTAAGAATGATATAAGATCTTAAAAATAGTAAAGACATCACTGGGTTAAAAAAAGAAAATCCCACGAGACCAAACCCTGGTATACCAAGCAGATTGACTTTATTTGTATCTTCCATGTTAATTAATTGTCACCATCGTCGCCAGGACCGCATCAGTTAACAGTGTTATTGCCACCAGCTCCATTACCTTCACTGTCATCATCCGCTCAAATGAAATAACTACACTATCGTAAATAGGCCAGTGACAACAGCTATAATCTGGTGTGATATTGACAATCTCATTATCAGTTACATATTAATTAGCGTAGACATTTTTTGCTCGACGGTGCTTGAACAGAAAAGCCCCCTCCCGGCTGTACACGTTAGCTGTGTGTAAGACAACAATGCATTGTATGTGACATTATTGTTTTTGAACTCCATAGAGGCTGCATGGACATGTAACAACTACGTCGTGGTGACAGCTCGTTTGTGTTTGACAGCTCACAGGTAATCCAGCAGCATTAAATATTATAGCGGGAAAGAAAACGAGCATCCCGGAAATGTCGTGCGACGCGATCCCCTCGAGGGACCGCGTGACCTTGGGCTCCAGGTTTCACCGGGAGTATAGATTTTGATAGTGTTACTGTCCAATGGAGATACTCAACGATCAGGTGACACAGCACACGTTTAAGCAAGACGTTACTTGATTCGTTACTGCATCCCGAACTCTAATCATGACCGCTTTCTTTTTGGAAAAACAACTTGTCCCTGATCATAAAATGATTCCTGACCCAGACATTGAATATAATATAAGTTCCTACTGACACATTACAGTCATGTAGAATAATGTGACTCAGCATTGGAGCGTGTATAAACAGCCATCGTGCTGCGTCGAGGGCTCACGCGACGGCTCACAGCTGCTCGTTATTCCAGTGCAAACACAAAGGGCGGTGACGCATGTATCCCACGGATACGAGGCTCAGGATAGCTACAATACAAGTTTTGCACAATGGAAAAAACTGCTACTTTTCATTATTATAAAAGTGCAGCACAAACGAGTGTGTGACTGTGATCTTGGCTGCGTTTTTAGTTCTGAAGAAGACTCGTTAATGAACACACAAATTCACATTCAAGTGTCTGAGGTCAGAAGTCAAAAGAACACCCTGAATTCTGCTTTTGGTCAATTTCTTTTTCTTTTTTTTTTTTACTTCATATGCGTTCCAATAACTGTGAGTTAAACAGTCGATGGATCACACGTTTCTATTTGTTACCTGATAGTTTGTAGTATCCACATTAGACGAAGCCAAATGCAGCTGGAATTCATGTGATTTCACGTCAAACCAACACCAAACATGTTTTTTTTTACAGTGTTGACAAACTCGGTATGACTTACTCGACTCATCCCCATGACCACAAGAGAAACAGTAACAGTATTGACAACAATACATCGGTCATAATTGCTATAAGCATTTTATAAGATAGTCAGGTGATGATGTTGATGAAAAGGTGGGAAACGAGAGCAGAACTGTGTGCCCACTAAAAACAAAGGAAAAACTATGTGTATTTTAGAGCGGCCTTTTCAAGATAGCAAATGTTAATCACAAACCAAACACCGTCCTCTCTATCAATTTGTGGTTTGTGCCATATAGGGCGACACAGCCAGATGAGTTATGCAGTGAAAGTGGAGGCTCAGTCACAAAATGCAAACTGCAAACTGCAGTGCTGTCATTTTAACGTCTGAAGCTCCCGTTGCTTGTGGTTATAAGTTCAGAGAAAGCTGCTGGGCAACATCTACAAGTCCGGCCACGAAGCAGGGAATATGGACAATATTGCTTTGCAAAAACATTCAGTCACAGTTAAAGGAAAATAATCTTGATCGGTGAAGATAAATGCACAATCACATAGAACTGCACTGCTCGCTGTGGGTTCAAACTTCTAGTTTTTTTTGTTACACCTCTGCACACTTACAGCGGCCAATGACAGATTGCCCTAAACGTCACACACCGGGTTGTGTGCAGATGTGCAAACGTGCTAAACCTCCAGCGAGGAGGACTGCAGCTGCTTTCTTACCCTGTTCGATTCACTGTTAGTTTACCCTCGAAATACGGCGCCGTGCAGTCACAATACATAAGGCTTTGTCGCCACCTAGTGGACCAAATCCCTTCCTGCAAGGTTTAGCCAAACATGCCACAATGTATAAGACACATTCTGGGTGGGTTTACGCGAGCTGCAGCTGTGCATTTTGCCGACCTTGTAATTTTGTCCCCTTGTGTAAATGTTTGGTGCTGTAGCCCCTCCCCCAGCACAGATCATATGATTGTACATTGTGTGGACCACCTGTCCCAGCTGCTATTGTCTATGTGCATGTTTGTAAGCTCAGGCATTTTATTTTTTATTTTTTTGCTTTGGCATGATGGATGTTATGTGTGAAAGACAGCTTGTGTTGACACAGGAAATGCGGCCTAAACTGAAATCCTGAGCAGAAAAGTTGGCAACGTCGGACACAAAGGCAACATAGCAGGACAGCTCCATGCTTTTAATGCGCGCGTGTGTGTGTGTGTGTGTGTGTGTGTGTGTGTGTGTGTGTGTGTGTGTGTGTGTGTGTGTGTGTGTGTGTGTGTGTGTGTTAAGACTCTGTAAGTTAGGGGCTACTATGGGTATTGGATTAATGTCTAGTCTAACTTAAGCTGTTATAATGGCTGCTTTACTGCTGTGAATAAGCATGCAAGCGCGCATGAGTGTGTGTTTGTGTAAGACATCATGGGCACAAAGTTCTCTTGGCACACCTGAAGCGGCTGAGGACACACTTTTGACACACTCTGAGATAACAAAACACAGTATAAATATCCAGTGACGACACATATGAGTGAAATAAATAAATAAATTAGACTTGCAAGCAAGTAAAACTGGGTCCAAGCACCCTACGCAATTCCGAACCGGAGGCTCGCTGATCAAAGCTCCTTGGGAAGCCGAGAGCATTGTCTGTTTTACAAAAATAAAAAAAACAAATAAAAATAAAAACAGCTACGACGTGAGAAAAATTCTGAAGCTTACAAAGCTATTTGGATTTTAGACATTACTCAAACAACCTGAAATAATGTCTACTCAAGTATGCAGATGATATAAAAGTAGCAAATAACAGACGGAATTGTAGTTTCTATTTCTATTTAGACAGAAATGTAAAAGCAATCAGATTTGAAATTGGAGCTCACTACATGTGATTTCAAATTCAAGTGGCTGACTGGCTGTAAGAACAAAAAAATAATAATATACATATATACAAATAACAAACAGTGATTTCAAATTTGTGAAAGCAACACAATCAAAATGAACCCAGAAGTGTGGTCAGTGCATTTTAGTGCTTCTTTTTGTGAAGGGACATTAATGGAGACAATTTGATCCACAAGTCTGAGATAATGATAAGTAGCTGTAAAAATAATTGTCTTTTAATCTCACATTGTCTTCCTGTCGCCGGCTGCTTAAGCAAGACATTCTCCAGTTCTCCAGTCAAGTAGAAACACTTGTCCTTGTTGCCGTGTATTTTCTCTGTCCGCTTTCTTCCATGTAATTGTTCCGTCCATTCGTCAGCTTGTGCCCAACTTCAGCTGGTCCCCCAAAAGATAGCGAAGATCCGTGAGCCAGAATCAGCCTGTGTGTGTGTGTGTGTGTGTGTGTGTGTGTCAGAGTGTGTGCGCGTGTCCCGTACACCGAACCAGGTCAGTACTCGTGCTCTACTTTTCTCCTGCTGTCTCTGCTGAATCCAGGTTGGATGCTGCCGTTACACTATCCATATTTGTGTGTACGTTTCGTTCAACGTGTGGATCTCCTCGACATTTCATAATTTTTTTTGCTCTATATCTTTCCAGGAAACTCCTCGCGTGTGAGATTTCTCCTTCCAACCTCATTCAGTAAGTGTGCTTTTCAGTATCGCGCCCGAAGTACGGCAGATGGAGAACGAGGGAGACCCTTCCGACATCCAACGCGTGGCTGCATAGTGAAGGGCACTACGCAGGAGAATGGGTTAAGAAAAGATCCGCTAACTACCGTCACTGCCTCGTGCTACTGTAGCAGGTTAAGTGTGCTTTGTAAAATATATGCACTGATGGTTGTGTTGTCTATTGCAATTGTCTCTCCCTCGACTGGTCCTCCACGAGAACATACCAACTCACTACGCAGGACAGAGTTGATCCTGATGGACTCTTTGTCTCCGTGCGTCTGAACGATCTGAATCCACGTGGACTGATCGTGGATCGCTGCGTTTTGTTGGCACTGCATGTTTGCAAAGGTCAAAACATATTTGCTACACAGCCGTTCGTGGCTCCTGCACAGTCGCTGCTGTTAAAGTGACATGCTTCTCTATGCCGGCTAACTTTTACACATGTCACAGCGAGGCGATGTTACTGACTTTGCAGGTGATTCTTCAAGAGGAGGAGGCAGCAGCGTGGCACAATCTGACCACCGGACTTATTCTATCACAGGGCGGATCGCTGTGGTCACATGGTTGGCTTCATTTTTAACATTGTAAATTCTCATCCGCAAATTTTGTTGTCCACACAAAGCAATCAAAAGTCGGATTTCTATACGAGTGTGTGGTTTTTTTTCTTTTTTTTTTGTTTATTAGGAGGATGCCAGCCTAGCTTGACAGCTCTTCTACGTCCCATGCAGTCCAGCATTATGGACATAAATGAGATAAAGAGGTGGGTTTTTTTCATGCCTAAACACATACAGTATTGTGATATAATATAGTATACTGATATTGGAGGAAGGAGGTTTACTGGTTATTGTAACTTTTTTTTCTTCGTATTGTGCAAGCCTATCTTTGGGTACAAATGTTTAAAACTAGAGCACAACTACACAGGCATAACTGGAGGAAATTAGCGAAACGTTTGACTCTTACTTTGTGTGAAAAATATCACTCCCTGTGTTAACAACCCTTCCCCAATCTTTAGAGGCCCGTCTTGTCTACATCTTTTGCTCCTTCTTACGCATCTGTTCACTCTGTTTCTTTGACAATATACAGACATGGCGAGAGGTCATAAAAATAAAAACTTCATATAGGTGGGAAATATCTGATTCATAAAATGTGATCCGGGAGGAGAAAGCTCCGTCTAGAGGAGATGAGCTACGTGGCGAACGGATCTGAGGTGTATCACATAACCACCACTTTAAAAAGAGGAAAGGGAGGAGCGGAAGAGGAGAGAGGATGGCGGAGGAATAGAGGGAGAAGGTAATGATGGATGCGGTGAATCTATTTTGGTACAATGCCCTCTCACTTATAACACAAAATGTGCTAATTGCAACAAAAAAAGAAGTCGTTGCATCTAACGCTTTTAACTTAATAAAAGCAAGAATAATTAAAAAAAGATGCGTTGCTCAGAATCACATCTCTGCACTTGTACCTTGTGGTTTTCAGTGCAAAGAGAAGGGAGGAGGAGAACAGAAGAGGTGACAAAATGGAGGGATGGAGGGGAGGAGAGCAGATTGGAGCGAGGGGAAAAGA
Organism: Ophiodon elongatus; assembly: GCA_016806645.1. Lineage (NCBI taxonomy): Eukaryota > Metazoa > Chordata > Actinopteri > Perciformes > Hexagrammidae > Ophiodon > Ophiodon elongatus. Next base: position 218,543 of record JACSYO010001725.1, read on the forward strand.
GGAGCCATGAAGAAGAGGAAGCAATCGCCCGTCATCTTACAGTTTTTTCTATCAACTCCATATCGGTAATGGATGGAGAGTGGTGCGGAAGCTAATGGCGAAGTGAGGAGTAAGACAGCGAGAAGAGGAGGGAGGAAATCAATGAATATCCGTTCTTCTTTTACTGTTACGGTTGCTGGCCAAACGCTGTGAGAAGTTGTAGAGCAACTCTTAAGAGCCCCGAGGAACACCTCATGGGGCCCCGTGTGATTTTAAAGTTACTTTGGGAAACTATTTGAATGTTTTTTTAGATTCCCTGATTAGATTCAAGGTCAGGATTGCTGCTCAGTTTTTTTTTTTTTTTTTGTCTTATTTCTTTCTCCTCCTCTTGAGTTGATCTTTTTTTTTGATAACTTGGTTTTGTTTTCTGCATGAATTCTCCGTCAGATGGAAAACAAGATTTAGTGTAATCTGGTCCGTCATGGTTAGTTTTGTATTCTACGTCTTCTCTTTGTCTATTGTTTCTGTGCTGTGCTCCAATGTTCTTGGATTTTCCTCCGTTTTTTGGTTGATGTTTTTTTACATTTACTTGCCAAAAGCATGTCTTTGTTTCTCTCGCTCTACTTCTATATATTGCATTTTGGAATCCTTTGTGATCTGATCTGTTTCTTCATTCCCTCATCAGAAACATCTAGGAATTCTCCTTTTGTCTTTTTAAAAAAACATATTTTTTGTCTTCCTCTAAGTATTTTGAATTTATCAAACCCAAAGCTTCAAGCATTCAAATTACCATTGTTTAGCCATTCCTCCACCTGTTTCTTTTGAAAAGAATACCCACTACCACTCCGCTGGTTTGGAGTCTCTCCACTGCTCTCCAATCTGCTATCTTTAGACTTGTTACTCCTCCCACTCCTGCTCTTGCATAGATATATCTGGAAATAGACATTCCCATGTTTTCAGTCTTTCTGTTCCTCCTCAGCATCCGATCGGTCCTCTCTCCCTCTCTCTGTGTACCAAAGTCTACAATTTTTAAGGATCTTCTTGACTTCGCTCATATTTTCAAACGCGTCTTATCTCGCTGTTGCTCTCCCTCTCAGCTGTCGTCTCCTTCTGAATCAGTGTGTGTTCTTTTTACAGAATGCACTCCTGCCCTCTTTTCCCTTTGGACTATCATACGTCCATCCATCATCCTGGGTAGTCCTGTCTGTCACACAGCCGTTCTTACCTCCTATGCTTTTTTTCTGACTGAATCCTGTCTTCTTTCTGTGGTTGGTATGCCGTCAACAAACAATTTCCTTTCAACCTCATTCTGTTCTCATCGCATTCATTCTTCATTTCCACCGTATCTCAATCTCATTGTCTCTCATCCGCTTCTTCTCCGATCCACTCTTTTCTTTGTGTTCGGTGCCTTCTTTCGTCTCCCTCGGCCTCCGCCAAGACGTTCTTGCTCTTGATGTTCGCGTTACTGATCGTCACATGTCATCTCCAGCATGGCAGCTCTCCTCTCCATGTATAATGAGGACGGGAAAGAAGAATGCGTCCTGGTAGGATGGAGGACGGTCCCTCCCTCCGCCATCACCCTCCCTCACCTCGACAACCCCCCCTCCACTGTCTTGCTCTGCTTCTTCATCCCTCTCTCTGCTACCTCTTTCCTGTTCCCTTCTCCTCACCTCCTCCTCCTCCTGCTCCTCTTCCTCGTCGTCATCCCCTTCTCCCTCAAGCACTCCTCTTGTCTCCTCGTTGTCCTGTCTTGAACCTAAACCAAGAAATCCTCCACCTCCTCCTCCACCTCCTCCTCCTCCTCCTCCTCCACTACCTCCCCCTCCCCCTCCTCCTCCCCCTCCACTTCCTGCTCCGTCTTCCCTACTTCCTCCCAGCCCCCCTCCCATGCTTCTTGAATGAAACAGGCTGTTCTGGCGCCCTGCTGCAAGTCTCCCTAGAGAGAATCCACTCCGACTGAGCACCAACCTTCCCCCGATGCCCCCACCTCCCTGCCCTGCTGCCCTGATTCCTGCCACGGTAGCGTTCAGGAGGGCTGTGGTTCCCATAGGGGCCCTTAGCCTGGAAGGAAGACTGGAACTCGATGTGGTCCTCCGGCATCGGGGGCAGCTCTGGAGGAGGTAAGCTGAGTTGAACACAACGGGCAGAGCAAGAGTAGGTGGGTTGGACGCCTGGCTGGGGGTGGAGCTTGTTGGCCCAGAGATGGGTGTAGAGGCAGTAGGGTTTGTCCCCCCACCCATGTCCAAGTCCATAAGGAGGGCTTCAGAGTAGCTCGGGACCATCTGTTGGTTACAGCGAATGTGCCACTCCAATTCTGTCATGTCCACTGTGTTGACCCGAGAGATGGCTCTGTAACTCGTCCCATTTAGACCAATTCCAGGGTGGACTCCATTCTCAGTCCCTCCTTCAACCCCATCCCCTCTTCCCCCACCACCAGGCCCTCCGCCACCGCCTCCTCCTCCGCCACCATCCTCGTCCTCTCCGAACAGCTTCTCCACGTGGTAGTGGACATATGCTGTGCGATATTCTGACACGACCCGCAGCGGCCACGACAGAAGGAAAGCAGAAGCCAGCCAGAACACCCTGTGCCGAGAAAACCAGGGCTGGTGATTAGGATCTGGGAAGGCCAGGATGTGTTCACGGAAATCCACGTTCTTCAGGTGCATTCCCTCCCTGGCCTCCATGTAGTCGTCAAGGCCCTCGTTCTCCCCGAAGAAGCGTGCTCGCTTGTAAATAACAGAAAGAGAATATGTAAATGAATTAGAAACAAAACAATTGACAGAGCAGGACTTCCAAAGCCAAGGAGCATGTTTTTAACTAACTAAATTAGTTTGTGGGGTTACAGTTTATGTAAAAAAAACCTCCTTCACAACTAGCAAATCCAGTTTGTGTCATTACTGGATTTGCCGGACCTGGTCAGTGAGAACAATACTGTTTCTTTAAGTCCATGCCTTCAACATGGATCATCAGCTGGGGAGGAGGCTAACATTTTACCTGACTTTAAAAAGTCACCTTCTGGAGCCATCGTTTTCAACAAACTCATGGGACTAATGTTTTTTAATTACCTGGCTAGCTACAGCTCAATCTGCCAGCGACAGTTGTAAGTTCAGATAGAAAAAAAAATCATTGGTTGCTGGCTTGAAATAAGAAGCCTGCTTTTGTCCATCTCTGCCTAAAATCAAGGACTGATTGATTCAAAAGGGGGAAAACAATCAATTAGAAGACAACAGCTTGTAATCTGGAAACTTGGGCTGAGCCTCTGTCCTTATTTTTTCACATTTTATAGATAAAAAGTTCAATTGATCAAATTGATAGAACAGAATTAACTCTACGAAATATGTTATTTTCTTATATCATATCTTACCTGGGTGAGGTAGGCAGCTTCTGCACGTGCACTTGAAAAGCTAAAGAGCAAAAAAAAAAAGGAAATGTTACTAACCCCCCAAAATCATAATCTTCCCCACCATGTCTTTTGACCAGTGGTGGTTAGTGGTGGGCGTCTAACCTGAAACACTTGGTGAACCGGAGGCGAACAGCAGGGTGCCGTTGCAGGTCCAGCAGCTCCTTCGATACGTCTTTGACACCGTAGCGGGCGTAGTCAAACTCTGAGCTGGAGGCATGAGTGTTCACCCGCTCATGGTAGACCTGAGGAGGGAGGAAGAAGAACAGATGGGACGTTAGAGAAAGAAAGAATCAAGTCATTGGGGAGACGTTTTAACATTTTTAGACATGTCATATATGTTTCATCATCAATAAAGCATGGTTACTTAATATAATTATATTTGTCTTACTGCACACAGCTGTTTGCGCACAGCCCCGCAATATTTCATTAGGAGAAATTAAGATTTGCATAGCAGTTATTTTAAAAGTTTAAAAATGTATAACTTGTGTTTTGCAGTGTAACTAGGAACAACATAAAAATTAACGGGAACTGAAGTATGTGTGTCAAGGAGACTCACCTGCGTGGTCGTGTAAGCATCTCCGTTGCGGTATCTTGTCACCTGCCTCGTCCTCCTCACGTAGTGATAGCTGATGGCCTTCCACCAAATGCAGGGTGTGGCCTGCTGAAGTCTCTGCACACGCTCGTAAACTTCCTGTGTCAAAGGATGAAGGAATAATAAAAAATCAAGTTAAATTAAAATTTCTGCAAAACATTTATTCTGTGGCCATTTTTGTAAATATTAATATATTAAAATATTATAAATATTATATAAAATATTCTAACCTGTTAAAAATGAGGACTAACAATCTAAAATATAAAGATGCAACATTGCTCGAGCAGTTCTTGCAATGGTGATACAAGCAGAACAATTAAGTTCCTATTCTTTGCAAACAGCATTGTTAAGTCTGTGCAATCTGGTGCAAGTCAGACCCTGCCAAGGTTTGTTTCACATATGTGCCTATGACAGTCTGGACTAATGTAAAACAAATATTTTGGTTTTGGCAGTGGCACACAGCAAAGACAAAGAGTAACAACTCTGCATTTGGAGCAATGTGCTCCTGGAATTCTTGATAACAGCCACAGCAGACTAGAACAGATTGATGCCCCCAGGTCAGCTTATTTCTTCATGAGTGGGCAAGTGTTATTTTAGGAAAGTAGGAAACAGAGTATAAAAGTTTTCTTTCTTTGTGAAATGCTAAAATTTCTGATTAAACTGCATGCGTATTTCTCCTAAACAGCAACTGTCTGTGCAGACATTTAATACATCAGAATCATTCTATTTATTTAACCTTTACATTTAAAAGCATTTTGCTGACACCATCACGCTGAACAAGTTTCAATGAGTAAACAGATTCTCCTGTTTAGCTCAAGGTCATAGACCTATTTCTAGACTCCTATTGCAGCAGTAGACTCCGCAGTCTGTTGGGTGTTGGGTTAAAGCATTTATCCAAGATATTAGACCCCCTTTGCTAAACACTAAATTCAATGCTAAAACGGGGTTTCACACGGACCTGGAATTCAGCGTGTGCCAACATTGCCGTCTTGGAGAAGCAGTGCCAACACTCCACCAGGTACACCACATACAGCATTGCCAGGAAGGCCAGGGGGATGTAGACGTAGCCACTGGAGCACGGACTCTCCAGGTGCAGGATGTCGCTGTAGTAGGCCGCAGAGGTGGCATCGTCGTCAGAACCGAGAGGTACGGAGGAGGAGGAGCCGAGAACGGGCACGCGACAGAGAGCGCACCAGGCAAGCGTGGCGAAGCAGCCGTACATGAGGAGGGTCAGGAGGAGGCACTTCCAATGGGACTCCCGACACAGGGAGGAGGCCAGAGACTGTTGGACTGGCCGTTGCTGTGGAAACAGACGGACAGGAGAGGATAGATGTTTGAGATGTTACTGAGGAAGCCATTCATAAATATATATACACCGTTGAATGGATTGCCGGACGATTTTTCACTGACATTCAAGTTCCTAATGACTGAGTTGATCCCCTGACTTTCCCTCAAGCCTTTGGGTTTTAGTGAAATGTCTTTACAAATATTGGATGGATTGCCATGACATTTGGTACAGACAATCACATGCCTCACAGGATGAATCCTGATGACTTTGGTCTAGCGCCATCACAAAGTCAAAATATCAATTTGTTCAGTACTTTGGTTTAATATGAAATATCTGCAAAACTAAGGACTTTCCCATTGTCCTACTACTTACTTAGCACTACTTAAGTGCCTATTAACAAACAGCAGCATGCTAACACATGCTAAGATGGTAAACATTACACCTGCTTAACATCATCATGGTAACATTGTCATTGTGAACACATTAGTGTGTGGATGTTAACATTAAGATAAAAGTATCACTTCCCAGAGCCACAAGCATGGCTGTAGACTCTTGTTTATTTTGTGTCCTGAAAATTATGCAAGTGCATTTTGAGTACTAACCAGTTAGCCTCAATGTGAATGATACTTGTTGGGTTACTTGGGTACAGGTTATTATTATTACTCTAAAATTTGACTTCTAATTACTGTTTTGTTTTAAGCTCCATGATTAACTGTCATGAGCAGTCACTTCTTGCTAATTCTATTCTATCCAAAGGCTTTAAGAGATGTGTAACATGTATGGCAAGCTGTTCCAACACTAAAATAAGCCCCAAAATGTGGTGAAACCAGTCTGAGCTGTGCCACTAGATTTGGCATATTTCAACGTTCTCATGTCCAAAGACAAGATAATAATAAATAATGCAGTCTGCTTCACAGTGTTAACATTTAATAATGTCTGGCAGGTGAAACCGATTGCAGCTATAGGAGTAATAGAAAATGTTTGTCATAGAGGCAACACAGATTTGGTATACGTGGTGAGTTTTTAATACTCATAATCTCCCCGTTTGGTAAACAGTGATGTATTTCAGAGCAAGTGTGTAAGCTGAGGTCTTGAACTAAGGAGTGCGTTAAACTACCCTTCGCCCACAATAGGATAAGTGCTGCATATTAGAGACACACACACACGCGCACGCACACACACACACACACACACACACACACACACACACACACACACACACACACACACACACACACACACACAGTTTAGGCCTCTCTCTAAGTGCACACAGCCTCATTTGCACTGTGAAGACATCAAATTACAGTGCACTCAAAACGTACACGTATGCATTAGATACACAGACATAGATGGTCTAATGTGCCCCTCTTCTTCTCTCTCACCACGCACACACGGAATCATGCACGTTCTCAGCATTGTAATGCAGGCCAGCGGAGAGTATGTGAATAATTTAGATGGGAACGATACTTCTAGACTGTTCTCGAGCTAAACTGACTCCACTCCAACATTAGGCGCGTACCACTGCTGCTTAAAATTTGTGTGTGAATGAGGGAGCGATTGAGAGGTTGTGCCAAAAGACAAAAGCTTGCGTATTACGTATGTTATATGTCATACGAACATAAAAAGAGAGGGGGGAAGACACAGGTGAGATATATTTGTACGGTTTTGTGTGTGTTTATTTGTCACTATACTTGCATGTGTCCTCTCCATGCTGTTATACTCTGCCTTGCACTGAATGCAACAAGGAAAAAGAGCAACAAAGCAGATGAAAAAAAAGAAAAAGAAAAGAAAGATGGGATGACCTCTCCTCCTCTCAGCCAAGTCTGCCTGTCCTGTCAGCACAGCTATGCCCCCTCCCTTATCTCTCACTCCTTCAATGCAGCTGTAATTTGCTATCCACTAGCATATTTGGCTGGCTGCGACACACACTGACTTTATTTTTTTTATTACCACTGTACATCAAGGGCAAGTAGTGAAAGGAAGCGTGAAGGGAGCCTACACTCCACCAGTCCATCATCCCTCTGCGAAAGCCCCCCAAAACATCCAACTGCACACAACAGCCAAAACATTGCTTTGTGTTCGCCTTTTATCTCCAGATCCTCCTTCCTTTCCTTTCCTTACGTAACCTTCTTTCTCCTTCCCCGAATCTCCCCTCCCACCTCCTAAGCGTTTACTCTCCAATCCCAACCTCGCTATCTCCTCGTCTTTCGTCCTCACCGACACGTCTCCTCCGTTACATCCTCTCTGAAAGTCTGTCTCTAAGTGGATTGATTGGGATAAAAGAGGAGTGCAGAGAGAGGGAGAGGGGGTACGAGGAGCGTGAGAGAGACAGAGAAACGGTCATGAACTTTTCCTGAATTCACGTATGAAAGGAGGCAAATTGACAGAGAAAGAGAGAGAGAGAGAGAAAGAGAGAGAGAAAGAGAGAGAGAGAGAGATTAAAGAACCCCACTCCCAAAATCCATCCTTCTTGTTCCTCTCCTGCCCTCCCTCTCTGTCTGTCTGTCTAATTTTGTCTTGCAAGCTCCATTTCTCTCCTGTCCTTTTCCTCTCACCTTGTGAAAATAAACGTTGCCAAAAGAAAGAGAGGATTTTTTAGCAATAATAAAAGAAAAAAAAAAAGAACCTGCATGGTTCTCGGCTGACATTTCCATCAAGTCTCTGCAGCTGGTGGTTGCCTACAGCGAGAGGAAAGGCAGCCCCGAGGCAGGAGTCAAATTATTCCTGTATGCACTTATGCCGATCACTATTTGTCAATACGAGCAGTTCTCTCTCTCCCACAGGTAACGACCGGACCTACTAAAATGTTCCGTCACCGACACAGAGAGCCTGGGATGCTCATAAACTAGTGGGCCTACAGAGATACCACACAAAGTAGAGTAAAGTAAAGTGAAGTCAAGGGTAAACTGTTTTATTTTTTTATGTTGTGTATACTAGGATCGTCTACGCTAAATGATGCATGCAGTTTACAGTAATGGGACTTTGCTAGATGAGAGACACCAGAGGGGCCATTTTGATTATTGTACAGTAGCTAATAGAAGGTCAAGTTCCACATCCAATAACAACTCACACATACAGCATAATATACGTCACTATGTGTGACTCACTGGGATCATTTAAATGGGAAGCCCTAATTTAAGTTTCGAGTACAACAGCAGTCCCTGAATTGGCAGCCCGCCCCGACTGAACGCATGTAAACGACAACGAGAGCACAGAATGTCTATGAAGGAATTGACAAAGAGACTGATTTTACTGTGGCTTGATCATGTCGTGGCCAATACATGGTGCGCTTAAGGAGATGAGTATTCTCAATCAGCACAAGACGTGTGAGAAAGTACTAGAGTCAGCGCCTCGCGGTTGTATGCCCTTCCGCAAACCAGTCAAGTAGCAGTTTATATCCATGTCGGTCCCATACGTCATCCCTTCATCATTATCCCATTATTACACATTTGTGTGACATTGGCACAATTGTCATATCAATTCTTGAGTCATGGCCACAAATGTGTTTTGTGAGGTCACAGTGACCTTTGACCAGAGAAATCCTACCAGTTCGTCCTCGAGTACAGGCGGACGTTTGTGACAAACTTGAAGACATTTTCTCAGTGATCCAGAGTCATCGCGTTCACGCAGGTGGGACGGACGTGAGATGACAGTGACCTTGACCTTTGATCACTACAATCGAATTAGGTCAATCTTGAGTCTAAGTGGACATTTGTGCCAGATTTGAAGAAATTCCCTCCGGCGTTCTTTAGACATCGCGTTGCCGAGGATGGACCCGACGGACAAACCTGAAATGCCTCCATCTTGACACATTTTAGGTGAGCTTTGAAGCATCAACAGGGGGGCACAACCGAGGTTTGCGGTAGTGTCCCATTAGAAACAGTCTCTTGTCAAGGTTACCCACTAGTGTCAGTTCCTGGCTCTTGACTCCCCGGTGTACTAGTGACCAATGGGGGATGCACTTTGGGCCGAATAAGTACTTTCTAATGTACTCAACACCTCCTGGTGCAATACTCTGCAGCTTTTTGGTCGTGTCATGATGAATTTTTATTTCAGCAGCCTCTCTTGAGCTTCAGCTCTTGTGTCGGGCTGTAACAGATCAAAGGGAAAGCTTACTCTCCCTGAAATCATTATGAAAAGAAATCTATATCGCCTAGTCTGGAGGGTGTCGGCTTTCATTTTTGTCATACTTGAAGTTTGCACTGCCCTTCTTGCAAGCTCTTCTGAGGAGGGTTGATACAGGGTGGTATTTACATGACAAATTCTTTATTAATGTTTTCATTAATAACTTAACGTCAGTGCCTGCATTTGCATAAAACACATCATAATTTGCCAAGCATTTGGCTGGATGCTATTCCTTAGCATTCCCAGTCACTAGAGTCAGCCGTCTGAAGAAGAGCCCACATAGCTGGCATAGGTCCTTGACCACAGGTTTAGTTTTTGGACATGTATCATGCACAGCTTCGCTTTCAAAGAAGCATTTCAGAGCATTGAAATTGACTCTGAAGCTCCTGGGCATGCTGTAGTTGTTTGCTACCTTTACTGAAACTGCAATTGACAGAGCTTGGTCATTAATAGGATTTGCGTTGGCCAGTAAATGTCTCTGAATTCAATCGTTGTTCTATAATCTGGTCTCGTAGCATTCGCTGTAATATGGTGCTGTAACTGAACAACTCTGCCACATATTTGGTTACTAGCTCTTTGTATTTATGTTTGAACACGTCAAACCTGAATCTCTTATAACTCTTACTATTTCACTCCACTTAGGGTCAACATTATGCTTAAATAGTAGAAATACTGTAGCTCAGGCTATGTTTTGTCTACAGGACTACCTATGTGATGTGACCTATGCGTAATCTTCCCACCCATCTAAATTGAATTTTTGATGGTTCACACTGACTTCAGAGCGGTTGAAATTATTTTTGGTACAGTGGCAAAAAAAATTATCCAGAGCTTTGTAGACCAGCTGCTATATTAAAACAACAAAGGGATCTGTATCTGCCAATATGGATCATCAATGATCAGACATTAGTATCAGAACGTGATCAGGGATCTCTAAAAGTTATATTTGCTCCCTTTTTTCTTTTGTGCCAATCCGATCTGTGATCCGATCTGCGATGCAAAATTACATTGAGAACTCTACATTTGCGCACTGTGTAGAAACGTTTTCTTTAATGTATTCAGGTGTCTAGTTTGAAAATGTGTATCCCTCCCTCCCTCCCCCGCTCCGTGTCTCTGCTCATACTGATTCAGCTGGTTAGGTGTGACTGGAGCAGCTATAATTAGCAACCCTCGCATGTGGGTGGCAAATGAAGTAAGGAAGTGAGGGCAGAAAAATGTGCTGTTGATGCCTGCGGAACACTGTTAAAAAACGGTGTGTCATTCCAACACGATTGGAGAGAAATTTAGAAAGTCAGGATTTTACTACCTATGCTACAACAACACATGAAACTGTTATCATTTGGTGTGTCATTGTACTCTCACTATGCTGCAAACATTACTGCTCTATTACAAATGATTAGTTTTAGAGTGTGTTCAATTGAGACTAATTATCCACCAACATCAATTATCAGCGTGTAAGATGTGGGTCACCTAAATGAAATATCATTGGAAGCAGCAGTCAGCCATACACGCTTGAATTCCTGCCAGTTACATTGCTGTAGATGCCAAAGTGGAATAAAGTATCAAAACGTCCACAGAAACCACAGAAGTATCAACTATTCTACTGTTCATCAGTATGGTCAGTATTTTTCAAACTGTCTTTGGGCCTCATTCACAAACCCTTCTTATAAAGAAATTTCTTCTTAAAAAGCACGTTGGCAGTTTGAGTTATTGCGTTTTTCTTCGGTTCTACGGTCACAAAATAAAGGATTTAAATTTCAATCATTATTTTTATCTCATTTATGATAGTTTTTTTAAATCATTATTTTCATAAGATGTATTTTAGAAAGCATTATGGTCTTTAAAAATAAATAAACACTACAGTATCATTTATACATACATAATATTCCACTTCACTGGGGAATACGACAGAACGGAGGCTAAAGATGCTCCAACTTCTGGGACTTCAAGAACACGTCATGAACCTGATGTAGACTTTTCTTAGAACCTTTCTCAAGAACAAATTGAACAATACACTTAGATATATGATATTGGATAATGCTTTGAAGATAATGTCGAATGAGGCCCATAGTTTTGCCAATGTATGGCAAAGAAGTCTCAGGTACATAAGTACATTTTGTCTCCTCATTTACGTCACATGACAAAAACAGTATCATACGAATGTGGAATAAAAATATAGAGCATCTTAAGAGCTCAATTTAAGAATCACGAGAAAATAAACCATTTCTCATGCTGATGTTAGATGATAATTTCAGGTTAGTATCCATTTGACATTGCAGCAAAAGTGCAGTCTGCTAACTTAGGAGTAGCTGGTGTAAATTAAGCTTCAATTTAATACAATCAACAATAAATTCAGAACATCTGTAAAGCAGAGTGATACATTTATTGCAACATCCAAGTGTTGCTATACTGAATATCAGCACTTGTGAAAAAAAATCTGTTGTGTAATTAAAGTTAAGTACTTGGAATGACTTATTTAAATAGACATTATTTCTCTTTGTGTACGAGTCAGCAGGGATGTACTACAGGCGTAAACTAGGTTAGTGTTCATTTAGGATCAAGTGTTTTAGCTTTGAATATCATTTCAACATATTCTCCTTAGGAGACCAGTGGTTTACGCAACACGTCTGCTGTTCTGTACCCTCTCCTGTTTCGCAATTGAATTCTTGTTCATCACATGGAACACAAATTCTCTGTCCGTAAACCAAAGCCTAATGGCCGGTCTTCACATTGTTGGCCGGCCTCATGATGGACGACGCCAAGTGGCTTTTATGTACCGTTATCGTTTCTTTTATTACTGCAGCCTGCCTCCAGGCTAGATGTGATAGCCGTTTCACCATTAACAGTGTCAATGTGTGTGTATGCATGAGGTTTGCACGGTTCTATAGAAATTGACAACAAGGATTGCTCAATCAGAAATGGGCTTCTTAATTTTTCGGTCAATGATTCTTGGAGGGAAACCATTTTCTTTTGTCCAGTGTGTTGAGGCACTGTTTTGGACTGCCAGATGTTTGTGTGGCCGAGCGGAAGGGATTTCTTGGATGTTTGTAGTTATAACATTTGTCATATCACATTTTGTTCAAACGTTATAAAGTAGATAGTTGCAAAACATTTCTGTCAGAATGAGAGAATTTATGAGAGAATTTATTTCCTCTTCCATCACCAGATGTTTTTCTTCATTCTGATTTTGATGCAACAGTCCTCTCTGCTCATGGACATGTGTGCATGTAGATAAATATGAATCAAACATCTCATCTTAATACCAATCAAGTGGTTCTACTTCACTCGTGACAATGCCTGAGTGAGTGTACATGCATAGCCGTGTGGGCCAAAGAGTGAATAAAGTTAAGTGAGACATAAGTGTGTGCAAATGTTCGCGAGAGGGAGAGTCAAAGAGAGAGTGAGAGAGAGAGAGGGGATGAAGCTGTAGACTCCATGACAGGCAAATCTAAAACAGGAAGGAGACCAAGGGGGTAAGATGAGAGAGATTAATGGAGGCAGAGAATAGATGACTGAATTCATTGCATTACACTGCACTGTCTGCACTGCAGGCATGGGAGTGAGACAAGAGTGGTGGGATAAAGTGAAAGGTATCAGTTAACAGGCTTACAAACTCTATATCTTTAAATGACCAGTAACCTACTGCCAGATGCTTAATTATGGAAGTTGTATTAGCCATGGGTAGGCCAGTTTTATATGTTATAAAAAAATAGAATAAATAGAATGAAGATAGAATAGTAAGAGTAGAGTCTGTTAAAGAAAATGGGAGTTTTGTTGCCCTTGAGGCATCTCAGGCAAGATATTTAAAGCTCTTTAAAGCTAAAACTATAGTCAAATAATCCATTCAATCGACAGAGAATTAATGGCTGCCAGAACAAAATGCCTGTGATTCGCTGGCTCCACATTTTTCCAATGTGAGGGTTTGCTGCTTCTTGCGGCAATTGTGATGGATATTTCGTGCCATTTTTCTGACATTTCAGACAAGAAATTCATTAAATAAAAATGGAATAATAAATAACTTGGATAAAAACGACAATGAAAACAACAGTTGCAGCCCTGAAGCTCACATTTAGAAGATGTCAAGGTGTGGACCAAGTTCCAAGCAGACAGAACAGGTACCTGGTGTGACACGTGACCCATTGACACTTTACCTAAGTTGCAACACACACTGCTCTGCTAAAAAAAACAAAAAACTAAGTAAACTCCCCTTGTAAAGATATTGGTCACTTCCCTCTTTGCAGTATAGCCCCATTATTACACCATTAGACCACATGCATCCACAACTCTGCTCTTTCTCTAATGGTATAGATTGTCATCATGTTGAGTAGTGCAGCTGGGAATGGTGGTGAGAACACACATCCTTAGTTATCCACGGTTATTTTCCATAAATGTTTTGTCATGCAGCGCCTTCTCAATTTCTCTTGGTTTTTCGTGACAAAGATGAAACATTTGAATAAATGATGCTGCGTATTGGAGTAGTAGTAGAGGAGGTGGTGAATCGCTAAGTAAGAGAGGTCACGTACTAAAGCGTGTGCGAGGTGGGGTGTCGGGGAAGCAAGGTGGTGTGCTGAAAAAAGAAAAAAAACTTGTCTTTCAAACAGGGAGACAGATGCATGGCGTCATACTGTATGTGTAAACATAAATATTTGAACAAGATGCCATTTCCCTGCATGTTAAAGGAAGAAGGTAGGAGATGGTGTAGTCGATGCACCGTTGGGGAGATGTAAAGACAGAGATATCTGCTTAGGTGGTTGGTATACAGGAGGATATTGGGGAAAAGTGGGTATGTCCTACTATTTAAATAGTAGTATAAATAATAGTATAAATAGTAAACAGTTTGGTGAAAACAAATGGGCCTGCACTGCTCTGAGGTGTCGTTCTGTGTTCCTCTCCATTCACATTGTGTCAGTGTTATTTTGGCTGAAAGGTGTGTGTGTGTGTGTGTGTGTGTGTGTGTGTGTGTGTGTGTGTGTGTGTGTGTGTGTGTGCGTGTGTGTGTTTGGCTAACCTGTGATGTCACCCTTCAGTGTCAGCTGGTAAATGAACATACTCTACAAGACTAAAAAAAAACATCTCTCCCGGGAGAGACCTATCACATCCTATGCTGTGGTTTCATTTCCTGACGAGGGTTCAGAATGCCCCCTCCCCTCTGTTTACCTAAACCACAGCCTCCTCTCCATTCACCCTAAGAGCCAAGGTCCCGTCCCGTGTCCTTGCTCTCCTGCAAAAGCCTGAAGGACTTCGGAGAATAGCGTGACTTCTTCACGTTGACAGGAGGTTTGACGTTTGTCAATGAAAGAGCAGGAGCAGGACATAGTACACAGTCCACAGTGTGTCATAAATGATGGATAAGTCACGGCTTGTTCGGGGAAACGAGCAGCACTGCTGTAGAAGACAGAAGGTGCTTCTTGTAGGGGCAGAATATGCGCAACTTTAAGCTAACTGGACTCTTTGTAGCCGTGCAGTCAAGGAGCCCCAAAAAAAACCACACATAACAAATGTCCTTACCTGCTCTCGTCCTGACCCTTCCTCCAAAATGGGCTCTTCTGCGGTGGCCGTCTCCTCCTCCGTCTGCATTTTCCCCTCTTGCCACTCCTTCCTTCTTTAGAACCGGGCACAGGCAGCTCCCACCCCGGTAACGTCCGAAGGCAGGGACCTCCCCGGCGGAGCAGCGAGCTCGGTCACCCCATCCGCCGCAAGTCGGTATCCTGTTTCACGATGGCGGGGCCTGCAGCAAATGAGCATCATCTACTCCGGATTTAACGGTACACCCCCCCGTCCCCGCTTTCTTGCCCGTGTCTTCTCGCACGCCGGCCCGCTCAGTGTTTCTCTCCGACACGCGCCATCCTTCGCCTCTCTCTCTGGTCACGGCCAAATGTGACTAAGCATCTGAAAGTCGAAGCCCGTCGCCCTCCCCGTCCAAAAAAAAGAAAACCGCTTTTTCGCTGCCGCCGCTGCTTCTGCCTCTCGTGATGCTCGGCTACGAGTGTGCGTATGCGCACGTGTGCGCGCGTGACCGACAGCGCAGGAGAGCCAACCGGGAACCAGGCTGCAGCTCCACAAACTGGAGGCACACGCTAACGAGCGCGGACCTGACGCGCGTGGTGTGTCGAGCTTAGTGCGAGTAACACACGACGTCGAAGTACAACGACGGCGAGGGTGACCGTCATTATTCAACTTTGTTTGCGCCTTGCGTCGGGTCTCCGTTGACGTCATATACCAACATCCCCACCCCCCATCCATACACCTGAGCACACGCGTCAGGCGCGGGTCTCCCATGTGGATATAGACGCGCGCGCACACTCAGGCACGCATCCAACTCCACCAACTGGTATTTATTGAGTCTGGTTTCATGTCTTTAGGGCACACGACAAACATGTTTTCACCAAAAGCCGAAAATGCACTTGCTACAAATTATTTCAGTGTTGTACTTTTTATTTTTATTTGGAACAGAGAGATATCCATACAAATATTACAATTTGTGTGCAATAACAGAGTGGAGTGTGGTATGTATGACGATGGGATGACGGCTTGAAATGTGGGAAATCTGCTGGGAGACTGGTGATGTGTAGCCCGTTGCTCACAGAGGAGTGGTGCAATTAAGATGTCCTGTAATGTACAAAAACAAAAACTTGTTCAGATATTGTGACATATTTGATATATTTCTACTCTACAAGATACTGACCCTCGTTTGCCCAAGGACTGGTCGGAAGGGTAACGGGTCGTCTGTGAGGATGTACGGCCACACCGTCCAACTGGTGGGCTGGGAGAAAGACGACGGACCCTGGAGCCTTTCTTGTTGTGTGTACCGACGTTGTCCTTCAGCCAAATGTCATATAACCTCTCAGGAAGGATGGGTGATATTATTAAAGAACAACCTCACTGTGTGTTTCACATTTACATTTACATTTACAGACCTCGCTGAGCCACTCGGGCTTGATGAGTCTCACAACAACTGCACTTGGTCTTCAATTACACATTTAATTTAATTTAATGAATTCACTGTTTCCTTCCTCTGAGGAAATTTAATTATCTCTATTCATGTCACCAGTTGTTAACGTGCCGGAGTCTTTACCCGCAGGTCATTCTTTAAATAAATAGTGTCGGATTTATTAAAGAAAATCTGAAAACAAGGCTGGAAAACGAGCCAGACCACATTGAGGTGTGCTAAAAATTAAGTAATTTCACCTCACTATTTTGGAAGGACAACGCAAACCGGCTTAATACTAAGCTGATCTGGGTCATATCCAGTTAACGTATTATTAAAATACGTATTATTATTATCTCATCTAACTTATTATTAAAATACGTATTATTATTATCTCATCTAACTTATTATTAAAATACTTGCTTCTCTGAACTAAGACTATATATCAAAATGTTTCTTCAATGGTAAAACACTTCTTGATGTGCTCAAAGGATATTTGCAGTGACAGGCAGGTAGAGGATGTCCGTCTCGGTGTGGATGATGATGTCCTGGGAGACGTACTTCTTTGGCTCTACCCCTCCTGCTTGGACCGTACACATGGCGAACAGCTGGACCTGCAGTTCAACACGCAAACCTGCAGCCACCTAGACAGACGTACAGCACACTGCCTATGTCCTTTTTCATCAACACTCATGATAGGAGATGATAACGTTTCCTAACTGAGCCATTTTTAACCATCACATCCAGCGGGGAACTTACAGGCCCAGGGTTGTAGATGACCCGGAGGCCTGTGGCAGGAGGAGGCTGCTTCACATGGAACCTTGCAACGAGACGGATTGAAAACAAACCACAAATAGTTACAGGTCATAGTTTTTCCCTTTGGACTTGAAGGTGACCCACAAACCGCCTGCACCGAAACACACAACTCTTTTCTTTTCGACATACTAAAGGACAACTGAAACCCTGTGCATTTATTTTATCCACACTTTCATCCATCCATATTCTGGTGTCTTACCTGCAGGTGTCAACACCCACATTCTTCATCACCACGGTAATGGCAGAGGAGGTGCCCTCCTGCAGTGTGCCAAAGTCGACACTGGACGGGAGCAGCTGGAATCCTCTCGTTATGACACTCGGATCAGTCAGAGAAATAGTTTGACACATCCTCCTCACCGGCTCTTCCACTGCCAGGAACTGGATTAGACGAGAACAGACGAAGTGGTGTGTGAATACATGTGTGAACAGTATGCGTGTGATAAGAGAAGCATGTGTATGGGTAGGTATTCGACATGGGAAAGGAAACCGTATTTTTCTTTTTAATTGGGAATTACAGGAAGTTCTACTGTGGTATATCACCCCCTCTAGATGTCACTTTAGGACACTATTTAATAATCATAGATAACATGTCGAACCAAATATAGAGATATATCTTTTAACGGTATACAGCACAAAAGTTGACATAAAAAAAAAAATGCAAACCTATCCTTTAATGCAATTACATTATGTTTAATGTAAAATACATGAATACCATTTTCATGAGCAATCTTTATTGTGAGCTGAGTTTTTATATGCAATAATATACTGCGGAACAATTTCATCACGTGAATGTTCGGCTACCTGTAGATTAGGTACGCTGTAAGGTTTAGAGCTGAGGATACAGGTGGGTAGTCTGACTTTAGTTCTCCTGAGCTTTCCAGTCACGTCCACCTGGACTGATTTACAGTGCCCAGATGAACCCCTCAGACTGCTGTCACCTGTCATGGACACACACACACACACACACACACACACACACACACACACACACACGGCCATTAATGCCATGTAAATGCAGTTTAGGTGCTCAATGTAACCGACCTGGAAATCAATGACTCAATGAATCATATACGTTCTCGAACGAACAACACATATAGGTTTTGTTATTATCGTGGGTCTTAGCACCATGCCACCAAGAAATGGGACAGGTTAATGTACTTACTTGCCTGATGGTGCTTTAAATAGAATCCAGACTATACCCTCAAAATGTCCCTGCAATATTCAGATGTAGTTCCCGATTAGGGAATTCATTTTAATATAAAACAACAGAGGAAGGTGGGGAACAAACCGGCAGTCTGAGGCGTGGGGTTGGTCGGCCTTTTTTCTAGCATCCTGACACTTCTTCCTGCTTGACTAAGAGCAAAACACCTGGAGATGTCAGGATGGGTTGCATGAGCAAACGTAAACATCATTTAGACGAGCAAATTATGTCAACAGAAGATGTTTGATTCAGAATATAATCAAACACAGGGGGGGAAAAAATAGTTCATAACATCCTCTTTATTACCTTGCCGATTGAGAGGGTGTCGGGTTTAAGGGTCGTGGGGCTGCAGTTGCGAACACAAAAACGGTATATTATATAGTGTGCATGTTATTGAATCAACAGCTAACGTTTTTTATGCTTTAATATAGGTTACAGGTAGATACAGGTTTATCTGTCCAGATTCCCAACAGGACGCCTTTAAAATTGAGTTTCCTTTAGTAGCTCCTAGTGAATCTCCTAGCTCCTAGTGACAGTATAATAACTTACTCTTCTCTTGTGGGGCATCTTTCAGGAAAGCCTCAGTGTTGCCTGACTTGGGGAGCGGAGGGAGATCCATGGATAAACTCCTCATGTCTGGCATTTGGTGCTGGAGCAGATTCTGGGAAAAAAGCAGCAGTGCTGTGTCTCTTTCTGTACATTGTTTTTATTTCCTATGTGATGTCACAAATGGTGAATCAATGTGGGTTATAATGTTGTTGTTTTTTCATAATGATGCTGACTCAATAATTCAAGAAAATGTATCTAAATATATGTTTAGTAAATTGAAGTGAACACATACAGTACCTGGTATAATGGAATATTTTCTGGGTGGAAAAAAGGAACAATGTTCTTCTTCCTCAGAGCCTCTCTATACGCCTGTTCTTCACACATCTCCTGTCTGAGGCACACAAACACACACGCACATGACAAGTTGATGGCTACTAGTGCAAACGTACTGGTAGCCATGGTAGTACCATAATTTCCCACTCTTGTCCTTTATCTACCAACACCCTTTTAGTCGTACTGCAGAAGCTGCTGTATCTGCCATACAGAAAAGGACAGCCAAAAGCCATTTACACAATTAACTCACACCGACGAGACTAACACATGTGTGGTGTGACCGATGAGCATAGGCGGAGGTTTTCGGTCAGGATGCAGGGAACACGTCCCCCCTCAATATTTAGCACACATGCATTTGTCCCCCCCTAAATAAACTTCCCCCAACAAAAGACAAAAGAGAACAGAAGAGTAAATCATGCAGACATGTGTGCTGACTCAGCAGGGAGAACATGAAATGAGAGAAGTTGATCTACATGAGAGCAAATTTATGAAAGCAATAAAGAATGCCTGAGAGCCTTACTGTATTATCTTCCATTATATCATGAATTATCATCTGCCACCTGATTTATTTATTTTTTCTCCATAAATTAAGACCGTTGCACCATAAATCAGTGCAATAAAAATTCACCAGATTGCAGGAAATGAAGTGTTTGACACTCAAAAGGGACAACCCCCAGCCCCCCCCCCCCCCCCTTTAATATGTGTCCCCATAGCCTGCTAAAAACAAACCCTACACCCTTGCTAGTGAGTACAACTCATCAAAAACTCAGTTCAAATGTTATCTTGATGCAATAAAGAGTATCAGTAAAACTAATTGTCGCCACTGATGAAGGTACCTGATGTCAAGAGGAGATGTTATGTCTTCACACAGAATCACAAAACAGTTCGAGAGCCGACGTATATGTACCTGTTGCGTGTCAGCCTTTCAGTCCATTTTGACTCCTTTACATTAGTGGAACTGGATAAGAGAATGGTTTAAGAGGATATTGATACATTATTAACTGATGTGAATACATGAAACAGTCACTTTAGAGAGCGTTACGTTATCTATTCATGCATGCCATTTTAATCTCCAAACCTGTCACTCGCTACTGTGGCTGTGTCTTCTGAAACATCGGACAGCTCAATTGGGTCTCCAACTCCCTGGCTGTACAGACTGGCTACGTCCACTGTGGTTACACACAGAGGGAAGTGGAAGAAAAATACATTTGTGTACAAGTGTTCTGAGCCCGTAACACCAAACCAAAACTAAATTACATGTACTACTGTGCTCAACTCTAACTACTAAATACTTAACTTGAAACCTCCACCATTATCTTCATTCAGTGAAACGGAAATTAAACAATTCATTGCATGTTAATTGAGTTTCTCACACCGTTATTTCTTGATATTGCTCAGTTTTAACTAATTAATGGCGCCTATTTATTTCCACAAAAAGTGACTGGAAACATTCCCACAAACTGATTAAATTAGAATTTTTGACTAATTAAACATAATCACAACTAAATAGAAAGGAAAAAGGAAACCAGGGGAACTGCAAATGGAACTTTAATTTCAGTAGACTCGTAACACAATACTTTGTTCAAAACACAGCCTACAAAACCCACCTGAAGTCCCCTTTTCAAAGGTTTGACCTCCAGCCTCTTCTTCTGCAAAAGACTTTAAAATACAAAATGAATAAACATTAATATTTTATGACAATATTGTATTTGTTATTTGTAGAGTTTTCTATTTGAGTATGCAGTGGGGAAAGCCCCTTCTGATACCATCTTCTTGTCTGCTGTACTAAACCAGTCAAAGTAAAGGCATCTGGTAATATACCAATTATGCGTTATACTGTATGTGTATGTGTGTATGTGTGTGTGTGTGTGTGTGTGTGTGTGTGTGTGTGTGTGTGTGTGTGTGAGTGTGTGTACTGACCAGGACCAGATTAAGCAGATCACTGGCATGAACACTCTCCTCCTCAGTGCGAGGGTCTTTGACTTTCACCTCCTCTGATCGCTGCTCCCTCACCATCAAACTCTCGATGTATTCCTGCAAACAAAGACAACTCTCAACATTTGTCAGTATCCTACAAAATGTGGCGTTACGCTCAAAGCAGACCACACAACACAGTATATCGACCTTTCAGAGCAGAAGTATCGCGGCAAGATGCTTCAACGCCAACCATCACATTACTGCCACAATTGAGGCCTCGTTACATGTGGCGCTGGTTTTAAATACGGGCTGTTCGTGTCAATCTGCTTCAGTATTTAAAAACAGAGCTGTAATACATGCGTTATAAAAAAAAAAGAAAGAGCAATAATGAAAGCAGTAAAACCACTTGTATTCTGACTAACTGTTTCATCACGGTATTGGGCCAATACCAAGTGTTTGGCCCTGTATCAAACTATTTTCAACGCAATTGCTTCATAGTGATTTAGTGCTTCTGAAAGTGCACTCTCTAGCGTAGAGATAATGGTGCCATTATATCATTTGTACCTAAGCAAATGTTTGACATATGCACGACACAGTGAGCCATGTGACCACAGACGTGGGTTTGTTTTTACCGTCAGTCGTGTGTCCACAGTATTTTTGAGTGGTGTGGTGAATGCTCGATGCTGGTACAGTTCCCTCATCTCCAGGACTTTAGGGCAGCTTCTGAGAGGCTGCCGCTGTGCTGCAGAACCACCGGACCTATCTCTCAGAGTCAAACCTCGTCCCATGTCAGTACCAAACGGAGGACCTGGAGTCTTCTTCTGCAATAGAGACAAAGGCAGAAGGGTAGAGAATGTCAGTGTTTGGCCCCGAGTGTACTCGTACAACAAGTGTATTTGTTCACACCCGTACCTCTATTCTAGGGAAGTCGTGCCAGCTGCGGTTTCTGAGGTTGGGCGGGGTGATGTCAGGGTTCTGTTTCCCGAGCAACCACTGGGACCACACGCTCTGGTGGCTGGGCTTCAAGATGGTAATGCCAAACTCATCTGAAACAGTCAAACATGTCACATTATTTTCTGGTGATTCAGACGGCTTTCCCTGCCTTTGTTCCTCCTTTGATAGATAATAGAAACAGAAAAATGCGCTCAACTCAAGAGAGAGTTAATTAACTACATATATTGGAAAAGTATTATGCTTTTAATTGAAATATGGCTCGATCAAATAATGAAACTGTTGCAATTGTTTTTATTATTTCAGTATTATGTTTCTTGATTTTGCAGATATTTAACAGGGCACCTTGTGCGTCTGGCAGTGGTTCCTTCAGCAGTGCTATGGTCGGGTCAGAATAGGCCTGGTAAAGGAGTTCCTCTACAGTTTGAGAGCTCAGTAGTTCAGTACCTGAGCCGTCCTCATGCACCAGAAACAGCCTGGAACACAAGATGATGTTGTCACAAGATGAGTTTCTGTGACATTGCCATCAACAACAGCCGTATAACGTTCATGTTTAAATGTTGTCTCGTTACTACTGACTTTGTATTCATGCCAAACATATACTATTTTGTGCAACTATAAGAGAGAAAAAATACAGCTCACAAAAATGTTCTGTTTCCTAATCCATTAATAACAAATAAATAGTGGAATAATAGATAAAAGGCCCACCTGGGACAATGTTCTCTGTGTTTTCCATTAATCCTGGCCGTTTCTCTGTCCTCCTCCTCATCCTCCTCTGGCTCCTCTTCATCCTGTTTAAGTGTGCTCGGAGCAGGGCTACAGTTCAACACTGATAACTGTCCATCTTCCATCACCTGTGACATACACACAGAGAATATTTAATGGCTCACATGATCTTCTTGTCACCAGAGCATCTGACACTGATGGGTTTAGATCATTCATAGTGACAAACATAACAGGCTATCTCAAAAACTCCATGTGCCCTTGCTTCTCTGAGACTATGAAGGACTGTCTCTTTAAATTCTTGCCGTCTCTCAGTGCTCGCCACACACATTTACAACACCAACCCTTATAATCCAAACCTGAAAGTGGTTCCCATCAGGGTCTGTAATGTCACAGGCCACTATGTCTGTATGACTCATGGTGTAGCTTCCTGGTTGGTTTGTGGGAGTGCAACCTTTTGGACTCGGGGTTACAAGTGGGTCAGATGAGTACACACACTTCCCATCACTTTGGATCTGTAGGAGCCCCGCACTGGATGGGAACACCTTGGATGCACAGGGATACACACACAAACACACACACTTGTATTTATCTACACATAACTTAAAACACAGACATGACTTTTGCTGTAAACCACCCACCTCATAGGCTCCTTGGTTGTTCCCAGTGACGACGGTTCCATCAGCTAAAAAGACGTGAGCCGTGTGTCGCTCTGGGTACATCACCACTGTGGGGCAGCCCTCCTTCTCCACCAACACCACCCGCTCCTTGGTAGACACACTCCCCTTATCGCTCTCACCTGCACTCCCCTTCGCATTTTCAGCCACAGTTTCTTCTGCGAACACGCTCTCCTCGCCATTCTTATCCACACCACTTTCTCTTTCATCACATTCACGGAACTCTGTAGAAGCATGTCCAGCACCCTCGTCGTCACATCCTTTCCCTGCACTGTCCCCGCTAATCTCCTCTCCACTGTCACAAGTATCCTGGAAGTGCACGTTCTCATTATTGCTGTCCGCACAGCGCGTGACGCACACACACTCAGTGTGGCCGCATGTACATTCAGAAGTTGATTCAAGGGTCACACTCTCAGGCTGCTCCCCTGGAAAGTTAACAGACACACAGGTCAGGTCAAATAATGAATTCAAAGATGAAGTGCATGTTTGTGCTACATCACTACATGTTCAGATACGATTGCTGTATGTGTAAGCACTGTATGCCGGTCACCTGTGTGAAGCAGTATAGGTTGCGGTGTGCTTGGTGGTCTGTCTTGGTAGAGACCGGTGATCCTGGTTCCGTCTGCATGTTCTACAATTAGAGATCCGTCTGGGTTCTGGACAGAAACCACCAGATCCTCCCGACTCAGCATCACCTGACACAGCAACACAGGCCAAGATGAAGCTGGCTGGTTACTCCCAGCGATAACAAGCACTTTCAGAATGGTACCAATTCCGTCATTTTTGAGACTCTGTCACAAACTCTGAGATGCTCAGACAATAACACATTGTCAAATTCATTGTGAAACGCCGAAAACAACTTGAATAACACTACGTAGTGGAGACAACTGGTAACCTGTTTACTGTCAGGAGTAATACTGCACTCTTACCTCATGGGTGATGGGGTCTGTAGCCTTGAAGGCGAGAAGAGGAGTGGTGGGTATGTGTTTGTGTGTGGTCCCCACAGTGTGGATGCGAGCTCCAGATGGAGTCGTTGTTAACCAACACCCTCTCTCATTATCAGGCTCCTTCTCTAAGCTCTGCTCTGCACAGACACACACACGACATACAAAGACAGTTTGACACCGTGTGTCATTGAAAGTGATACTTAATTGTCCTCACAGCAGGGGGCTCATCATGTTCATTACATGGTATTTTGTATTCACTGGTGGTGCACTCTAACCTTTATTGTTGTCCTCAGCTTCTTGAGAGGTGTTTTCCTCCTCAACCTCAGAGTCGGGAACCCACACTGGACCAGAATCCTGGCTGAAACTGACTGTGCCATCTGCAAACAGAACCTGCAGTACACATGAGATGTGTGTGCTTGTGTGTGCCATTAGAGTTAGGAATCTTGCTGGAATCTGTGCCTTTAAGGTACAGGTTGTTTACCTCTGTGGACCCGTCTCTCATGTATCGGATCACAGCTCCCTGGCACGTAACAATGCGCGACATTTCTTTGGAGAGAGAAGGGTCCTGAAGCTGCCCTACAGCTCCCCGACCATGAAGAGGAAATCCCTGTTTCACCAGCATACCCTGCTCTTCTGAGGACACTCCTGGACACACAAACACAGACAACTCATGTACTAAATGTTTGAGAATGAGACATACATGGGAATATAGCAGTTATGGAATATCATGCTCAAAATATCAAAGAGGTCACATTCATTTATTCCTGTTTAGATTCTAAACAAAGTGGCAAGGTCCTCTTCTGACGAAGTGTGTGAGCAGGTGAATCTGAGTGTGGGATATGTACAGATGGAGGGCCATTTCAGTTGATTGTTATTCTCCCCTCATAGCAACCCACAAAGCTTTGTAAAACTACACTTGTGAAGATACACACACCTGTGGATGAGTGTGTGTATACATTCCTGAGAAAGTGTATCACTGACCTTGTGCATCTTCTCGCAGAAATTGCAGCAGCAGGCCATTAGGAACAGACAGGTTGAGACTGTTGAATGGACTTGATATCAATGCTGCCTGGCCTTCACACACCTGAGACTACACACATACACAAAAATGAACATGTACACACTGAATGAGCAATGCACTAATAACAGTAATATAATCATCACAAGAAGCATAGGATACAACTACAGATACTTTTGGCCAAAGATGGTTTTTACTACTTCATATTGAGGTTTAAGAGCAATTTAACAATACTTTTTATGATTAAAATGTTATGTATGCACACATGTACAGTAAGGGAAATAAGTATCCAACACTTAATTTTGCAGCTATTCAAATTAAATTTAGACCAGAGATTGGTATTAACCCAATAAAACTACACAGATAAAGCAATTGTAAAAACAAGTTATATGCAATAAATGAAAAGGAATGACACAGGATAAAAGTATTGAACATGGCAACTGAAATTTGTTTAATACTTGATGAAGAAACCTTTGTTTGAATATTAATTTCCCCCACTGTATTCTTTTGTGCATCCATGTGCGTATGTGGAACCTGGGACTCTGGAGGTCTGGTTTGGCTGGCTGGGCTGTGAGTCTTGGAGGGAATTGAATTCAGGTCTGTCACCTTGGAGCAAGGGACGGGGACAAAGGCAGAGGTCCCTGGGGCCCCTCGCGCAGTTTCCTGGGGATCCACTAGAACATCACAAAACAGAACCACAGTAAAGCTGCCTGCAAATTTAAATATTGTTTGATCATAATAAAACGAATATTCAGAGAACTGAGATGTAAAAGTAAAGGTTAAAACATTGAAATACAAACTTAAATTCACAAAGGCTGAAATCATATGTGTTATAAGTGTACCTCTGTATTCTCCCGTGGAACCGTAGGAGCTGTATGAGAGGTGGATTCCACTGTCCAACTCTGCCGAGAGGGAGCCCTGCTTCACTCTTTTCATCTCCACAGGCTTTGACACTTTAATGACGTAAAAATTTGAAAGGATGAATAAAAAAGTATCCTGAAATTACAAAACAGGCCCTCTGGGCACAGGGTGTTTGGGCTGGGCAATATGGAGGAAATCAAATATGACAATATTTATGACCAAACACCTCAAAATCAATATTCCGACAATATTTTAGGGTTGACTATTGGTGCTTTCACAAAACATTTCACAATGAGATTTTAGATAATCATCTGTAATGTGGTTATGATGACTAAGTGGGTCAAAGGAAATAATAGAGCAGCTAGAACAGTCTGGTAAAATGACATCACTTCACAATAATGCAGCCTTTACAACCAAGAAGACACTTAGATGATATCTAGTCTTATATCACAATATTTATATTATATCAATATATTGCCCAGCCCTACAGGGTGTTGCTTAACATCTGTAGTATGATCAGCATCTTTACCATTACAATCTTCTTTTCTACCATCGGTTTCTTTGTCCTGGGGCGGAGGGAGAGGATTTGCTGGATCAACAACAACAACTTGATTGATGTGGGTGTAGAAATGATGCCCATCCTTCTTCACCGCCACTTTCATTAGGCTGGAACCTGGAGTGACAACAGTACAGAATGCATGGTCTTATGTGGAAAATCACCACCAGGGATCAGTGAGGAATAACTGAGTGGCACTTTGCTCAGTCTCGCTTACAGTGACTGACTTTCCAAATCACGCAGCACGGCAAATACTTGTTGTGATTTTGAGCATTTTCTATCAACCTCATCCTCGTCTCAATACCTTCAACATAGCTGACATTCTCCACAGTGATGTGTCCTCCATCTGAAGGGAAAAGGTACTGGCAACGACCTGACACATGGATCACCTTCGCATCCATGCTGTAGCCTGTGAAACACTTTGCATCACAAGAGCACACACACAGACACACAAAGTGTTTCTGTGACTAATTTTCAGCATCCCTCCTTGATTGGATGTGCAGGTATGAATGGAGCCAGTTATGTTACACCTCCTACACTGGCCTCTACACAGGCTAATTGGTGTATTGGAAACTAAATACTGTCAGACAGAACTAATGCAAAAGTAACGTATATTAATGGTTTTGTGTGTATGCCCTCACATTGAAGGGTTCCTCTGTCGGATGCAGTTCTTTGTTTTCCTCCACAGGGTGCGCTGTGGTAGTAATGGACTCTGTGGGAGTCTTGGCTGAGCTCGCGGCTGCTCTGCTCTTCTTGGCACTAGATGGGGTTTTACTTTTCTTGACGTCCGTCAACATCGGCTTCTCCTTTTGCTTCTTGCTTTTTGTTGTATGCTCCTCCTTCATTGATTTCTTGGTCATCTCCTCCTCCTTAAGCTGCTCTTGTTCCAACTTCCAGGCCTGTAACATCATGCACACATTAATATACACACTGAACCATTGCTGACCAGTCCAGGGTGGACCTCCTGTGCGAGGTCAGCTGTGATCAGCTACAGCCCCCAGCAACCATCTAAGGCTAAGTAGTTCTAGATGATGGATGCATTTCCTGGTTAGCTCTATAAATTATGCTTGGGTATGTGATTCTATAACTACTGACAGTGAAAATCTCCACAGCTCTTTGAGGAAACTAAATCCCCAGGTAAGAAGGGGTCAGGTTTAATGTAGCCGTCCCAGCAGATTTCTGTAAAGGAGCAAACTGTGAAGGACAATGTTCATGTGTTGGTATACTGACTTTAAGGGAGCCTTTTATGATGACTGGCTGCATGTCCTTCTCCTCTGCAGAATCTGTCACCGTTTCGTCTAGTCCAGGAACAAAACAAATGGTTGATATATGATATTGATATATTTGCATTGCCAGAGAGTTTTGTTGACAAGCTACAGTACCTTTTGGAGACTCAGCAAGGCTGAGATCTCTGAGTTGCATTGCCTCTCTCTTTAATTCTTCCTCTTTAGTCCAATCTGAAATGGTATCGGCCACGTGCTCCAGGTACTTCCTATCCGAAGATAACAATGACATTTAAAGTCTATGCAACATTCCATACACTATTCCACTAGTCAGATAAAAAGAAAGTCTTTCTCACGTCTTAAAAAAGCAGATTACTATTCATGTCCTGTGAGAAGAAAATGCCAGAGAATTTGAACTTGCATTCTGACCTGAACTTGACATCGGTGTGAAGGGTTACATCCCACAACTCCTTGCACTGGCGATAAGGGCTCATTGGATTGTGACAAAATATGTACAGGATGTTGTTATGACTTCCTCTGAAAGTGTCCAAGCAGCGGTATTCTTCTGACGCTAACTGGAGTACCTACAAATAAAAAGAATCTAATTTGTATGTGTAAAATTGAAAAAACATGAATTATGCGAGGGATTTCCATTCAACAATTAACATTTTTAGGTGGAATAACATTGCCATGGTGTTTTAACCTTGGAAGACAAGATTAGTCAGGTCACCTGTGGGAAGATGGAGGCACTGTGGTGTTCGGTATAGTGCCAGTCAAACAGAGATCTCAGCCGACTACTCTGAAATTCATGCAAGTCCAGCTGGCAACACACTCTCCCTCTGATCTGCTCGAGAAAAATCAAACATGCAACCTCACTGGGAGAAAAATCTGAACAAATGTTCATTATTTATTTTATTGGAGCATAAAGAAATGTGAGTAGCTACAATAGTATGAACAAACAATACCTCTGTGTTAGCAGGATCTTCGGTGAGAAATGTCGGCCCTACAAAAAAAAAAAGTCAGTAGGCGAGCCAAAGTCACAACATCAGAGTAATTGAATGAATCAGTAGTAACAGACCTTTAGTCCGTAGGTTATTACACTGCTGTTTAGCGTAGGACAGTGGGTCGTCCCAGGGGATTATTGTGGGTGTCTGTTGCTGTGCTGGGTGCAGTGTTCCCAGCGGTCCAGGAGCATTCTGCAGCACACCGTTTGGGTCCAGCGTGGTCAGCGGCATACTCTCAAACACACTCTGATGAATCAAACGCTCCACCTCCAGCCATGACACAATATCTGTGGGATGTCATCACATCATGATATGAAAAAACTCTGAGAGAGAGAGAGAGCAACAAGTTCATTAACATCAGCCATGAAAACACTGAGTCGCTGCTTTCTGACCATCTGTGCAGTAGTGTTGTAGCTGCTGTTTGATTGCCATCCAGCAGGAGCTGCTGTCTCTTGGCTGAGCTCCGGACTGGATCAGCTCCCACACTGGAGACCTTCTCATCATGGACAGCTCCACCTCTGCTGGATCAAAACCCTGGACCGCCTATGAGGGACACACACATAACACACACACACACACACACACACACACACACACACACACACACACACACACACACACACACACACACACACACACACACACACACACACACACACACACACACTTCTAATAACAATAAAGACAGAATGGGACCAAGACTACATAAACTATACAGACTATTTGGCACCATAATGGCAAATTCCACATGGACAATAAAAAAAGAAGCAATTCTACACAACCGTAAACAAAAACAAAAAAAATCGACTTGCACTGATATCCCTCAAGCGCATTGCCATCTCATTATGGTGCCTGATCACCAGAGGGTGCTCAGACTTCTTCTGCGTCTCCTCGACTCCAAACTTCTCCTCTAGCCTCTAACAAGAGAAGAGAACAGAACAGAGATAAATGAGTGTGTCCGAACACTCTGGAGTCATTCAGCACACACACATTACACACACCAAGACGGACGAATGACAGGAAGGAAAATATATCATACAACGTAACTTGTCTGAGTCAGAGGGTTTCAGTACTGTAAATGTTGAATTTTTTTGTCATCATTCATCATTATAAGGAAATGACAGGTTTAAGTAAATCACATTCAAGGATTCACATGAGAACCAGTGTTCCCTATAAGCAGATGGTTGATTTTCCAACATCTATGGTAATCTATTTGGACATTTTGCAGCACTTTACTGTGCAGTATGAACCTATTGTTTGTATGTCAGCTACTCTACTGTGATTATAGCACCATCTCTTGGATTTACACATGTTTGTGGCCCAGCTATTCTCCACAATATTTGTAGGAAATGTATGTAATGAAAATCCGATTTATTTTCACAGTAATGCTACAACCCCCCCAAAATGTGGATGAAAAAAAGATTTCAATGTATTTATATTTCTTGTGTATTTACATCTATTAGTCTTAGACAACAAAATATCGAAGGTAGTCATCCCAACAATGTCGCGTACACAGGCCACCAAGATGATCCACAAATAATAAAAGGTATTTCTCTCCAATCAAAACGTCATCTACTGTGAGCTCTACAGGTTGGCCTATAACTGAAAGCTGACGCTTATTACGCGAGATGGAGGTTGACTCCCCTGTCACATCTATGGTGTCAGATCACATGTTATTGTCTCTGTTCTATCAACATTTAAGACTCTATCTTGAAAAGTCTAAGCTGGTTTTAGCTTCTAAACCAACCACCTGCCTACTCGACTCTCTTCCAGCTAAACTTTTTGAAAGCTCTCTAGCTGGGACCTGTGCTACACCATGAGCCATCCCGGGACCTCTCGTTTGACCTCTCAAACGCAAAGAGCATGAAAAGGGATCTTGATGTCAATCTGGAATTTTATCACAAAAATAGACAGGGTGTCTCGTGTTTAATAATCATGTTTTCTATGGTGGAATGTAAATAAACTTTTATTGTGTCACAGCACACAGAGAAAAATAGCCTCTGCATTTATCCCATTCCAGTATTCAGAGTAGAGGGGGGAGCCTTGCTCAAGGGCACATTGGCCCGGGAGGCACACTTGTCACCTCTCCAGCTACCAGTCCATGCTTCGTACGTGGTCCGTGTGGGGACCTGAACCGGCGAGCCTCTGCTGACCAGGCCAAGTCTCCAAGGACTACTGCCGCCCTCTAGTGTTGTATGATCAAATATAAAAATAGCAAAGACAGAGCCGACCCATTTCTTCTCACGTCTCACAAGCGCATGAAGGCGAGTATTACAACCCCCCCACTCAGGCAGAAATTAGACCACTGAACCACCAATACTGCATTTATATAACATTTTTAGTACATGTATTATTTTGGTCATCTACCTGCATATGGCCACTGTACCTTCTTGTGCTCTTCATTCTGTGTTGTTGTCAGCAAACTATTTAACATGTGGCTTCGCTCCGCGTTTGTGTGTGCGAGAGGCAGGAAGCTTTGGAGCATGAAGCTGACCAGCTGATAGTCTAACCCGAGGCCGTTGTGAGGTTTGGCCTCAGCCACACAGGACGGGGTGGACAAAGGCTCCTCTGTTGAAATCACCACCTAAACACACAAATCCATAGACGTTGGGGGGAAACAAGCATTACTAAATAGGTAAATCAGGACCCATCTTCTCAGCCTACATCTAAAGTAGGCAGCAACACTGAACACCTGGCTATCTCATTTCAGAGCACAAAGAGTACAAAAATCTAGTTTTTGCCTTAATCGAAGGTTTAGCGTTAGACTTTGTCATTCACAAAAATAGTTACCTGCTGAATATATGTCACACAAATTGCTGATGTCACACACAGATAATGAGGGACCACTTTCAAAACTTGTAAATCTTTGTCCGACCGCACACTACACATCCACACGCACACTACACAGACCTGTTCCAGCATACAGTGCATGATCAGAGGCACAGAGCAGGCTTCGGGGGGAACCAGGTCGAGGAGGCTGCAATAGTAACGCATGTCCACTTCTGTAGAGAGAGGAGGTCGCTGGGTCTCTGTCCACAAAGGGGAGAAGAGGGAAAGAAAGGGAGGTTAGTTTGTCATCCTAGCCTTGAGTTTTTAATTGAAAAATAACACACAAGCATGTGCCAAAAATACGTGGAAAAAAGAAGGTCATACCTTGGTCGGGTAGCCTTCCCTCCCGCAACAATTTCTTTTTGGAGTGTGGAGTCAGGCGGAGAGGGGTTGGCACAACCTGGCACAGACACACAACAAAGGAAGACTTTTTCCATCAATATCCAGCCACTTAATTACTGTTCACTGGGTACTGCAGAGGTCCACTTTAAATTCTGCTGGTTGAGGCGGCCAATAAAGACATGATTCAAGTTCAAGAATCAGGCTCCAGAGAGGGGATGCTGTTTAATTGGTTTGCTTATTTCTATCAGTGTGTGTGTGTGTGTGTGTGTGTGTGTGTGTGTGTGTGTGTGTGTGTGTCTGGTCAGTGGATAGTCAGACATATCGGAAAACATTATCTAAGATAAGCAAAACTGTCAGAGATTTGCATGACGCACAATAGTAACAATTAGCAACAGGTGATTCAATACAGTATTAAAATGGCAAAACACATATTATTTACGCCAAAAAAATGAAACCAACACACATAAATAATGTTTTAACAACACCTGAACTGAAGACGCAGATGCAGAAGCATGGATGTGGGTCGGCTAATTAGCCGTTGCATTATAGCAGTTTAAACCACAAACAGCTAGAACCAGTGATGTGATACGAGAAGGTGAGCCCAAGCTTTAGGACCTCCTAATATTAATGAAGTCCTAGATATAGTTGCTTAACTTAATTTGAAATCACCACAGACATTTTTATGAACCAAACATTTAGTTGATTAATTGAGAAAATAACCAGCAGATTAATCAATGACGTAAACATACCTCATTTGCCGCCCTGTTATTAAGTTCTACTGACTGACATGCATGCATGAGTGTATGTGTGTACCTCTGCAGGCTGAGGATCCAACCCAACAACAGTAGGGACACTGATGAGTTGTATGTTGTTCAGGTAGTGCTGATATTGCCTGCGCCAGTCCAGACAGTCATAGATGAGCTTGGCCACACCCTCAAAGATTTGGCTTCCCATCTCCAGCTGGACACACAGTGCGCCCACACACACAGATTAGGATTCACATTCAAAATCAAATCACAAAAAAATGTGAAACTGACAGAATCTGATCAGCAAACACAAGAGGACAGTGACAGTGAGAAAGACCGACGGAGAAGAACCTTGAGAATGATCAAAAGGGAACAGCAAACGGTGAGACAAAATCAACCAGCAGAAAAATAATAATGTACAAGAAACTTAATAATGATGGCCAAATTTCAAACCTTCTATATCTGGTCTGAGCACAAATTCGCCACCCACACTCAAAATACGCACACAGACCTGTTCGAGCATACAGATTGGATCCACGAGACAAATATCTGTCAACTCACCTCGGCCTCAGGCTCCTGTGTTTGGAGGGGAGGCCAGAGGTCTGGGACAGTGTAGCCGATCTGAACCACATCATGGAGCTTGGAGCTTTGAGGCCCGCTGTCCAAAACTGCTCTCAGACTTGGCCAGAATAGATCCAACTTCCTGTCCTGCGCAGCCAGCTCTACACTGCCTTGAACCTCTGCTTCTGGCACACACAAAGGAGAGAGGATCATGTAATGTTGATAAGAACATACAAATAATGGGTATGCCGGGGTGTTTGATTACATGTAAAAGTTATTACATTGTTTCGATGAACCGCAAATAAAGTGCATAGTGCATACTGAGGGCTCCTTTACCTTCATCCAAAGCCAGAGAGGCCTTCCAACTCTGCTCGTTGCCCCCAGAAGTGCGTGTGTGCTCAGAACACAGTTTAATGACATTGGCTACATGCACACCGATGGCATCGAGCGCCCCAATCAGGTGGGGCTGGTAGAAGCCCAGCAGCAAGATGTAGTGTTGAGGACCATCCTGTGGTTCGTCATCTGTGCCCAGACGTACATGACACAACACATGAGATACTGCTCTCTCTCACACACACACAAACGCACCATTCTAGAAATATACAGGAGAAGTAGGTGGTAGCCAAAGACGTTTTTGTGCATTTAATGTATTTTCTCGCTATTTTGAGCTTTTTGAAACTCCATGGCCCACTTGCAATTTCAATTTGAGTTTTTTACCGATCCACTTTGGTGGCTCAAATTCATTCCTGCGTTTGAGCTTGGTCTTCTCCTTAGGAGGTAACACAGGTGAATTTAGACCCTTTCCCTTTTTGTCAGAGACCTTGGCCTCTCCTTTGTCCTTGCTGGCGGAGGGAGGACCGGCCTTTGTCTTCTCCTCAGCCTTAAACAGAAGTGGACAAAAATGAATAAAATTGCTCAAAAGCAACCCTGATAAAATCCGATGAACCTTTCCTCTATTTAGCTCGGAGTGACATCATAACCTGTATTACATTGATTCAAAAATACTGCAACTGAAACCTGAGGGAAAGTCCCCTCCAGTTCAACACTGTTACTAAATGAACACTAAGAATCACATCCATGAAGAATCTCTCACCTGCTCAGCTTCCCTCCTCTGCTGATCATCGGCTTTGAGCTTTAGCAGCTGGAACTTCAGTACTTTTGCCATCAAGTCACAAGGTATTTCCTCTCCTGCATCCAGCAGCACCTTAGCAGACTCTGTAACCTACAGGAGACACAAAGTACCGGGTTTCTTTTAGACAATCAGAACAGACTGATAGACTGACATGCAGCATATTAGAAACCCTCATTCCCAAGCCTACCTCATAGAACGTGGGGACGTTGTTGGGTCTTTTCGCTTTAGGATTCCCCAATTCATTGATCTGTAACGAGGTCGGACAGGAGAACATTTTTTGTTTGAAAAAAAAATACAAGGTATTCGTTGCACCAGCAACATTTTTTTGGTACCTCATTCAGTAGATCCACTGACTACAACTAATGTATTGAGTATTCATTAAATTAGCCATTCATTATATCGTCAATATGGTGAGAAGGGCGACCGAATGTGTCAATTATTTAATAAAATCTAAGATCTACGAGAAACAGATAATTGTCAAACACAATTTCACAATTACAATTTGGAACTAATGACTGCAGAAGAAAATGTGAGAAATTTAACTTTTCTGTTCATACAAGAGCTTGTAGCAGAAAGGGAAAAAAGGAAATGCACAGAATAGCCCTTTCCACCCTGACAGCAAAAGAAGGTGGAGCCAAGGAGGAGATAAATGAGACACACCTGTGAGCAGGGGGGAGGGGGAGAACAATCAACTAACAAAAGTAGCAGGGAGGAGATGAGAGAGAGAAGCGAATGTGGTTAAAGGAAGAGATATGTTTACGTAATATTCAGTTTCTGGACGCCTTAAACTTGAAGACTAAAATAGTTGAAGTATATCTCAACTGGAGCAACGAGGGAAAAGAACCGGCTGGGTTTATTAACTTTGTGGACAACAAGGCAGTGAGGAGTGTGGATCCCGGGAGCAGACGGTTTCAGGAGAAACTTGTTCAGCAACGGCCTGACCCTGCTTGGATGACCCTGCTTGGATGCCACCGTGGACCTCCTTTCCTTCATTGGGCCAGCAAGCTAAGTCTCTTCAACTGCAAACTCTCCAGGCTTCTCCTTTCTTCTCCCCAAACCACACACACACACACACAATAAACCAAACTGGACTTAACTGAACTGCCTGTCCTCAGACCTTCAAACTTTGAATGGTACTGTATTCATTCGGATTGAAAGGACTTGCAAACCCCTCCCTTCCCAACACACTCACACACTCCTGCACACCCCCCCCCCCCGACCCAAAACACTTAACATTTCTCTGGAGTCATCATTTAGTTTAATTACTTTGATTAAGGACATTTGATTTCCATATCCGGACTCTGTATTTGTGTTTCTTTCGTTCATGGACATTGTGCTTAAGACTGTATTGAGTATACACCATACGCTTTTGATTTGACCATTTATATTTAAGAGAGACTCTGCAGTAAAAAAGTGGATCAAAATGTGTTGGTTTTGTGTATCTTGTGCCTTTTTTAGCGGGGTTAGCAGGCTATCCGGGCTAATCCTCCACTTGTTTTAGGTAGCATTCTCTTAACATGACAGGCTAGAAGTGCTATTGTTCACCTGTCTGGCGCCCAACTCCTACCTTTAATATTTGGAAGGGAAACCTACGCTACAAGCTCAAAGATATGAAAGTTGCATAGACACACAAGAGGTGAGATCAATAACAACTTAATGACAGTTCAGTTCAGTTTGTCATATGAATTAGTAAACTACATTAGTTTTCAGTTTCAATTTAGTAACAGGTCAAGTAATGTAGTGACAGCATGAAGAGCTCTATAAAAATACAGGCGGCACTGTTCATAAAAGTAATAAAACTTGAACCAAACTAAGAATACCTTTGCGAGGGTGCTGTCCCAGGTCAACAGGTTGAAGAGTTTGCGTAATGGTTTCTGTACAGCCAAAGACAGCACCTGGGTCAGTTCCTCATCCTCTGGACTTGCCCCAACCACCAAAGACACACAGGCTTGCCATGACTCCTGGAGAGGACATTAGAAAAAACCAGGATAATAGTGCTATATAACAATACGCGTACATCATCCAAGTCAATAACCACAGGTTACATCGGTTTCACATCACGCGGCTCCGTATTCCATAACCGTTAATTGGATTCACGCCGAACATCACATGACTTCTACGAATAGAAGAAGGCTAAACGTTCCTCACCACACCATGGGGTGACCTCTGGGTCTGAAAAGTGAAGCCAATGTAGATGTGCCGTACACTTGCATTCTTTCTATTGGCCAATAGAGGGCGACTCCTTTGTTTACAAAAAGAAGTCCGATTGTATAGAAGTCTATGAGAAAATGAGTCTTCTACTCACATGATGTATTACCTCGACATGGCAAACACAAGCGTGTTCTTCAACACAGCGTGGTGTTCATTAGTAAATGATGGTCCCATTGAGAGTAGAATAGCGATAAAACAGGGTATGCTTTAGGGCGTGGTTATTACCTTGCTGCCCCGGCGTTGTTCGGTCCGGGAGTTGACCGTGTTTTCGTTTTACAACTTTAACCCTTTCACGTTGTGTTTCAGTTCATGAAAGTTAATTGCAACCTTTTGGTTGCCTGAAAACGTCTTATTCAGCGGCCACTTCTGGTTGCAAAAAAACAAGATGGCAACGGCCAAAAACCAAGATGGCGATGGCCCAAATGCCAAACTCAAGGGCCAATCCCAACGTACACACTTGCATACTTTGAAGTGGGTTCCCGCAAAGTTATGCTTGGGCCTTTCCAGGTCTGTCCCACTAACTGTCAAATCTTCAAGAGCTTGGACACTCGCTTGCACACATTATGAATATTTTATGTACGCTTCTTTTTCTTCTTCTAGGTCTTCTTCTCTGGCTCTTATTGGCGGATGGCAAACCAGTTTACAGGCTTGCGTGTGGAGCATTAAATTGACTGGAAAAAAATAACAATTTGAGCTCTCTGTTATTCCTGTTGCTCTTATGTATTTAATTAGGAGATGGTGTACTTTCCTTGATGCTGTTCCTAACAGACTCCCCAATGTAATATAATAGTTTCCATTGATCAGTAAGTTACTGATATTAATTCAACTTTTTCTTCGTCATACCTATTGCAATCTATTAGTACATGTTTGAAAGCTTCCTTAGAAACACATCCCATCTGCATTTCTTTGCCTTTGGGAATCACCCACAACTCAGTGTTGTGACGTTAAATCGATTATTTGACATTCACCTCATCTCGTAATGCAAGAGCCTGGAAGATGTTCGAATCAGGCAGTACAAGACGTACAAATATACAAACCCCACAATGGTACATAACATGTTTTGGTGCTGCCTGACGAGATGTGTCCCATTGTGCTGTCCCATTTGTATTTATCCCATATCAAGCCCCTGCAGCCTCATCTCGCTCAACTTGAGGCAGAAGTATTTTTCATGTGGCTTGAGACATGTAAAGAGGCCTTGTTTGTGTGTACTTGTTCTTTTCTCAGATAACTTGCTGAGGGTTAAAGGCCTGCAGGGGAACGGACATTGGGATTTGGCCAAGGCTTCAAAACGGCAGTCCATAAACCAGTGGGTGACCTCACGGTGACCCCGTCCACTTATACACAGCCTGAGCTCGTCACTGGTAAACATTGCAGAGTGAGGAAGCTGCGATGCCAAAAGTACAATCTAGCAAGTTATACTGGAGAGAAGTGCATGAAGATAACCGTAACAATAACTTCCGGTTAGGACTTCTTACCTTCACAATAAAAGCTCAATGATTTACTTTTTTTTACTGCAATTTGTACACGTCTAATTAACTTATTGATATTGTAGACGGTAATAAAAAACCACAAGAGGCTTTTTGTCGGATAAATGCCCATTTTAAAGGATTTCTTCTCGCTACACGGTAAACTGAAATGAAGAGTAAACCTCTCGCGCGTGACAACAGTACGCATTAAACATTGTAGCTAACTTACATGTATACATTGGCTAATTAACGTGACCAAGAGGTCTACAAGTCACACTTTGTGGAATGAAAGCAAATATTTTGAACAAACGAATGAGTGAAGTGACACCGAAGAGAGAAGTCAGTTAAGTAGATCCAAACCTCTTCAAAGGGGGCTTTGGTGAGACCAGCCTCCCAGTTCTTGTTTACTGCGGCTCCTGCAGCGTTGGGCTTCTTGGCTGAGCCCTTTTTAGATACTTTAGGTGGCATTTACACTCAGGGACGGTTACCTACATTAAAAGACGACAGAGACAATTTTAAATAGTCTTAAAGGTATTCTGGCAAACTCCAAATGAAGCGAGTTAAAACTACAAGTTCACGTTAATCGTCTTCCAGCGCCGCCCGGTGCTTGTGTTGCCCCTGGCAACAGCATCGACACCGGCGTCAAGTGTCACAAAATAATTTCCTGTAAACTTTCAAAACAAAAGCATTTCGATTTAAATGGTAAACAAATAAAAATAAATAAATAATTAAACACATTTAAAAGATCTTTCAATAAAAATATTTCAACAGTTTAATAATTTATTAAAACAAATACATTTTTGTAGGTAACATATCAAGTATTTCTTTTCTCCACTAGATGGCAGTGGGATCTCTGGACTGCGTGAGACTGAAATTCTTCTGGCCCATTTATCCTCAAATAATGGTAATAGTTTGCACATCATTTCACTATTTCACATAAATTGGGATTATTGTCTATCCATATCATCACTGTGCAGCCATTCCATAAAGGAGTAATCAATAAAATGCAACCATTTGGAATCCAAACATTAACCTTTTCTGCTTGGTCCAGTCATTGAATGAAGCACTTGAGCCACACAACTGTTAATGCCATTATGAAAGGCAGTTTTAGTGTTAGAATCAGTACAAAAAATGACCCAAAACATCCTAAGAATGACATTTTGGAACACACAGGCCTACACTTCAGTGCCATTTCATCTGCA
Organism: Ophiodon elongatus; assembly: GCA_016806645.1. Lineage (NCBI taxonomy): Eukaryota > Metazoa > Chordata > Actinopteri > Perciformes > Hexagrammidae > Ophiodon > Ophiodon elongatus. The sequence goes on from JACSYO010001725.1 coordinate 258,120, forward strand.
TAATGAATGATAAAAGTGTTGTTCCACCAGATGAGCCAAGCAACAAGAAAGAGGTTAAGAGGTTAAGAACACCAAGAAGAAGAGCCTCTAATTCTACTTTGATATACTGTAAGAATCTTGAGTTGAATATAAATCAATTTTGATCCATAATGATGCATGCATTATGAAAGGAGATTTAACCTTGGTCAGGTTTTATTCAAAGAGACTTTTGAATGCTAATTAGGCCAATACTGAAGTGGAATAAATATAAAGATACTGTATTAAATTAATGATAATGAAGAGAGAAGTGTGAAAGGGGTCGTGGCCACTTTACCACTTTTACACACTCTCAGGCAACAAATGAGTTACAACACATCTTAATAATCATAATTTTTATGCTCTTTTATTAGGTTTACAATTATAATTCCATTATTGAAATGGAAAAGAAGACTGTTTGCGAAACTGCTATTTTACATGGAAAAATAATGAGCAAAAATACAAAACCTGGTCAGTCAACCGAAAGTACTTCCTGTTTTACTTCCTGTGTCTGTGCAACCCAGCTGAAAGATTGACACCAGAGATGCACTTTAACATCAAGGGTCAAACTGGCTGCTTATTTGATGTTTTTCTGAGGGATTCGTCTTGGCACATACATTTACTACAGTAGTTACGCATTGTATTCCATTTGCATGATAGAAGCTATTTTGGACTCTGCAGAGCTATCTCAATGAGGTCTATTTGAGGAAGATAAGATGCTCCATTTCAAAATGAATGACTCAATACAGTACATACACTGGGCCTCTGTTAACAAAGACTTATTGGCACTGAATTAGTGGAATGCTTCTTGCTCTATTCATCGGAGGTCATTATAAAGAATCCCATGCACAGAATCTCTGCATTTCACGATTTGATTTCCAATCAATCCCATTGAAGCCTTTTTTTATCAACACAAGGGGCCATTGTCATGAAGGTGATTTTACCAAGGCAGCAACCTACTTCCAGCAGCTCCCCATAAAAGGTCAAAAGTGAGACAACGCCCACTTGTAAGATGCCAGAGAGATCCACGTTTGAAGCCAGCAGAGCATTAGCTGTGGGGGAGTTATCAGCTCCAACCCTTCCAGAGGCAGCGTCCTTCAAAGGTCACGCTATAAGCTAGATAAAAACTGTTGTGACACTTAAATAACACTCCACTGCTGCGAATAGCATAGCAACAACTCAAAATATCCTTATTTTTTTAGGAATACACTGCTGTTAAACATGTGCATCATGTGTCTGTTGGGGCTATTCTGTTTCATTTCTGTCGTAATGGTTTATTTAAGAACTTCATCCCCTTTCTACTTAGTTACTCAAAACAATGTGTCTTACTCAAGTTATAAGATAAGCTAATATAAAAAAAAATAAAAAAAGCTTTGAACTATTTATCCCGAGGGAAATGGCTGAATGATGATCAATCCAGGTGCTCGACATCACCTGTAAAACCAAAACATACATGCGCCACTAAAATAAAAACAATGAGAAGGAAGGCACTACCTGTCCTTTTACAGTGTTATACTCAGGACCTCAAAGTATCTATGACCACTGGCAGCAATCAATTCTGAATCATGTGCTCGCAAACACTTCCATGCTGAATTTAAATGGAGTGTTAGACTTCTTTCAAATATCAAGTTGATCAACAGTCCATGAAGCATGAAATTCTGAAATAACTGTGAAGGGCAAGAGGCTATGAGGAAAACCCACTGAATGACCGGACGAATCTTGTGTGCGTTTGAATGCAAACCATTACATGAGACACATGTGAGTTGGGAAATATTTATTAGTCCAATTTAACACCACCATATAGTATAAATGCCATAGAACCAAGTCAACACACAAACTGTATTCATCTCAAAAACAAAAGTGTAAATACCTGTAATTGTAGCCTATTTCTTTGTATTGCATTACATCACAGGTGTTTTCATTGTTGTGGTTACTAATGACAGCCTACAGTATTGTGCTTTGCTAGGAGAGTATGAACATTTCCCATCAGACGTTTGTTCAATAACCAAATGGCATGGACCAAGGCTCATGGAATTGCGTTACACTAGCTGCCTTAGGCCCCATGCTAATGTAAGCATGCTAACATGCTATGCTACGCTATTATTACACGCTATTCAGTAAGTGTATTTACTATGTTCACAATCTTACTTTAGTGGGTAAGCATGGTAACAGCTATATATATATTTTTTTACTTTTGCCTGTGTTCCTGTCAAATTAAATGTAATACTTGATGATGACAAATTAACTACTCCTACTGTATCAGATTGCCCTCAGTGCTAAGGTGTTTACTACTACTGCTCACTGCTTGGCAATACAAAATGGATTTTAAATTCTTCCACTCACCAACATCGCGTGGTGCCAGCTCAAACTGCAGCAGTGTTAGAATAAGAAAGATTTGAATTTCAATTCCAAGAAATCATGGGACATAGCGTCAGTAAAGAGCAAAGAGCAAGGCCGTGTTTACCAGCCCCACTTTTTGTGGAGTTCAGCGTTCTCTGGATGCGTATTTGTCAGAGTGGCTTGAAACCACTGTAAAGTGACCATACCTGACAGGAAAATTACTTTTGAATTTTTATTGTAATTATATAAAAAAAATGCTGGCCTTTTTTTTTCCGGTGTGATGTGAACATTTAGCCTACAGTCTCACAGGGGCAGAAATAAACTGTTCAAAATCCATCCCCTATTTGTCACCTGATGCCAAATGGAAATAGTGAATGAGTAAACAAGGATCTATTTCTATACTATACTAGATATATACAGTCGACAGATATTTGAAAAGGTCCATATGCAAAAACAGCCAGGTCTGATGAGATTGGCTGGGAATATCCTGTGAATTCACAAAAAGAAAACGCGATAATGCAAAGCCAAAAAGCATTGTATATAAATACTAAGAAGACGGATACTCATATGTGACCCTGGTGGGTCACAAGGAATCATGGAATCCAAAACAAGCCTATCCAGTAACTTGGACCCCCCCCCGGGGATGGAGAGGGACTCAAAGCTGGTAAACGTCTGTAGGTTGTCAAGGCTCCAGGATGTGCCGCGTATGGCAATGGGCAGGTACGATCACTCTGATCAGCGCGATTGGCTCTGCAGCTATGGCAGGCAAGCACCCATTTCACAAAAAACTGAAACATACACTGCGACTTGAGATGAATCATGTCGACACTGAGAATCTCAAGTACCCCCAATGGATTCATGCACTTCAGTGAATGAGCTGCCCAGCCAGTACAGTGGCTCAGATTCTTTTGGATGCAGCAGCTTGCAAAGGCCTTCAGTAGTTTTCCATGGGGGGGGAAAGAGAGAGGGGGGGGAGGAGAGGAGAGAGAGAGAGAGAGAGAGAGAGAGAGAGAGAAGGAGCTTTTGCTGTCGTTCTCTGTTCACACAGCATAAGCAAAGAATGTAATATACTGTAAATGTCACATTTGATAAAAAATGGTCTTATTGACAAAGATCCTTATATGGCTTAGTAGGCTGATCAAATTCAGAAACTGACAGAAGGCCGCGCGTGGGTGTCAATGAATCTCCACCTATTTTTCTTATCTGGCTGCAGATATAGTCTATAAATTCTATGACTGGTGAAACATTCCAAGTACTTTTAAAAGGTATGGTCTGACAAGTATTCTAAACTATATATGGTAGTTTACACATCCTGCACAACTTAGTTTTTGATATTCAGCATAGTATAGTAGTATATTTACCATTGATTCTCCACAGACAGACCGAATACTCGCAAATACTATGGGCCCCCAATGCCAACTTGTTTTGCTGACCCACATTTGCACAGCAGGAGAAAGGGGTCAAGCGAGGTTGGGTACATGTGACACCGAGTAAATGATCACTGGTGCTTTGTCCCTTCACAATGACGGCGATGCATCTTGCACAAGATCATGTGCTTCTGCCATTAACCTACTGCGACCGCGGGGCCCCACTTCAATTGTTTGTGCGTGAACGACGTGACCGTGCAAACTGGTAAAACCTTTACGCAATCGACGCGCAGTACACCGTGTAATTTCTTTAGCTTCGAATGAGGCATTACAAGCACAAATGTAATTATTAAAAATGTGCCACACAAGTGCCACAATCTTCAGTTCATCAGAATCTCATTTGTACAGCTGACAAATGGAGGCTCTCGCAAAAATCACTATGGAGACGGCTCCATTAAAGACAGCGAGAGAAATGCCACACAAACTCTGCAGGTTCGCACCACAAGCAGATTAAGTGCTTATATAAACCGCTACTGCAGTGGCCAGGTATATGCAATATTACCGGACAATGTTTCTCAGCCCTGTAGGAACAGATGGGATCATTAAAATATTAATACTTAAATAAAAACATTTAAAATGAGTGCCAAGAGCAGAAATTGAAGCAGACTCTATAGCTGATTGTAGTGATTGGAAAAGTGTTAGTTTATGTATTAGTTAAGCATTATACTGCCTATAAAAGTTGTTCTACAGTTACTGCTGGTGGCTTCCATGTCAAGCTGAAAATTCTTTTGTCATAAGAGCCAGGAGGACGCATGACAAACATCACATTCTTTTAGAGATCTTGTTGTCCAGTTGAGAAAGCCTGCATTGTACTACTGTGCCCGCCCACTCCTGGCTTGGTCATGGCTCCAGAATACACACAGTAATGTGAACAAACAAATGGAGTCCGACTTTGAACAAATTGCACTCAATCAAGTCTACAAATGTATAATATGGTTATGTTTTTTTATTGTCTAATAGACAAGATTTAAGTTTCCTTCAACAGGAAATGTCTGAGTCAACAAATTCCATAAAATCAAATAAGCGTTTACATTTGTACAAACCATCTTTTTAATAGTCTAGAAAGGCTCTCCATTGAAAGCAAGTCTAGGGGAAGGGGGTATAAAAAATAAAATTGCAATGAAACAGTTTACATACACACACACACACACTCACACACACACAGCTCAGAGTGAAAAGAAAATGTACATTTCTATATGACATTTAAGGCATCCACATTCCCCCTAGTGTGAGGAGCATACACCATGACAGCAGCATCTCCACAAGAACGTCAAGTCTTAAAAACATCCGCAGCCCCTAAACACAGCATTACACAACAAGCTACATGTGGCCCCCAAAAGACTAGATTTCAGTCTCCTATTAAAGCCCAGGTGTGTTTACTGCTGCTGAACACATTCAACGCATCTGGAAAACACACAGATGCGTCAACAAAGTCGCTAGTGTCTTGAACTAAAGTGTACCCACAGTATGTCCCTCTCAAATGTGAACATGGTTTTACATTCATCTACAAAATGTACAATTTAAAATTGGGTTTGAGCAACAAAGCTCTAGTTAGAAAAAAACAATAACCATCCAGAATATTACAATTGTGCCGATTTTGTTTTTTTTTTAAAAAGAAAAGGAAAAATGGACTTTGAAACACCAGAAGCCAGACCCAGAACGATCAGGCAGTGTGTATATACGTTTTTAACTTTACATCCCAAGTTCCAAACTGAACTGACTGGCTATGTGTAGTTAATCTGACAAATAGTATTGTACAAAAAACACTGTAGAAAATATGACACCACCAGAGTGTCATTTACATTTGGGCACAGGTGCGTTTACCCACAGGAAACCCGACCTCCCACTCCAATCCCTCCCACAGTTCAGCACTCCTCTACCACGGTACCAGCCGAGGAGGAGTACAGCTTCTTCTTGACCAGCCGGAAGCCTGGACTCAGTTTAAGTACGTGCCTAAAAGTCGGGGCAAAGCAGGACCCCATGAAAAGGAAGTCCCGCAGGCTGGGCCAGGCGGTGCCGTCCTGCTTGAACACAAGAGTCAGCTCGAAGGTGGGCACCACGGCGGCGTCGTACACGATGCGCTCCAGCCGCTTGCAGCCCTTGTCCAGCTCCAGGTCGACGTAGAGGACGCAGCCGCGCAGGCCGCAGGGCTCGCACGACGCCAGCCGCAGGACCTCGCGAGCGATTCGCCGCGTCAGCTTCTCTGGCACCAGCACGGAGGAGCAGTGGAGCGTGGTCTTCTTGGCTCGAGACAGGCAGCTTTCAAACGTCTTGGCCAGCTGTTCACAGCTCCGGTCTTCAGTGACTTCGGCGGTCCTCTGGGGTTCAGCCAAGCAGCGGTCCCAGAAATCCAGTTCTGGGAAAACAATGCAAGCGTAACATTTAGGTGACCCGATGCCCAATGTATTATTTAAACATACTATAAGAGCCCGCCAACAAACGGCCCTTTCTCGATGCCAACATGCATAAATCACATACGTTTATTAATTCTGACCACTCCTAACCTACAAATGAACAAGTGATGGGGGGATTTGATCTGCTTTTACATCCCCTCTGGTTGCAGTGTGTGGATTATGATTTAACACATGAGTAAAAAAAGGATATACATCACAGACAGACTGCTCTCTAAACCCTCTAAAACCTGCAGATGTGAATCAAACCAATCACAACACAAGTTTCACAAGACAATAATTTAGCCTTGGACAGAAAGAAAGGCGTTCAGACTGGCTGTTATACACAGGCTGAAGAGATGACTTCATCCTCTGTTGACTTCCCTCTCCTCCCCCCCTCCCCCTCCTCCCCTGCTGCAGCCATGCACCACACCGGGATAAACAAGCACACAACTGGAAGTATCCAGCAACTAGCAGGTTACCTATACAGACACGCGCACACAAAACAACAACAACAAGACAGAAAAAGCTGGTGCGCCTACCTTTCTCAATGCAAGCCTGGTCATATATTCGGTCAACCAATTCGGAGATGCATTCGCTGCTTTTGGTCTTTAACGTGCTTGTGGCCACCATGCTGACAGTCTTGACGTCTCCAGGAGCGGGCTGTTGTCCCTGTGGTGGGGTTTCTGGTTGTTTTTTTTTTTAGCAA